>CM056198.1:53353455-53744395 GCA_029692085.1 Gymnothorax javanicus | reverse complement strand
TCCCCTGTCAAAATGGAAAGGAAATTTGAAGTAAAAAATTTTTTTTAAAAATTGTTTTTTTTCACCGAGCAACAATTTTACTTGAAACTGGGAAATGAAAACAGGTAAAAAGGGCTAAAAATGAGGTGTTTTTTTTTTAAAAAACCGGCAGTTTTGGGAAACGTGGCTTTGTATCCTTAAAAAGTTTTGAGTTTTGATTAAATTATAATTGTTTTCCTGGGATCAAATCCTGTGAATTTTTTAAAGTAATTGATGGAAGGCCTTTAAGTGAATTTGACTTCGGGAAAAATTGGTTTTAAAAGTTTTTTTTTTAAATTTTTCCATTTTTATGAAGAAGAAAAAAATGGTAAAGTAATATATAAAGTGAATTTTTTATTCATGGCAATTCCCAAGCTTGAAATGGGTTTGATTAATGAAAAAGCTTTTTAAAATTGTTTTCTGAAGGGTTTACCGGGAAAAATTTTGAATGCAAGAAAATGGCTATTGGTACTGATAAGGGCCTTTTGAGAAATTTGAAGTTTTAAAAATTGTTTTTAAAATTTTTTTAATTCCATTTTTTAACCTTTTAATTGGGAATAAAAATGATAAAATGTCTTATATGCTTAAATTTGATTTTTTGGGAAGGAGTAAGTTAAACTTGATACTCATTTTTTTCAAAAAAACCCCTTTGTTTGTAAACTTGAAGGGTTTCAGGAATTTTTCCCTTGAATAAATTTTATCTTTTTGTGACAGGGTAAATTGTGAATGATTTTTTAAATTGTTTTTTTTATTCGAAGTAAAATTTCATTTGTGTAAACTTTGTAAAAGAAACAATAAATTGGCTATTAAATGAAGTGAAATTTCATATTCTTCGAAGGGATGAATTTTTCTGTATTTACTTTCATAAAAAACTTTTCTTTTAACAGTTGAACTTGGTAAAGGGGTTTAAGTGAATTCATTTTTTAGATTGGTCCAAATGCATGAAGGGCCCTTTTTGCAATAATTTGTGAATGTTTAAATTGTTTAAATTTTTTTTTTTTATTTCACAAATTTTTTTTTTTAAAAGAAATAAAAATGATGAAATTGGTAAAATTAATGAAGTAAATTTGCCAAATTAAAACTTATTTAAGGGAACCTTTCAAAAACTTTTTAAAGTTTTAGAATTGAAAGGAATCTTGACTGGGAATTTCCTCGAATCATTTTGGCATTAGGGCCATGTCAGAACCCTTTAAGTGTTTGGTTTAAGGAATTGCTTTTTTTAAAACTTTTTTTTTTTTATTCTAAAGACAAAATGAGTAAAATGTCTTTTGATGAATGAGAGTGAATTTTTTCCATCCCTAAAAAAAAGGGTGAGTTTTAAATTTAAAAAGACTTTCAAAAAAACAGCTTGGAAGCTCAGAACTTGAATCTTGGATCTACCAAGTCCTTGCATTGCAATGTTTTTGGGTTTCGAAGTAAGGGCATTTTATTTAAGTTTTATTCTGAAGTAAAATTATTTTTTAAAACTTTTTTTTTTTTTGAGAAAAAATTTTATTTGGGGTATAACTGGGGAAAGTAAAAACTTTGGGTAAAAAAGGGCAAGCTGAATGGATGAATTTTTTACCCTTGGGCAAGCAGATTTAAATTGTGGCTATACGATTTCAAAAAACACGGCTTTGATTTTAAGTCAAAATTGCTGTGCTATCTACCGGGAAGTTTAGTAGGAATGCATTTTTTACTTGGGTTTTTCTTTGGGGCCATTTCAAAATTTATTCTGGTAAAATAGATTTAAAAATTGTTTTTTTCATTCGATGAAATTTTTATTTTTTTAAAATTTGGGGAAAAAGGACAAAATGGTGTAAAAAGACAAATGAAAATTTTTCTTTTGGGGAAAAGCCAGACTTAAAACTGTGGGATCACCAAAAAACCCCCCTTTTGATTTTTTAAAGCTCAAAATTGCTGTGCTTTTCAGGGGGAAGTTTTGACCTTGAATGAATAGGGCACTTTAATTGTTCCATTTGAAGTAATTTATTCTGGGAAAAATATTTTTTTAAAACTTGTTTTTTTTTATTTGATGAAATTTTATTTTTTTAAAACTAAGGGAAAGGAAAAAGAGGTGGCTATAGACTAATGAAGTGATTTCCCACCCGAAGGGAAAACAGCTGAGTTGAAACTGGGGCAAAGCATTTAAAAAAAACATTTTTTGGGTTTTTTAAGCCAGAATTGAATTGGCTTTAAAAACCTTTTTAAACTTGTTTTATTTTCTTTGCCCAATTTTTAAATGGATTTTAAGGGGAATTTATTTAAAGGAAAAATAGACTTTTAAAAAATTGTTTTTTTTTTTTGCAGCAATTTTTTACTTTTATAATAAAATAAAAACAGGTAAAATTTTAAGCTAAAAATGAATTTTTTCCTATCCCCCAAAGGGGTTTTTAAAACCGGGAAACTTGGCATAAAAACCTTCATAAAAAACCCTTTTGAGTTTTGTCGAATTAAAAAATTTTGGGATCTTAATTTTTTTCACTGTGCAACTTATGGATATGGGAAGGATAAGGGTTTTTGAAGTGTTTGATTTAAGGAAAATTACTTTTTTTAAAATTGTTTTTTTTTCACTGTGCAACCCTTTTACGAAAACATGGGAAAAACAAACTGAGTGTTTGGGGTTTAAGCTGAATGGTGAATTTTTTCCTTTCCCGGAAGTGCTGTTTTGTTTTGGCTTTTTGCTTTTATGAAAAACCCCTTTTTTACTTTTTAAAACTGTTTGTCATTTAACCCTTGATACTGGGAATGCAATGATATTGGCCAAGGCTGAATGGTTTTGGGTAATTTGGTTAAGGGAAAAATAGATTTTTAAAAATTTTTTTTTTTCATTTCATGAACACTTTTTCGGTTTAACTAAGGGGAAAAGTAAAAAAAATGGGAAAATTTTTAATATTTGAAGGAAAATGTTCCATTCCAAAAGGGAAGCAGATTTTAAAATTTGGGGTAAATGTTTTTTTAAAAAAACCGTTTTTTCTTTTGGGCTTAAATCTGTGTTACTAAAAATTTCAACATGTGAATAAAAGGGATGATTGAAGGGATGAATGGCCATTTAAAGGAATTTGATTTTTGAAGTGAAAATAGCACTTTTTTAAAAACTTTTTTTTTTTTTATTCGAACTTTTTCTTCTGAAAACTAAAAAAGTCCAGAAAATTGGGGCAATATAATGGATAAATTTTTTCCATTGAGAAACCCGGCATTTTTTAAAAAGGGGAAGACTTTTTAAAACCCTTTTTTTCTTTTGCTTAACTTAATCTGGGGTTACTTGGGAATTTTCCCAACATTAAAATTTATAGGGCTGATTGGAATGATCCATTTCAAGTGAAGAGTTTCGGGAATGTATCCTTTTTTAAAAACGTTTTTTTTGCATGTCAACACTTTTCATTCTGTGTATAACTAAGTGGGAAAGTAACAAACATGAGTGAAATGTGGCTATATGACTGAATGAGAGTGAATTTGTTCCTATCTCCACAAGGAAGCGAGCTAAAGCTCTGAAACTGTGGCTATACGCAATTTCATGAAAACACGATTCTTTGAGCTTTTAAGCTCAGAACTTGAATCTGTGCGTGTATCTAGCCTGGGAAGTCCTTCAGATCACTGTGCAATGCATATATGGCATCGATTGGTCCAATGTGCATGAATGGCCATTTGCAAGTGAATTTGAGCTTCTGAAGTGAAAATATGCACTTTTTAAAAACTTGTTTTTTTTTTCATTCTGCATGTCAACAATTTTCATTCTGTGTATAACTAAGTGGGAAAGTGAGAAACATGACTGAAATGTGGCTATATGACTGAATGAGAGTGAATTTGTTCCTATGTCCGCAAGGAAGTGAGCGAAAGCTCTGAAACTGTGGCTATACGCACTTTCATGAAAACACGCTTCTTTGAGATTTTAAGCTCAGAACTGTTAGAAATCAGTGATTTGTATGCTTGTTTTTAGTTTCTAGTTTTTAGTATTGCTATTATTTATTTATTTATTTATTATATTTATTCATTAGAGCATGTGTGTTTCTGGATGATTGCTCTGTCTCTGGTCTTCAGTGTTTTCCTCTCGTTTCTGTCTCATAGCATCTTGTCTTTTTCATCACACTCTCTTCCCTGTAATTTCGGTTTGGTAATTCCTCTTCCTTCTCTCTTGCTGTTCTGATTGGACTATCCACACTTAGAGCAGTTCAGTTAGGCATGGGTGATTAGTTAGTTCAAAGTTAGGATCCCACCTACTTCCTCTCTCTCTCTCCTATCACCGTCCTTGCTTTTCTAGATCCGCCTCTCCTCTCACCTGTTCTGAGTTTAGCTGGGCCTCCACTTAATTTGTTTGTGTTTTAAAAGACCCACTTTCCCGTAGTTTCTTGTCGACTCGTTTCTACCACAGCTCGTTCTTGGTCAGTCTCGTTTCTGCGCTATTCTGCTCGTTTCGATTGTTGAAAGCTCGTTTCTTGTGATTCTCCCGTAAGTTTTGTATTTGATTGTTTGTATTGCGTTGTGAGATTGCTATTTGAGTGATTAGTACTTCGTTCTCCCTAATTCCCATTTTGTATCCATCTGTTTAGTTTCTCCTGTGTTCTCCCTTGTCCCATCCAACTCCCTTTTTCCTTCCCCTTCCATTCCCTTAGTTTCAACCCTCTTTGTTACTGTCTTTGTGCGGATTGATTATTCTGGTTACTGGATCTTTTTGCTTGTCCCCTGACTTCGATTCTGCCCATCCTGCATATCTGTTTGCCTGGCTATTGATCCATTTCTGTCTTGACCATGAGCTTTGTGAATCCCAATAAACGCCCTGCCGATGCTGAACTGCATTTGGAGTCTATGCCCGTTCCTTTCAAGAACGTGAATCTGTGCGTGTATCTAGCCTGGGATGTCCTTCAGATCACTGTGCAAAGCATATATGGCATCGATTGGTCCAATGTGTATGAATGGCCATTTGCAAGTGAATTTGAGTTTCTGAAGTGAAAATATGCACTTTTTTTAAAAACTTTTTTTTTTCATTCTGCATGTCAACATTTTCATTCTGTGTATAACTAAGTGGGAAAGTGACAAACATGAGTGAAATGTGGCTATATGACTGAATGAGAGTGAATTTGTTCCTATCTCTGTAAGGAAGCGAGCTAGAGCTCTGAAACTGTTGCAATACGCACTTTCATGAAAACACGCTTCTTTGAGCCATTAAGCTCAGAACTTGAATCTGTGCCTTTATCTGGCCTGGGAAGTCCTTCAGATCACTGTGCAATGCATATATGGCATTGATTAGTCCAATGTGCATGTAAGGCCATTTGCAAGTGAATATGAGCTTCTGAAGTGAAGATATGCATATTTTTAAAAACTTGCTATTTTTTAGATCTGCATGTCAAAACTTTTCATTCTGGGTATAACTAAATGGGAAAATGACAAACATGATTGAAATGTGACTATATGACTGAATGAGAGTGAATTTGCTGCTATCTCTGTCAGGAAGAGAGCTAGAGCTCTGAAACTGCGGCTATACGCACTTTCATGAAAAAACGCTTCTTTGAGCTTTTGAGCTCAGAACTTGAATCTGTGCGTGTATCTGGACTGCGAAGTTCTCCCGAGCACTGTACAATGCATAAAGGGCACAGATATGTCCACTGTGCATATATTGCCAAATGCAAGTGAATATCAGCTTCTGATGTGAAGATTTGCACTTTTTTAAAAACTTGCATTTTTTAATGTCTGCATGTGAGAACTTTTCATTCTGTGTGTATCTCAGTGGGAAAGTAATGAACATTGGTGAAATGAGACTTTATGACAAAATTAAACACATTTTGTTGCTAACTCCTTCAGGAAGCGAGATATAGCCTTGAAACTGTGGGTATACGCACTTTTATGAAAACACGCTTCTTTGAGTTTTTAAGCTTGAAACTTGAATCAGTGTGAGTATCTGGACTAGGAAGTTCTCCAGAACACTGTACAATGCACATAGGGCATAGATATGTCCACTGTGCATACATTGCCAAATGCAAGTGAATATGAGCTTCTGAAGTGAAGATATGCACTTTTTTAAAAACTTCCTTTTTTTAAAGTGTGTATGTAAAAACTTTTCATTCTGTTTGTATCTCAGTAGGAAAATAATGAACATTGGTGAAATGTGACTCTATGACAAATTAGACTCTCTTTGTTCCTAACTTCTTCATGAAGTGAGATCTATCCTTGAAACTGCGGGTATACGGAATTTGATGAAAACACGTTTCTTTGAAGTTTAAAGCTTGGAACGTGAATCTGTGCGTGTATCTGGACTGGTAAGTGCTTCAGATCACTGTGCAATCCATATAGGTCATAGATATGTCCACTGCGCATACATTGCCATATGCAGGTGAATATGAGCTTCGGAAGTGAATATATGCACTTTTTTAAAAACTTGCTTTTTTAAGTCTGCATGTGAAAACTGTTCATTCTGTGTGTATCTCAGTGGGAAAGTAATAAACATTGGTGAAATGTGACTATATGACAAAATTAAACACTCTTTGTTGCTAACTTATTCAGGAAGCGAGATAGAGCCTTGAAACTGCGTATACGTACTGTAATGAAAACACGCTTCTTTGAGCTTTTATGCTTGAAATTTGAATCTGTGTGTGTATCTGGACTGGGAAGTGCTTCAGAGCACTGTGCAAAGCTTATATCGCATGAATAGGGCCACTGTGCTCACTTTGCCATTTGCGAGTTAATATGAGCTTTTGAAGTGAAGATATGCACTTTCTTAAAAACTTGCATTTTTTAATGTCTGCATGTGAAAACTTTTCATTCTGTGTGTATCTCAGTGGGAAAGTAATAAACATTGGTGAAATGTGACTATATGACAAAATTAAACACGCTTGGTGGCTAACTGCTTTAGGAAGCGAGATCTAGCCTTGAAACTGAGCGTATAATCACGTTAATGAAAAAACGCTTCTTTGAGCTTTCAAGCTTGAAACTTGAATCTTTGTGTGTATCTAGACTACGAAGTGCTCCAGAGCACTGTACAATGCATTTTGGGGATAGATATGTCCACCGTGCATTCAATGCCTTATGCGGGTGAATATGAGCTTCTGAATTGAATATATGCACTTTTTTAAAAACTTGCATTTTTTAATGTCTGCATGTGAAAACTTTTCATTCTGTGTGTATCTCAGTGGGAAAGTAATAACATTGGTGAAATGTGACTATATGACAAAATTAAACACGCTTGGTGGCTAACTGCTTTCGGAAGCGAGATCTAGCCTTGAAACTGAGCGTATAATCACTTTAATGAAAACACGCTTCTTTGAGCTTTCAAGCTTGAAACTTTAATCTGTGTGTGCATCTGGACTGGGAAGTGCTTTGCAAAGCATATAGCGCATTAATAGGGCCACTGTGCACACTTTGCCAAATGCAAGTGAATATGAGCTTTTGAAGTGAAGATATGCACTTTTTTAAAAACTTGCTTTTTTAAGTCTGCATGTGAAACCTTTTCTTTCTGTGTGTATCTCAGTGGGAAAGAAATATATATTGGTGAAATATGACTATTTCACAAAATTAAACACACTTTGTTGCTAACTACTTCAGTAAGCGAGATAGAGCCTTGAAACAGCGGGTATCTTGAATTTGATGAAAACACGCTTTTTGAAGTTTAAATCTTGGAACTTGAATCTATGCTGGTATCTGGACTGGTAAGTGCTTCAGAGCACTGTGCAATCCATATAGGGCATCATATGTCCACAGTGCATACATTGCCTTGTGCAAGTGAAAATGATCTTCTGAAGTGAAGATATGCACTTTTTAAAAACTTGCTTTTTTAAAGTGTGCATGTGAAAACTTTTCATTCTGTGTGTATCTCAGTAGGAAAATAATAAACATTGGTGAAAATGTGACTATATGACAAAATTAAACACTCTTTGTTGCTAACTTATTCAGGAAGCCGAGATAGAGCCTTGAAACTGCGGGTATACGGAATTTAATGAAAACACGCTTCTTTGAGCTTTTAAGCTTGGAACTGGAATCTGTGTGTGTATCTGGACTGGGAAGTGCTTCAGATCACTGTGCAATGCATATAGGGCATAGATATCTCCACTGTGCATACATTGCCAAAAGCAAGTGAATATGAGCCTCTGAAGTGAATATATGCACTTTTTTAAAAACTTGCTTTTTTTAAAGTGTGCATGTGAAAACTTTTCATTCTGTGTGTATCTCAGTGGGAAAGTAATAAACATTGGTGAAATTTGACTCTATGACAAATTACTCTCTTTGTTGCTAACTTCTTCACGAAGCGAGATAGAGCCTTGAAACTGCGTGTATACGCACTTTAATGAAAACACGCTTCTTTGAGCTTTTAAGCTTAGAACTTGATTCTGTGTGTGTATCTGGACAACGAAGTGCTCCAGAGCACTGTACAATGCATTTAGGGCATAAATATGTCCTCTGCGCATAGATTGCCAAATGCAAGTGTATATGAGCTTCTGAAGTGAAGATATGCACTTTCTTAAAAACTTGCATTTTTTAATGTCTGCATGTGAGAACTTTTCATTCTGTGTGTATCTCAGTGGGAAAGTAATAAACATTGGTGAAATGTGACTATATGACAAAATTAAACACTTTGGTGCTAACTACTTCAGGAAACGAGATCTAGCCTTGAAACTGCGTGTATACGCACTTTAATGAAAACACGCTTCTTTGAGCTTTTAAGCTTAGAACTTGATTCTGTGTGTGTATCTGGACAACGAAGTGCTCCAGAGCACTGTACAATGCATTTAGGGCATAAATATGTCCTCTGCGCATAGATTGCCAAATGCAAGTGTATATGAGCTTCTGAAGTGAAGATATGCACTTTCTTAAAAACTTGCATTTTTTAATGTCTGCATGTGAGAACTTTTCATTCTGTGTGTATCTCAGTGGGAAAGTAATAAACATTGGTGAAATGTGACTATATGACAAAATTAAACACTTTGGTGCTAACTACTTCAGGAAACGAGATCTAGCCTTGAAACTGAGGGTATACGGAATTTGATGAAAACACGCTTCTTTGAAGTTTAAAGCTTGAAACGTGAATCTGTGCTGGTATGTGGACTGGTAAGTGCTTCAGAGCACTGTGCAATCCTTATAGGGCATAGATATGTCCACTGTGCATACATTGCTATGTGCGGGTGAATATGAGTTTTTGAAGTGAAGATATGCACTTTTTTAAAAACTTGCTTTTTTTAAAGTGTGCATGTGAAAACTTTTCATTCTGTGTGTATCTCAGTAGGAAAATTATAAACATTGGTGAAATGTGACTCTATGACAAATTAGACACTCTTTGTTGCTAACTGCTTTAGGAAGCGAGATAGAGCCTTGAAACTGCGTATACGTACTGTAATGAAAACACGCTTCTTTGAGCTTTTATGCTTGAAATTTGAATCTGTGTGTGTATCTGGACTGGGAAGTGCTTCAGAGCACTGTGCAAAGCTTATATCGCATTAATAGGGCCACTGTGCTCACTTTGCCATTTGCGAGTTAATATGAGCTTTTGAAGTGAAGATATGCACTTTCTTAAAAACTTGCATTTTTTAATGTCTGCATGTGAAAACTTTTCATTCTGTGTGTATCTCAGTGGGAAAGTAATAAACATTGGTGAAATGTGACTATATGACAAAATTAAACACGCTTGGTGGCTAACTGCTTTAGGAAGCGAGATCTAGCCTTGAAACTGAGCGTATAATCACTTTAATGAAAACACGCTTCTTTGAGCTTTCAAGCTTGAAACTTGAATCTGTGTGTGCATCTGGACTGGGAAGTGCTTTAGAGCACTGTGCAAAGCATATAGCGCATTAATAGGGCCAATGTGCACACTTTGCCATATGCGAGTTAATAGGAGCTTTTGAAATGAAGATATGCACTTTTTTAAAAACTTGCTTTTTTAAGTCTGCATGTGAAACTTTTTCATTCTGTGTGTATCTCAGTGGGAAAGTAATAAACATTGGTGAAATGTGACTATATGACAAAATTAAACACGCTTGGTGGCTAACTGCTTTAGGAAGCGAGATTGAGCCTTGAAACTGAGTGTATACGCACGTTAATGAAAAAACGCTTCTTTGAGCTTTTAAGCTTGGAACTTGATTCTGTGTGTGTATCTAGACTACGAAGTGCTCCAGAGCACTGTACAATGCATTTTGGGGATAGATATGTCCACCGTGCATTCATTGCCTTATGCGGGTGAATATGAGCTTCTGAATTGAATATATGCACTTTTTTAAAAACTTGCTTTTTTTAAAGTGTGCATGTGAAAACTTTCATTCTGTGTGTATCTCAGTAGGAACATAGTAAACATTGGTGAAATGTGACTATATGACAAAATTAAACACTCTTTCTTGCTAACTGCTTCAGGATGCGAGATAGAGCCTTGAAACTGCGTGTATACGCAGTTTAATGAAAACAGGCTTCTTTGAGCTTTTATGCTTGGAACTTGAATCAGTGTGTGTATCTGGACTAGGAAGTTCTCCAGAGCACTGTACAATGCATATAGGGCATAGATATGTCCACTGTGCATACATTGCCAAATGCAAGTGAATATGAGCTTTTGAAGTGAAGATATGCACTTTCTTAAAAACTTGCATTTTTTAATGTCTGCATGTGAGAACTTTTCATTCTGTGTGTATCTCAGTGGGAAAGTAATAAATATTGGTGAAATGTGCCTATATGACAAAATTATACACTTTGTTGCTAACTGCTTCAGGAAGCGAGATATAGCCTTGAAACTGCTGGTATACGCACTTTGATGAAAACAAGCTTCTTTGAGGTTTTAAGCTTGGAACTTGAATCTGTGTGTGTATCTGGACTGCGAAGTTCTCCAGAGCCCTGTACAATGCATAAAGGGCATAGATATGTCCACTGTGCATATATTGCCAAATGCAAGTGAATATGAGCTTCTGAAGTGAATATTTGCACTTTTTTAAAAACTTGCATTTTTTAATGTCTGCATGTGAAAACTTTTCATTCTGTGTGTATCTCAGTGGGAAAGTAATAACATTGGTGAAATGTGACTATATGACAAAATTAAACACGCTTGGTGGCTAACTGCTTTAGGAAGCGAGATCTAGCCTTGAAACTGAGCGTATAATCACTTTAATGAAAACACGCTTCTTTGAGCTTTCAAGCTTGAAACTTTAATCTGTGTGTGCATCTGGACTGGGAAGTGCTTTGCAAAGCATATAGCGCATTAATAGGGCCACTGTGCACACTTTGCCAAATGCAAGTGAATATGAGCTTTTGAAGTGAAGATATGCACTTTTTTAAAAACTTGCTTTTTTAAGTCTGCATGTGAAACCTTTTCATTCTGTGTGTATCTCAGTGGGAAAGTAATAAACATTGGTGAAATGTGACTATATGACAAAATTAAACACGCTTGGTGGCTAACTGCTTTAAGAAGCGAGATTGAGCCTTGAAACTGCGTGTATCATTCGCTAATGAAAACACGCTTCTTTGAGCTTTTTAAGCTTGGAACTTGATTCTGTGTGTGTTTCTGGACTACGAAGTGCTCCAGAGCACTGTACAATGCATTTTGGGGATAGATATGTCCACTGTGCATACATTGCCTTATGCGGGTGAATATGAGCTTCTGAATTGAATATATGCACTTTTTTAAAAATTTGCTTTTTTTAAAGTGTGCATGTGAAAACTTTTCATTCTGTGTGTATCTCAGTAGGAACATAGTAAACATTGGTGAAATGTGACTATATGACAAAATTACACACTCTTTGTTGCTAACTGCTTCTGGAAGCGAGATAGAGCCTTGAAACTGCGTGTATACGCAGTTTAATGAAAACACGCTTCTTTGAGCTTTTAAGCTTGGAACTTGAATCAGTGTGTCTATCTGGACTAGGAAGTTCTCCAGAGCACTGTACAATGCATATAGGGCATATATATGTCCACTGTGCATACATTGCCAAATTCAAGTGAATATGAGCTTCTGAAGTGAAGATATGCACTTTCTTAAAAACTTGCATTTTTTAATGTCTGCATGTGAGAACTTTTCATTCTATGTGTATCTCAGTGGGAAAGTAATAAATATTGGTGAAATGTGCCTATATGACAAAATTAAACACTTTGTTGCTAACTACTTCAGGAAACGAGATCTAGCCTTGAAACTGAGGGTATAATCACTTTAATGAAAACACGCTTCTTTGAGCTTTTAAGCTTGAAACTTTAATCTGTGTGTGCATCGGGACTGGGAAGTGCTTTAGAGCACTGTGAAAAGCATATAGCGCATTAATTGGGCCACTGTGCACACTTTGCCATATGCGAATTAATATGAGCTTTTGAAGTGAAGATATGCACTTTTTTAAAAATGTGCTTTTTTAAGTCTGCATGTGAAGCCTTTTCTTTCTGTGTGTATCTCAGTGGGAAAGAAATATATATTGGTGAAATATGACTATTTCACAAAATTAAACACACTTTGTTGCTAACTACTTCAGTAAGCAAGATAGAGCCTTGAAACAGCGGGTATGCGGAATTTGATGAAAACACGCTTCTTTGAAGTTTAAATCTTGGAACTTGAATCTATGCGTGTATCTGGACTGGTAAGTGCTTCAGAGCACTGTGCAATCCATATAGGGCATAAAGTGTGCCACAGTGCATACATTGCCTTATGAGAGTGAAAATGATCTTCTGAAGTGAAGATATGCACTTTTTTAAAAACTTGCTATTTTGAAAGTGTGCATGTGAAAACTGTTCATTCTGTGTGTATCTCAGTAGGAAAATGATAAACATTGGTGAAATGTGACTATATGACAAAATTAAACACTCTTTGTTGCTAACTTATTCAGGAAGCGAGATAGAGCCTTGAAACTGCGTGTATACGCACGTTAATGAAAACACGATTCTTTGAGCTTTTAAGCTTGGAACTGGAATCTGTGTGTGTATCTGGACTGGGAAGTGCTTCAGAGCACTGTACAATGCATTTTGGGCATAGATATCTCCACTGTGCATACATTGCCAAATGCAAGTGAATATGAGCTTCTGAAATGAATATATGCACTTTTTTAAAAACTTGCTTTTTTTAAAGTGTGCATGTGAAAACTTTTCATTCTGTGTGTTTCTCAGTAGCAAAATAATAAACATTGGTGAAATGTGACTATTTGACAAAATTAAACGCTCTTTGTTGGTAAGTACTTCAGGAGAGGAGATAGAGCCTTGAAACTGCGGGTATACGGAATTTGATGAAAACACGCCTCTTTGAAGTTTAAAGCTTTCAACGTGAAAATGTGCGTGTATCTGGACTGGTGAATGCTTCAGAGCACTGTACAATCCATATAGTGCATAAAGTGTGCCACAGTGCAGACATTGCCATATGAGAGTGAAAATGATCATCTGAAGTGAAGATATGCACTTTTTTAAAAACTTGCTTTTTTTAAAGTGTGCATGTGAATACTTTTCATTCTGTGTGTATCTCAGTATGAAAATAATAAACATTGGTGAAATGTGACTATATGACAAAATAAAACACTCTTTGTTGGTAACTTCTTCAGGAAGCGAGATAGATCCTCGAAACTGCGTGTATACGCACTTTCAGGAAAACACGCTTCTTTGAGCTTTTGAGCTTGGAACTTTAATCTGTGTGTATATCTGAACTGGGAAGTGCACCAGAGCACCGAACAATGCATGAACGGCATAAATATGTCCACTGTGCATACATTGCCAAATGCAAGTGAATATGAGCTTCTGAAGTGAATATTTGCACTTTTTTAAAAACTTGCTTTTTTTAAAGTGTTCATGTGAAAACTTTTCATTCTGTGTGTATCTCAGTAGGAACATAATAAACATTGGTGAAATGTGACTATATTACAAAATTACACACTCTTTGTTGCTAACTGCTTCATGAAGCGAGATAGAGCCTTGAAACTGCGAGTATACGCACTTTAATGAACACACGCTTCTTTGAGGTTTTAAGCTTGGAACTTGAATCTGTGTGTGTATCTGGACTGGGAAGTGCTTCAGAGCACTGTGCAAAGCATATATCGCATTAATAGGGCCACTGTGCTCACTTTGCCATTTGCGAGTTAATATGAGCTTTTTAAGTGAAGATATGCACTTTTTTAAAAACTTGCTTTTTTGAGTCTGCATGTGAAAACTTAACATTCTGTGTGCATCTCAGTGGGAAAGTAATAAATATTGGTGAAATGTGACTCTATGACAAATTAGACTCTCTTTGTTGCTAACTTCTTCAGGAAGTGAGATAGAGCCTTGAAACTGCGCGTATACGCACTTTAATGAAAACACGCTTCTTTGAGGTTTTGAGCTTGGAACTTGAATCTGTGTGTGTATCTGGACTGCGAAGTTCTCCAGAGCACTGTACAATGCATAGAGCGCATAGATATGTCCACTGTGCATATATTGCCATATGCAAGTGAATTTGAGCTTCTGAAGTGAAGATTTGCACTTTTTTAAAAACTTGCATTTTTTAATGTCTGCATGCGAAAACTTTTCATTCTGTGTGTATCTCAGTGGGAAAGTAATAAACATTGGTGAAATGTGACTATATTACAAAATTACAAACTCTTTGTTGCTAACTGCTTCAGGAAGCGAGATAGAGCCTTGAAATTGCGTGTATACGCACTTTAATGAAAACACGCTTCTTTGAGCTTTTCAGCTTGGAACTTGAATCTGTGTGTGTATCTGGACTGCGAAGTTCTCCAGAGCACTGTACAATGCATTTAGGGCATAGATATGTCCACTGTGCATAGATTGCCAAATGCAAGTGAATATGAGCTTCTGAAGTGAAGATATGCACTTTCTTAAAAACTTGCATTTTTTAATGTCTGCATGTGAGAACTTTTCATTCTGTGTGTATCTCAGTGGGAAAGTAATAAATATTGGTGAAATGTGCCTATATGACAAAATTAAACACTTTGGTGCTAATTACTTCTGGAAACGAGATCTAGCCTTTAAACTGAGGGTATACGGAATTTGATGAAAGCACGCTTATTTGAAGTTTAAAGCTTGGAACGTGAATCTTTGCGTGAATCTGGACTGGTAAGTGGTTTAGAGCACTGTGCAATCCATATAGGGCATAGATATGTCCAATGCGGATACATTGCCATATGCGGGTGAATATGAGCTTTTGAAGTGAAGATATGCACTTTTTTAAAAACTTGCTTTTTTAATGTCTTCATGTGAAAACTTTTCATTCTGTGTGAATCTCAGTGGGAAAGTAATAAACATTGGTGAAATGTGACTATATGACAAAATTAAACACGCTTGGTGGCTTAACTGCTTTAGGAAGCGAGATTGAGCCTTGAAACTGCGTGTATATGCACGTTAATGAAAACACGCTTCTTTGAGCTTTTAAGCTTGGAACTTGATTCTGTGTGTGTATCTGGACTACGAAGTGCTCCAGAGCACTGTACAATGCATTTTGGGCATAGATATGTCCACTGTGCATACATTGTCATATGCGGTTGAATATGAGCTTCTGAATTGAATTTATGCACTTTTTTAAAAACTTGCTTTTTTTAAAGTGTGCATGTGAAAACTTTTCATTCTGTGTGTATCTCAGTAGGAACATAGTAAACATTGGTGAAATGTGACTATATGACAAAATTACACACTCTTTGTTGCTAACTGCTTCAGGTAGCGAGATAGAGCCTTGAAACTGCGTGTATACGCAGTTTAATGAAAACACGCTTCTTTGAGCTTTTAAGCTTGGAACTTGAATCTGTGTGTGTATCTGGACTGCGAAGTTCTCCAGAGCCCTGTACAATGCATAAAGGGCATAGATATGTCCACTGTGCATATATTGCCAAATGCAAGTGAATATGAGCTTCTGAAGTGAATATTTGCACTTTTTTAAAAACTTGCATTTTTTAATGTCTGCATGTGAAAACTTTTCATTCTGTGTGTATCTCAGTGGGAAAGTAATAACATTGGTGAAATGTGACTATATGACAAAATTAAACACGCTTGGTGGCTAACTGCTTTAGGAAGCGAGATCTAGCCTTGAAACTGAGCGTATAATCACTTTAATGAAAACATGCTTCTTTGAGCTTTCAAGCTTGAAACTTTAATCTGTGTGTGCATCTGGACTGGGAAGTGCTTTGCAAAGCATATAGCGCATTAATATGTCCACTGTGCATACTTTGCCAAATGCAAGTGAATATGAGCTTTTAAGTGAAGATATGCACTTTTTTAAAAAACTTGCTTTTTTAAGTCTGCATGTGAAACCTTTTTCATTCTGTGTGTATCTCAGTGGGAAAGTAATAAACATTGGTGAAATGTGACTATATGACAAAATTAAACACGCTTTTTCCCTAACTGCTTTAAAGAAGTTTAGATTGAGCCTTGAAACCGCGCGGTATACGCACGTTAATGAAAAACACGCTTCTTTGAGCTTTTAAGCTTGGAACTTGATTCTGTGTGTGTTTCTGGACTTAAGTGCTCCAGAGCACTGTACAATGCATTTTGGGGATAGATATGTCCACTGTGCATACATTGCCTTATGCGGTGAATATGAGCTTCTGAATTGAATATATGCACTTTTTTTAAAAATTTGCTTTTTTTAAAGTGTGCATGTGAAAACTTTTCATTCTGTGTGTATCTCAGGGAACATAGTAAACATTGGTGAAATGTGACTATATGACAAAATTACACACTCTTTGTTGCTAACTGCTTAAGGTAGCGAGATAGAGCCTTGAAACTGCGGTATATACATAGTTTAATGAAAACGCTTCTTTGAGCTTTTAAGCTTGGAACTTGAATCTGTGTGTGTATCTGGACTCATGGTTCTCCAGAGCCCTGTACAATGCATATGGGCATAGATATGTCCACTGTGCATATATTGCCAAATGCAAGTGAATATGAGCTTCTGAAGTGAATATTTGCACTTTTTTAAAAACTGGCATTTTTTTTGTCTGCATGTGAAAACTTTTTCATTCTGTGTGTATCTCAGTGGGAAAGTAATAACATTGGTGAAATGTGACTATATGACAAAATTAAACACGCTTTGGTGGCTAACTGCTTTTTAGGAAGCGAGATCTAGCCTTGAAACTGAGCGATAATCACTTTTAATGAAAAACATGCTTTTTTGAGCTTTCAAGCTTGAAACTTTAATCTGTGTGTGCATCTGGACTGGGAAGTGCTTTGCAAAGCATATAGCGCATTAATAGGGCCACTGTGCACACTTTGCCAAATGCAAGTGAATATGAGCTTTTGAAGTGAAGATATGCACTTTTTTAAAAACTTGCTTTTTTAAGTCTGCATGTGAAACCTTTTCATTCTGTGTGTATCTCAGTGGGAAAGTAATAAACATTGGTGAAATGTGACTATATGACAAAATTAAACACGCTTGGTGGCTAACTGCTTTAAGAAGCGAGATTGAGCCTTGAAACTGCGTGTATACGCACGTTAATGAAAACACGCTTCTTTGAGCTTTTAAGCTTGGAACTTGATTCTGTGTGTGTTTCTGGACTACGAAGTGCTCCAGAGCACTGTACAATGCATTTTGGGGATAGATATGTCCACTGTGCATACATTGCCTTATGCGGGTGAATATGAGCTTCTGAATTGAATATATGCACTTTTTTAAAAATTTGCTTTTTTTAAAGTGTGCATGTGAAAACTTTTCATTCTGTGTGTATCTCAGTAGGAACATAGTAAACATTGGTGAAATGTGACTATATGACAAAATTACACACTCTTTGTTGCTAACTGCTTCTGGAAGCGAGATAGAGCCTTGAAACTGCGTGTATACGCAGTTTAATGAAAACACGCTTCTTTGAGCTTTTAAGCTTGGAACTTGAATCAGTGTGTCTATCTGGACTAGGAAGTTCTCCAGAGCACTGTACAATGCATATAGGGCATATATATGTCCACTGTGCATACATTGCCAAATTCAAGTGAATATGAGCTTCTGAAGTGAAGATATGCACTTTCTTAAAAACTTGCATTTTTTAATGTCTGCATGTGAGAACTTTTCATTCTGTGTGTATCTCAGTGGGAAAGTAATAAATATTGGTGAAATGTGCCTATATGACAAAATTAAACACTTTGTTGCTAACTACTTCAGGAAACGAGATCTAGCCTTGAAACTGAGGGTATAATCACTTTAATGAAAACAGCTTCTTTGAGCTTTTAAGCTTGAAACTTTAATCTGTGTGTGTATCTGCACTGGGAAGTGCTTTTTAGAGCACTGTGAAAAGCATATAGCGCATTAATTGGGCCACTGTGCACACTTTGCCATATGCGAGTTAATATGAGCTTTTGAAGTGAAGATATGCACTTTTTTAAAAACTTGCTTTTTTTAAAGTGTGCATGTGAAAACTTTTCATTCTGTGTGTTTCTCAGTAGCAAAATAATAAACATTGGTGAAATGTGACTATTTGACAAAATTAAACGCTCTTTGTTGGTAACTTCTTCAGGAAGCGAGATAGATCCTCGAAACTGCGTGTATACGCACTTTCAGGAAAACACGCTTTTTTTAGCTTTTGAGCTTGGAACTTTAATCTGTGTGTGTATCTGAACTGGGAAGTGCACCAGAGCACTGTAACAATGCATGAACGGCATAAATATGTCCACTGTGCATACATTGCCAAATGCAAGTGAATATGAGCTTCTGAAGTGAATATTTGCACTTTTTTAAAAACTTGCTTTTTTTAAAGTGTGCATGTGAAAACTTTTCATTCTGTGTGTATCTCAGTAGGAACATAATAAACATTGGTGAAATGTGACTATATTACAAAATTACACACTCTTTGTTGCTAACTGCTTCATGAAGCGAGATAGAGCCTTGAAACTGCGAGTATACGCACTTTAATGAACACACGCTTCTTTGAGGTTTTAAGCTTGGAACTTGAATCTGTGTGTGTATCTGGACTGGGAAGTGCTTCAGAGCACTGTGCAAAGCATATATCGCATTAATAGGGCCACTGTGCTCACTTTGCCATTTGCGAGTTAATATGAGCTTTTTAAGTGAAGATATGCACTTTTTTAAAAACTTGCTTTTTTGAGTCTGCATGTGAAAATTTAACATTCTGTGTGCATCTCAGTGGGAAAGTAATAAATATTGGTGAAATGTGACTCTATGACAAATTAGACTCTCTTTGTTGCTAACTTCTTCAGGAAGTGAGATAGAGCCTTGAAACTGCGCGTATACGCACTTTAATGAAAACACGCTTCTTTGAGGTTTTAAGCTTGGAACTTGAATCTGTGTGTGTATCTGGACTGCGAAGTTCTCCAGAGCACTGTACAATGCATAGAGCGCATAGATATGTCCACTGTGCATATATTGCCATATGCAAGTGAATTTGAGCTTCTGAAGTGAAGATTTGCACTTTTTTAAAAACTTGCATTTTTTAATGTCTGCATGCGAAAACTTTTCATTCTGTGTGTATCTCAGTGGGAAAGTAATAAACATTGGTGAAATGTGACTATATTACAAAATTACAAACTCTTTTGTTGCTAACTGCTTCAGGAAGCGAGATAGAGCCTTGAAATTGCGTGCGCCACGCACTTTAATGAAAACACGCTTCTTTGAGCTTTTCAGCTTGGAACTTGAATCTGTGTGTGTATCTGTACTGCGAAGTTCTCCAGAGCACTGTACAATGCATATAGGGCATAGATATGTCCACTGTGCATAAATTGCCAAATGCAAGTGAATATGAGCTTCTGAAGTGAAGATATGCACTTTTTAAAAACTTGCATTTTTAAATGTCTGCATGTGAGAACTTTTCATTCTGTGTGTATCTCAGTGGGAAAGTAATAAATATTGGTGAAATGTGCCTATATGACAAAATTAAACACTTTGGTGCTAATTACTTCTGGAAACGAGATCTAGCCTTTAAACTGAGGGTATCACGGAATTTGATGAAAAGCACGCTTATTTGAAGTTTAAAGCTTGGAACGTGAATCTGTGCGTGAATCTGGACTGGTAAGTGGTTTAGAGCACTGTGCAATCCATATAAGGCATAGATATGTCCAATGCGGATACATTGCCATATGCGGGTGAATATGAGCTTTTGAAGTGAAGATATGCACTTTTTTAAAAAACTTGCTTTTTTAATGTCTTCATGTGAAAACTTTTCATTCTGTGTGAATCTCAGTGGGAAAGTAATAAACATTGGTGAAATGTGACTATATGACAAAATTAAACACGCTTGGTGGCTTAACTGCTTTAGGAAGCGAGATTGAGCCTTGAAACTGCGTGTATATGCACGTTAATGAAAACACGCTTCTTTGAGCTTTTAAGCTTGGAACTTGATTCTGTGTGTGTATCTGGACTACGAAGTGCTCCAGAGCACTGTACAATGCATTTTGGGCATAGATATGTCCACTGTGCATACATTGTCATATGCGGGTGAATATGAGCTTCTGAATTGAATTTATGCACTTTTTTAAAAACTTGCTTTTTTTAAAGTGTGCATGTGAAAACTTTTCATTCTGTGTGTATCTCAGTAGGAACATAGTAAACATTGGTGAAATGTGACTATATGACAAAATTACACACTCTTTGTTGCTAACTGCTTCAGGTAGCGAGATAGAGCCTTGAAACTGCGTGTATACGCAGTTTAATGAAAACACGCTTCTTTGAGCTTTTAAGCTTGGAACTTGAATCAGTGTGTGTATCTGGACTAGGAAGTTCTCCAGAGCACTGTACAATGCATATAGGGCATAGCTATGTCCACTGTGCATACATTGCCAAATGCAAGTGAATATGAGCTCCTGAAGTGAAGATATGCACTTTCTTAAAAACTTGCATTTTTTAATGTCTGCATGTGAGAAATTTTCATTCTGTGTGTATCTCAGTGGGAAAGTAATAAATATTGCTGAAATGTGCCTATATGACAAAATTAAACACTTTGTTGCTAACTACTTCCGGAAACGAGATCTAGCCTTGAAACTGAGGGTATAATCACTTTAATGAAAACACGCTTCTTTGAGCTTTTAAGCTTGAAACTTGAAGCTGTGTGTGCATCTGGACTGCGAAGTGCTTCAGAGCACTGTGCAAAGCATATAGCGCATTAATAGGGCCACTGTTCACACTTTGCCATATGCGAGTTAATATGAGCTTTTGAATTGAAGATATGAACTTTTTTAAAAACTTGCTTTTTTAAGTCTGCATGTGAAACCTTTTCTTTCTGTGTGTATCTCAGTGGGAAAGAAATATATATTGGTGAAATATGACTATTTGACAAAATTAAACACACTTTGTTGCTAACTACTTCAGTAAGCGAGATTGAGCCTTGAAACAGCGGGTATGCGGAATTTGATGAAAACACGCTTCTTTGAAGTTTAAATCTTGGAACTTGAATCTATGCGTGTATCTGGACTGGTAAGTGCTTCAGAGCACTGTGCAATCCATATAGGGCATAAAGTGTGCCACAGTGCATACATTGCCTTATGAGAGTGAAAATGATCTTCTGAAGTGAAGATATGCACTTTTTAAAAACTTGCTATTTTTAAAAGTGTGCATGTGAAAACTTTCATTCTGTGTGTGTATCTCAGTAGGAAAATAATAAACATTGGTGAATTGTGACTATATGACAAAAATTAAAACACTCTTTGTTGCTAACTTATTCAGGAAGCGAGATAGAGCCTTGAAACTGCGTGTATACGCTGTCAGGATCTCTCCGGATATTTTAGTATTATAGTGCAATACTTTCCTTTATCCACTAGATAGAGTCAGTACTTCATGTAGTTTCATGAGATCACTGTCTTTCCGGGGTCGCCACGTCCCGGTTCTTCAAGAATCTTACCATTACCTTATGTGCGTGATCATGAAGAAAAACCCATTTATTTCTCCTAGTAATCACCACGAAGGTGCTCTTAAAGTAAGCGAGTACATTTTAGAAATCAACACGAAGGGAGACCGGCTTGTTGGTTTGAATATAGTTTCTTGTGTTCATTTCTCAAATTTTACAGAAGTGAAAGAAACATTCTCATATTCCATGTTAACAAGCCGCACACTTTAAATCGCACTAAATCTATTTCATAAGAGGTTCACACAATGTGTAATTCACCCCCAGAACCTAATGCCTTTGAGTATTAGTGTGCCCCATATACGAAGCAAAATATAAAAAGATAGTACAGAGTTTTTAAGCTATATATTCAGACCAATTCTAGTTCTTAACAATCAAGTTAAAAACACAATTTTAGTCAGACAATTCTCATCCGTGAGCCTACCTTACGAGACGTATCACAGGCAGTCACTGTTTATGCACGGAAACTTTACAAAATAACATTTGCAAGCAAAAAGCGTTAACCGTTCTGGCTACTATATCACGCAGAATGTGTCCTATTTATACTGCAGCATTAGATCAGTGAATTCCCCTCTTTACATACACCCCTACTGACTAATACATTCAAAGTGTTTCTACTCTATGCCTTCGGTGGGTGCACTTGACATCTCGGTCCGCAGTCTTTGTCTTCTTCTTTCTTGGTGTTGTCCCCTCGTCCTTTCCGTGTCGCTTCCCCGATCGTGCAGAGGGTGTGTTCGTGTTCGTTGAGGTTACTGAGCTTTCGCACTCGGCAGTCTCCTCTCCTATGCCTCGCCAAACGCACAGGGTTTTGTACATCTGGTCGATAGTACATGACAAGAGCGGATTCATTCGAAACAGGGCATGGAACGTCTCACGCACCTGACCCGGGGGCGGTACTCTTACGAGTGACGGCACCTGGTGATATGCATAATCAGACAACTGCTGACAAGAGAGCCAGAGGCTTGTAGCCCCGCCCTCCCTTCTGTCTGCTTCTACTCCTCTGTGTGTGGGCGTGTGCTTACGACTTCCTGGTCGTATAGCATATGAATGTGGGCTGAGGGAGGAGTCAGGGGAAGTACCGAGACCACAACTGCTTGTTGAAGCAAGTGAGGGAAATAATTCTTCCACCACCTCGTCTAATGTTACTTTTTGAGATATCTGTAATTGATGTGGGGCTTGTGGCCTCAAATCAGATAATTCTGCCGGGTTAATGCAGTTTAGCCTGACAACGCACTTTAATGAAAACACGCTTCTTTGAGCTTTTAAGCTTGGAACTGGAATCTGTGTGTGTATTTGGACTGGGAAGTGCTGCAGAGCACTGTACAATGCATATAGGGCATAGATATCTCCACTGTGCATACATTGCCTTATGAGAGTGAAAATGATCTTCTGAAGTGAAGATATGCACTTTTTTAAAAACTTGCTATTTTTAAAGTGTGCATGTGAAAACTGTTCATTCTGTGTGTATCTCAGTAGGAAAATAATAAACATCGGTGAAATGTGACTATATGACAAAATTAAACACTCTTTGTTGCTAACTTATTCAGGAACCGAGATAGAGCCTTGAAACTGCGTGTATACGCGCTTTAATGAAAACACGCTTCTTTGAGCTTTTAAGCTTGGAACTGGAATCTGTGTGTGTATCTGGACTGGGAAGTGCTTCAGAGCACTGTACAATGCATATAGGGCATAGATATCTCCACTGTGCATACATTGCCAAATGCAAGTGAATATGAGCTTCTGAAGTGAATATATGCACTTTTTTAAAAACTTGCTTTTTTGAAAGTGTGCATGTGAAAACTTTTCATTCTGTGTGTTTCTCAGTAGCAAAATAATAAACATTGGTGAAATGTGACTATTTGACAAAATTAAACACTATTTGTTGGTAAGTACTTCAGGAAACGAGATGGAGCCATGAAACTGCGGGTATACGGAATTTGATGAAAACATGCTTCTTTGAAGTTTAAAGTTTTGAACGTGAAAATGTGCGTATATCTGGACTGGTGAATGCTTCAGAGCACTGTGCAATCCATATAGTGCATAAAGTGTGCCACAGTGCAGACATTGCCATATGAGAGTGAAAATGATCATCTGAAGTGAAGATATGCACTTATTCAAAAACTTGCTTTTTTTAAAGTGTGCATGTGAATACTTTCATTCTGTGTGTATCTCAGTATGAAAATAATAAACATTGGTGAAATGTGACTATATGACAAAATTAAACACTCTTTGTTGGTAACTTCTTCAGGAAGCGAGATAGATCCTTGAAACTGCGTTTATACGCACTTTAATCAAAACACGCTTCTTTGAGCTTTTAAGCTTGGAACTTTAATCTGTGTGTATATCTGAACTGGGAAGTGCACCAGGGCACCGAACAATGCATGAAGGGCATAAATATGTCCACTGTGCATACATTGCCAAATGCAAGTGAATATGAGCTTCTGATGTGAAGATTTGCTCTTTTTTAAAAACTTGCATTTTTTAATGTCTGCATGTAAAAACTTTTCATTCTGTGTGTATCTCAGTGCGAAAGTAATAAACATTGGTGAAATGTGACTCTATGACAAATTAGACTCTCTTTGTTGCTAACTTCTTCAAGAAGCAAGATAGAGACTTGAAACTTCGTGTATACGCACGTTAAAGAAAAAACGCTTCTTTGAGCTTTTAAGCTTGGAACTTGATTCTATGTATGTATCTGGACTACGAAGTGCTCCAGAGCACTGTACAATGCATTTAGGGCATAGATATGTCCACTGTGCATACATTGCCATATGCGGGTGAATATGAGCTTCTGAACTGAATAAATGCACTTTTTTAAAAACTTGCTTTTTTTAAAGTGTGCATGTGAAAACTTTTCATTCTGTGTGTATCTCAGTAGGAACATAATAAACATTGATGAAATGTGACTTTATTACAAAATTACACACTCTTTGTTGCTAACTGCTTCAGGAAGCGAGATAGAGCCTTGAAACTGCGTGTATACGCACTTTAATGAAAACACGCTTCTTTGAGCTTTTATGCTTGAAATTTGAATCTGTGTGCGTATCGGGACTGGGAAGTGCTTCAGAGCACTGTGCAAAGCATATATCGCATTAATAGGGCCACTGTGCTCACGTTGCCATTTGCGAGTTAATATGAGTTTTTGAAGTGAAGATATGCACTTTTGTAAAAAATTGCTTCTTTAGAGTCTGCATGTGAAAACTTTTCACTCTGTGTGTATCTCAGTGGGAAAGTAATAAATATTGGTGAAATGTGAGTATATGACAAAATTAAACACATTTTGTTGCTAAATACTTCAGGAAGCGAGATTGAGCCTTGAAACTGCGTGTATATGCACTTTAATGAAAACACGCTTCTTTGAGCTTTTCAGCTTGGAACTGGAATCTGTGCGTGTATCTGGACTGGGAAGTGCTTCAGAGCACTGTACAATGCAAAAAGGGCATAGATATCTCCACTGTGCATACATTGCCAAATGCAAGTGAATATGAGCTTCTGTAGTGAATATATGCACTTTTTTAAAAACTTGCTTTTTTTAAAGTGTGCATGTGAAAACTTTTCATTCTGTGTCTTTCTCAGTAGCAAAATAATAAACATTCGTGAAATGTGACTATTTGACAAAATTAAACACTCTTTGTTGGTAAGTACTTCAGGAGAGGAGATAGAGCCTTGAAACTGCGGGTATACGGAATTTGATGAAAACACGGTTCTTTGAAGTTTAAAGCTTTGAACGTGAAAATGTGCGTGTATCTGGACTGGTGAATGCTTCAGAGCACTGCACAATCCATGTAGTGCATAAAATGTGCCACAGTGCAGACATTGCCATATGAGAGTGAAAATGATCATCCGAAGTGAAGATATGCACTTTTTTAAAAACTTGCTTTTTTTAAAGTGTGCACGTGAAAACTTTTCATTCTGTGTGTATCTCAGTAGGAAAATAATTAACATTGGTGAAATGTGACAATATGACAAAATTAAACACTCTTTGTTGCTAACTTATTCAGGAAGCGAGATAGAGCCTTGAAACTGCGTGTATATGCACTTTAATGAAAACACGCTTCTTTGAGCTTTTAAGCTTGGAACTGGAATCTGTGCGTGTATCTGGACTGGGAAGTGCTTCAGAGCACTGTACAATGCAAAAAGGTCATAGATATCTCCACTGTGCATACATTGCCAAATGCAAGTGAATATGAGCTTCTGAAGTGAATATATGCACTTTTTTAAAAACTTGCTTTTTTTAAAGTGTGCATGTGAAAACTTTTCATTCTGTGTCTTTCTCTGTAGCAAAATAATAAACATTGGTGAAATGTGACTATTTGACAAAATTAAACACTCTTTGTTGGTAAGTACTTCAGGAGATGAGATAGAGCCTTGAAACTCTTGGTATCTGGAATTTGATGAAAAACACGCTTCTTTGAAGTTTAAAGCTTTGAACGTGAAAATGTGCGTGTATCTGGACTGGTGAATGCTTCAGAGCACTGTACAATCCATGTAGTGCATAAAATGTGCCACAGTGCAGACATTGCCATATGAGAGTGAAAATGATCATCCGAAGTGAAGATATGCACTTTTTTAAAAACTTGCTTTTTTTAAAGTGTGCATGTGAAAACTTTTCATTCTGTGTGTATCTCAGTATGAAAATAATAAACATTGGTGAAATGTGACTATATGACAAAATTAAACACTCTTTGTTCGTAACTTCTTCAGGAAGTGAGATAGATCCTTGAAACTGCGTGTATACGCACTTTTATCAAAACACGCTTCTTTGAGCTTTTAAGCTTGGAACTATAATCTCTGTGTCTATCTGAACTGGGAAGTGCACCAGAGCACCAAACAATGCATGAAGGGCATAAATATGTCCACTGTGCATACCTTGCCAAATGCAAGTGAATATGAGCTTCTGAAGTGAATATTTGCACTTTTTTAAAAACTTGCATTTTTTATTGTCTGCATGTGAAAACTTTTCATTCTGTATGTATGTCAGTGGGAAAGTAATAAACATTGGTGAAATGAGACTATATGACAAAATTAAACACATTTTCTTGCTAACTCCTTCAGGAAGCGAGATATAGCCTTGAAACTGCTGGTATACGAACTTTGATGAAAACAAGCTTCTTTGAGGTTTTTCAGCTTAGAACTTGAATCTGTGTGTGTATCTGGACTGCGAAGTTCTCCAGAGCACTGTACAATGCAAAAAGGGCATAGATATGTACACTGTGCATATATTGCCAAATGCAAGTGAATATGAGCTTCTGAAGTGAATATTTGCACTTTTTTAAAAACTTGCATTTTTTAATGTCTGCATGTGAAAACTTTTAATTCTGTATGTATCTCAGTGGGAAAGTAATAAACATTGGTGAAATGAGACTATATGACAAAAATGAACACATTTTGTTGCTCACTCCTTCAGGAAGCGAGATATAGCCTTGAAACTGCGTGTATACGCACTTTGATGAAAACACGCTTCTTTGAGGTTTTATGCATGAAATTTGAATATGTGTGTGTATCTGGACTGGGAAGTGCTTCAGAGCAATGTGCAAAGCATATATCGCATGAATAGGGCCACAGTGCTCACGTTGCCATTTGCGAGTTAATATGAGCTTTTGAAGTGAAGATATGCACTTTTATAAAAAATTGCTTTTTTAGAGTCTGCATGTGAAAACTTTTCATTCTGTGTGTATCTCAGTGGGAAAGTAATAAATATTGGTGAAATGTGAGTATTTTATAAAATTAAACACATTTTGTTGCTAACTGCTTCAGGAAGCGAGATTGAGCCTTGAAACTGCGTGTTTACGCACGTTAATGAAAACACGCTTCTTTGAGCTTTTAAGCTTGGAAATTGATTCTGTGTGTGTATCTGGACTCGGAAGTTCTCCAGAGCACTGTACAATGCATATAGGGCATAGATATGTCCACTGTTAATACATTGCCAAATGCAAGTGAATATGAGCTTTTGAAGTGAAGATATGCACTTTTGTAAAAACTTGCTTTTTTAAGTCTGCATGTGAAACCTTTTGTTTCTGTGTGTATCTCAGTGGGAAAGAAATATATATTGGTGAAATATGACTATTTCACAAAATTAAACACACTTTGTTGCTAACTACTTCAGTAAGCGAGATAGAGCCTTGAAACAGCGCGTATGCGGAATTTGATGAAAACACGCTTCTTTGAAGTTTAAATCTTGGAACCTGAATCTGTGCGTGTATCTGGACTGGTAAGTGCTTCAGAGCACTGTGCAATCCATATAGGGCATAAAGTGTGCCATAGTGCATACATTGCCTTATGAGAGTGAAAATGATCTTCTGAAGTGAAGATATCCACTTTTTAAAAACTTGCATTTTTTAATGTCTGCATGTGAGAACTTTTCATTCTGTGTGTATCTCAGTTGGAAAGTTATAAATATTGGTGAAATGTGAGTATATGACAAAATTAAACACATTTTGTTGCTAACTACTTCGGGAAGCGAGATTGAGCCTTGAAACTGCGTGTATACGCACGTTAATGAAAACACGCTTCTTTGAGCTTTTAAGTTTGGAACTTGATTCTGTGTGTGTATCTGGACTAGGAAGTTCTCCAGAACACTTTACAATGCATATAGGGCATAGATATGTCCACTGTTCAAACATTGCCAAATGCAAGTGAATATGAGCTTTTGAAGTGAAGATATGCACTTTTTTAAAAACTTGCTATTTTTAAAGTGTGCATGTGAAAACTGTTCATTCTGTGTGTATCTCAGTGGGAAAGAAATATATATTGGTGAAATATGACTATTTCACAAAATTAAACACACTTTGTTGCTAACTACTTCAGTAAGCGAGAGAGAGCCTTGAAACAGCGGGTATGCGGAATTTGATGAAAACACGCTTCTTTGAAGTTTAAATCTTGGAACCTGAATCTGTGCGTGTATCTGGACTGGTAAGTGCTTCAGAGCACTGTGCAAACCATATAGGGCATAAAGTGTGCCACAGTGCATACATTGCCTTATGAGAGTGAAAATGATCTTCTGAAGTGAAGATATGCACTTTTTTAAAAACTTGCTATTTTTAAAGTGTGCATGTGAAAACTGTTCATTCTGTGTGTATCTCAGTAGGAAAATAATAAACATTGGTGAAATGTGACTATATGACAAAATTAAACACTCTTTGTTCGTAACTTCTTCAGGAAGCGAGATAGATCCTTGAAACTGCGTGTATACGCACTTTAATCAAAACACGCTTCTTTCAGCTTTTAAGCTTGGAACTTTAATCTCTGTGTCTATCTGAACTGGGAAGTGCACCAGAGCACCGAACAATGCATGAAGGGCATAAATATGTCCACTGTGCATACCTTGCCAAATGCAAGTGAATATGAGCTTCTGAAGTGAAGATATGCACTTTCTTAAAAACTTGCATTTTTTAATGTCTGCATGTGAAAACTTTTCATTCTGTGTGTATCTCAGTGGGAAAATAATAAACATTGGTGAAATGAGACTATATGACAAAATTGAACACATTTTCTTGCTAACTCCTTCAGGAAGCGAGATATAGCCTTGAAACTTCTGGTATACGCACTTTGATGAAAACAAGCTTCTTTGAGGTTTTAAGCTTGGAACTTTAATCTCTGTGTCTATCTGAACTGGAAAGTGCACCAGAGCACCGAACAATGCATGAAGGGCATAAATATGTCCACTGTGCATACCTTGCCAAATGCAAGTGAATATGAGCTTCTGAAGTGAAGATATGCACTTTCTTAAAAACTTGCATTTTTTAATGTCTGCATGTGAAAACTTTTCATTCTGTGTGTATCTCAGAAAGGAACATAATAAACGTTGGTGAAATGTGACTATATGACAAAATTACACACTCTTTGTTGCTAATTGCTTCAGGAAGCGAGATTGAGCCTTGAAACTGCGTGTATACGCACGTTAATGAAAACACGCTTCTTTGAGCTTTTAAGCTTGGAACTTGAATCAGTGTGTTTATCTGGACTAGGAAGTTCTCCAGAGCACTGTACAATGCATAAAGCGCATAGATATGTCCACTGTGCATACATTGCCAAATGCAAGTGAATATCAGCTTCTGAAGTGAAGATATGCACTTTCTTAAAAACTTGCATTTTTTTTAAAGTCTGCATGTGAAAACTTTTCATTCTGTGTGTATCTCAGTAGGAAAATAATGAACATTGGTGAAATGTGACTATATGACAAAATTACACACTCTTTGTTGCTAACTGCTTCAGGAAGCGAGATAAAGCCTTGAAACTGCGTGTATACGCACGTTAATGAAAACACGCTTCTTTGAGCTTTTATGCTTGAAATTTGAATCTGTGTGTGTATCTGGACTGGGAAGTGCTTCAGAGCACTGTGCAAAGCATATATATCGCATAATAGGGCCACTGTGCTCACTTTGCCATTTGCAGTTCATATGAGCTTTTGAAGTGAAGATATGCACTTTTGTAAAAAATTGCTTTTTTAGAGTCTGCATGTGAAAACTTCTCATTCTATGTGTTTCTCAGTGGGAAAGTAATAAATATTGGTGAAATGTGAGTATATGACAAAATTAAACACATTTTGTTGCTAACTACTTCAGGAAAAGAGATTGAGCCTTGAAACTGCGTATATAGGCACTTTAATGAAAACACGCTTCTTTGAGCTTTTAAGCTTGGAACTTGAATCATTGTGTTTATCTCGACTAGGAAGTTCTCCAGAGCACTGTACAATGCATATCGGGCAGAGATATGTCCACTGTGCATATATTGCCAAATGCAAGTGAATATGAGCTTCTGAATTGAATATATGCACTTTTTTATAATCTTGTTTTTTTTAAAGTGTGCATGTGAAAACTTTTCATTCTGTGTGTATCTCAGTAGGAACATAATAAACATTGGTGAAATGTGACTATATTACAAAGTTACAAACTCTTTGTTGCTAACTGCTTCAGGAAGCGAGATTGAGCCTTGAAACTGCGTGTATACGCAACTTACTGAAAACACGCTTCTTTGAGCTTTTAAGCTTGGAACTTGAATCAGTGAGTGTATCTGCACTAGGAAGTTCTCCAGAGCACTGTACAATGCATATAGGGCATAGATATGTCCACTGTGCATATATTGCCAAATGCAAGTGAATATGAGCTTCTGAAGTGAAGATTTGCACTTTTTTAAAAATTTGCATTTTTTAATGTCTGCATGTGAGAACTTTTCATTCTGTGTGTATTTCAGTGGGAATGTAATAAATATTGGTGAAATGTGACTCTATGACAAATTAGACATTCTTTGTTGCTAAGTGCTTCAGCAAGCGAGATAGAGCCTTGAAACTGCGTGTATACGCACTTTAATGAAAACACGCTTCTTTGAGCCTTTATGCTTGAAATTTGAATCTGTGTGTGTATCTGCACTGGGAAGTGCTTCAGAGCACTGTGCAAAGCATATATCGCATTAATAGGGCAAATGTGCTCACTTTGCCATTTGCGAGTTAATATGAGCTGTTGAAGTGAAGATATGCACTTTTGTAAAAACTTGCTTTTTTAGAGTCTGCATGTGAAAACTTTTCATTCTGTGTGTATCTCAGTGGGAAAGTAATAAATATTGGTGAAATGTGAGTATATGACAAAATTAAACACATTTTGTTGCTAACTACTTCATGAAGCGAGATAGAGCCTTGAAACAGCGAGTATACGGAATTTGATGAAAACACGCTTCTTTCAAGTTTAAAGCTTGGAACGTGAATCTCTGCATGTATCTGGACTGGTAAGTGCTTCAGAGCACTGTGCAATCCATATAGGGCATAGATATGTCCACTGCGGACACATTGCCATATGCGGGTGAATATGAGCTTTTGAAGTGAATATATGCTCTTTTTTAAAAACCTGCTTTTTTTAAAGTGTGCATGTAAAACTTTTCGTTCTGTGTGTATCTCAGTAGGAAAATAATAAACATTGGTGAAATGTGACTCTATGACAAATTAGACACTCTTTGTTGCTAACTGCTTCAGGAAGCGAGATAGAGCCTTGAATCTGCGTGTTTACGCACTTTAATGAAAACAAGCTTCTTTGAGCTTTTCAGCTTGGAACTTGAATCTGTGTGTGTATCTGCACTAGGAAGTTCTCCAGAGCACTGTACAATGCATAAAGGGCATAGATATGTCCACTGTGCATACATTGCCAAATGCAAGTGAATATGAGCTTCTGAAGTGAAGATATGCACTTTTTTAAAAACTTGCTTTTTGAAAGTGTGCATGTGAAAACTTTTCATTCTGTGTGTATCTCAGAAGGAAAATAATAAACATTGGTGAAATGTGACTATATGACAAAATTACACACTCTTTGTTGCTAACCGCTTCAGGAAGCGAGATAGAGCCTTGAAACTGCGTGTATACGCAATTTAATGAAAACACGCTTCTTTGAGCTTTTATGCTTGAAACTTGTATCTGTGTGTGTATCTGGACTGGGAAGTGCTTCAGAGCACTGTGCAAAGCATATATCGCATTAATAGGGCCAATGTGCTCACTTTGCCATTTGCGAGTTAATATGAGCTTTTGAAGTGAAGATATGCACTTTTGTAAAAACTTGCTTTTTTAGAGTCTGCATGTGAAAACTTTTCATTCTGTGTGTATCTCAGTGGGAAAGTAATAAATATTGGTTAGATGTGAGTATATGACAAAATTAAGCACATTTTGTTGCTAACTACTTCAGGAAGCGAGATAGAGCCTTAAAACAACGAGCATACGGAATTTGATGAAAACACACATCTTTGAGCTTTTATGCTTGAAATTTGAATCTGTGTGTGTATCTGGACTGCGAAGTTCTCCAGAGCACTGTACAATAAATAAAGCGCATAGATATGTCCACTGTGCATATATTGCCAAATGCAAGTGAATATGAGCTTCTGAAGTGAAGATTTGCACTTTTGTAAAAACTTGCATTTTTTAATGTTTGCATGTGAAAACTTTTCATTCTGTGTGTATCTCAGTAGGAAAATAATAAACATTGGTGAAATGTGACTATATGACAAAATTACACACTCTTTGTTGCTAACTGCTTCAGGAAGCGAGATAAAGCCTTGAAACTGCGTGTATACGCACGTTAATGAAAACACGCTTCTTTGAGCTTTTATGCTTGAAATTTGAATCTGTGTTTGTATCTGGACTGGGAAGTGCTTCAGAGCACTGTACAAAGCATATATCGCATTAATAGGGCCAATGTGCTCACTTTGCCATTTGCGAGTTAATATGAGCTTTTGAAGTGAAGATATGCACTTTTGTAAAAAATTGCTTTTTTAGAGTCTGCATGTGAAAACTTCTCATTCTGTGTGTATCTCAGTGGGAAAGTAATAAATATTGGTGAAATGTGAGTATATGACAAAATTAAACACATTTTGTTGCTAACTCCTTCAGGAAATGAGATTGAGCCTTGAAACTGCGTGTATGCGCACTTTAATGAAAACACGCTTCTTTGAGCTTTTAAGCTTGGAACTTGAATAAGTGTGTGTATCTGGACTAGGAAGTTCTCCAGAGCACTGTACAATGCATATCGGGCATAGATATGTCCCCTTTGCATATATTGCCAAATGCAAGTGAATATGAGCTTCTGAATTGAATATATGCACTTTTTTATAAACTTGTTTTTTTTAAAGTGTGCAAGTGAGAACTATTCATTCTGTGTGTATCTCAGAAAGGAACATAATAAACATTGGTGAAATGTGACTATATGACAAAATTACACACTCTTTGTTGCTAACTGCTTCAGGAAGCAAGATTGAGCCTTGAAACTGCGTCTATACGCACGTTAATGAAAACACGCTTCTTTGAGCTTTTAAGCTTGGAACTTGAATCAGTGTGTGTATCTGGACTAGGAAGTTCTCCAGAGCACTGTACAATGCATATCGGGGATTGATATGTCCACTGTGCATATATTGCCAAATGCAAGTGAATATGAGCTTCTGAAGTGAAGATTTGCACTTTTTTAAAAACTTGCATTTTTTAATGTCTCCATGTGAAAACTTTTCATTCTGTGTGTATCTCAGTGGGAAAGTAATAAACATTGGTGAAATGTGACTATATGACAAAATTAAAGACTCTTTGTGGCTAACTGCTTCAGGAAGCGAGATTGAGCCTTGAAACTGCGTGTATACGCACGTTAATGAAAACACGCTTCTTTGAGCTTTTAAGCTTGGAACTTGATTCTGTGTGTGTATCTGGACTAGGAAGTTCTCTAGAGCACTGTACAATGCATATAGGGCATAGATATGTCAACTGTGCATACAATGCCAAATGCAAGTGAATATGAGCTTCTGAAGTGAAGATATGCACTTTTTTAAAAACTTGCATTTTTTAATGTCTGCATGTGAGAACTTTTCATTCTGTGTGTATTTCAGTGGGAATGTAATAAATATTGGTGAAATGTGACTATATGACAAAATTACACACTCTTTGTTGCTGACTGCTTAACGAAGCTAGATCTAGCCTTGAAACTGCGGGTATATGGAATTTGATGAAAACACGCTTCTTGGAAGTTTAAAGCTTCGAACGTGAATCTGTGCGTGTATCTGGACTGGTAAGTGCATCAGAGCACTGTGCAATCAATATAGGGCATAGATATGTCCACTGCGCAAATATTGCCATATGCGGGTGAATATGAGCTTCTGAAGTGAATGATAGGATTGAGCTACTGGAATAAGGTTTTTCTCTCAGCACACACAGATACACACACGCACCCATTCCCAGCCCCCTCCCCTTGCTTACCCCAGCCCCCCCACACACACACACACACACACACACATACACACTCACATCAATATCCTCCCACAGTGAGGGGCGCCTGGCACCTGGTCACACTTGGTAATTGGTGTATTGTGCTCAGAAGGAAGGTATATGATCAAAGGTAATATCAACATCCTGTAAGTTTGGCTGGATGTTTAAGGAAGGTGTTACATCCACCACTTGCTCTACCCCTGATCTTGTACTTAAACCCCGAGATGTGAACAGTGTGTTAGGATTCTCTCACGAATGCTATGTCGGACGCTAGAATCCTCCCTTGCATTGTAATAAAAGCCTTTTCAATTGGAAAGTGGTCATTGGTGTGTCACTTCATCGGTCCCGACTTGACTCCACGACAGAAAACAGTCTTAACAGATGGCCATTTGAGGATGGGATAGGAAACATCTCCTGGTTGGACCAACGATAATCAACTTGAGGGTGAGTATTTTTATTTTACCATCCTCATTAGGTGTTGATTGTCCTTGAGCCAATTATTAGTGTGACTCCTATTATTTTGATAAAAAATAAAGTGTGGAATGGGGCGGTGTTGTGATTGAATCACTGATGATCTTTAGGCATATTAGGCGTCGTTACCACTGAATTTTATGGAGTTGGGTTGTACTCCTGTAAGAGGACACATTGGTGTCATTAGTCAGTGGCCCTAGTGGAGTCGGGTTGGACTCTCGTGAAGAGGACGCGTTATGTCATTGCCTTTGAGGCATTTGGAGGTCTGGAGACCTTGAAAGATTGATAGGGCCTTAAGGAGGCGTCATTGCGGGCATTTGTTGATAGGGCCGAAGCGTCCACCGCCGTGGGTTTTGGAGTCGGGTTGGACTCTCGCAAGAGGACTTTGTCGTTACCACTGAAATTTTGTGGAGTTGGGTTGTACTCCCTGTAAGAGACACATTGGTGTCATTAGTCAGTGGCCCTAGTGGAGTTGGGTTGGACTCCCCATAAGAGGACATTGTCGTTACCATTGGCATTTGCATAGCCTGCTGTTAGCGAGTGCTGGCCGAGCCTCACTGCAGTAGTTGTAGGAAAATAGAGTTGTTCGAGGAACTGTTTGGACCGTTTTGCCTTTTTCGTGAAAAGGAGTTTGCTCTAGTAAACTTTTTTGAGTTGTGTGAAACTGGGCTGTGTGGCGGCAGGAATGCTGAAGTAGAAGCCTTGGTTATTTGCCAATGTCATTGAATGCGTGAAAGTGCACTGATTGTTGTTTATTTTGCTGTTCCGTTTTTGTACTTCGTCTGATAACGGTGTGTAAATTTGCTGAAGCATGTGAATGTCTGCAGCGGACTTGCTATATTGTTATGCTAAGTTTGTGTGTTAGGCTGGGTTATCACAGTACATAATATACCCTGCATTGTTCATTTTAGCGATATACAGTATATATGTATGTAGATAGAAAATTATATAAATTAGTACATACTATCATGAACTTGTCGGGTTCGGTTCCGTGGGATAAGGACCGCGAACAGTACATGAGCCAAAATACTCTTGATAGTCCATGAGCCCGAAATAAGGAACTTTTATATAGTCAATGAACCCGAGATAAGGGGGTAATGATAAAGTAAACCTAATAATTACTAAAATTTTAAATACACACTGCCCTACCATTCCCTTTCGACCTGATAAAGTACAAGCGCATAGTTTACTTTTTACCCTTTGAGCAGCGCTTACACATGGGGGCGTAGCTACCGACAAGTATAAATAATACACATAAGCGTCTGTGGTCGATACCCATAATAGATAATAAGAGTTTTAACTGTCTGAACTAAGAATGGAGAGGGAGATATTGGCCGAAGCGGTTCAGAAAGCCGCTCTGGAAGCGATTGTACCGAGATATAGTAAAGCAGTTAAAGCTAATTCCCCATTTCCTTTGAAAGCAAACGCAGATCAAACTTTAGCTGAGGCTATGAATGAATGGTGGAACGGTCGTAAAAAGGGCAGTGAGAAAAACAAGGAAGCTGTGATGTGTGTTGTTTTGAGCTATGAGAGCACTGTTTTAATGTGGCAGAGACAGAGGGCAGAATATGAAAAGCAGCTACATGAGCTACGCAGGGAGTTGTCGGAATGTCGCAGTGACTTGGATAGATGTCAGGAAGACGTTAAGTACAGGGGGAAAGAGAATGAGACATTCAATCAGCCACCCCCTACGTATCCAATTTTGTACCCTGATATAGACGTTTTAACGCTGCAAACCAACCCCCCATATGCCCCAACTGAACCGTTAAGGCAAACTGTAAATCCCCCATTAGCACCCATAGCCGTGGACACAATACCAAATCCACAGACTGGAGAGGGGAGGCCTGCGACAGTCGCTGTGTTAAAACACACCCCTCTAAGCCCCTCCGATTTACGCACAATGGTTAAAGAGCTTCCCGACTTGCAGAGACAGGATCCAAATCTAGATTTTTGGGCTAAAATAGGGCAATACATGGCGGTAGGCGGTCTGCACGCGTTTGATGTATATACGCTCACTAAAGCAAAATGTCCTGAAACAGTTTGGGTATGCCTGAGTGAAACACAAGAATTCAGCATGGGCTACGGCTAGATTTGAATCCACACAAACGATGGCAGATGCTGTAGAATCATTTAAAAGAGCAATAATGTCGGCTTTAGGTTCCGGGTCAAATCTATATTCTGTGTTTTCTGCTAGAGAACAAGGTGACGATGAACCCTTTGAAAAATACGTGGAGGAGAAATTCAAACTTTACTTGTCTTATGGCAATCCAGGAAATGAGCCGAGCCGAGATAGTGGTGATTTCCTTGCTGCAGTAATCGAAGGTAGCCTTCCTATGTTTAAAGACAAAGCGGGGGAAATAGGCTTTACCCCGAGAGATTATAATGACTTAATTGCATGGGCCGCGCGTTTGGTCAAATGGCGTTCTGATAAGATCAAAGTGGGTAGAGAAGGACTGAGGTCGCAGGCTTGGAAAGGACATAGAAACGCCCCCATGTCACCAGCACAACCTGTCTGTAAGAATTGCCAGAGACCTGGACATGAGATGGCACAGTGCTTTAAAAGGGGAGGGTGGAGAGAAAACCAGTGTTTGTTTTGCAAGAAACCGGGACATATAGCTAGAGATTGCATTGAACGGAAGGGAAGAGACTCCTCAGACAGGAAACTGGAGATAGAAGATATGACAAGGGAAGAATTAGCCCGCTTAGTCAGATCACTTCAAACTAGCGAATAGGATTTTTCTGCCCCCATTGCCGCAATTGCCGAAAATTCATACAAAAGACCGTATCTTAAAGCGAGGGTAGGGGGCGTGCCGTGTAATATCCTTGTAGATACGGGGGCAGCTGTATCAATCACCAATATTCCTGGCTTACCTCTAACACCTAAAACTATAGATCTGCGAGGTTTAGGGGGCTCTCTGGTCAGGGCTCGCTTAACAAAACCAGTGCTTTTTGAGACAGGAAGTCGATATTGGATGGGTAGAATGTACTATAGCACCGCGCAAGTTGAAGGAACCATAATTGGGATGGATATGTTAAACGAATTACGCTGTCAGTTAAATTTAGGGGACTCCCCATCTATGCAAATTCTCTCGGATAAAAACAGTACTGTGATACCTCTTGTATATGCCCAGGATAACAACGATGCTGTGCTCTGTGCATCCGTAGCTCCGTTCCCCCCACTTCCCGGACCCGTGGAAGCATGGGCAGTTAGCAAACTTGATTGCGGACGCATGAACGTACCCCCCATTGTCATCACTGGTAATCCTCCCCCTCCTACAAAACCCTACCCAATAAAACCTGAAGCTTTAACACCTATAAGAGAAACAATTAAGGAGTTGAAAGATAAAGGGATCATTGTTGAAACGCAGTCAAGGTGTAATTCCCCCATTTGGCCGGTTAAAAAGAGTGATCAGACGTGGCGTCTAACTGTAGACTACCGAAACATTAATTCACATGCGGATAGGCTGACCCCGATTGTGGCTGATCCAAACACAATTCTTTCTGAGGTTCCAAGTGAACACACGGTATTTTCGGCATTAGACATTAGCAATGGATTCTTTTCAATACCAGTACATCCAGATAGCCAGTTCTGGTTTGCTTTTACATTTGAAGGCCGGCAGTTTACCTTTACTCGTCTAAGTCAAGGTTATCATAACTCACCAACATTGTTTCACCGCGCCTTATCAGATGTACTGTCTAAACTCCCGAAAATAGAATCGAATGTAGTGCAATATGTTGATGATCTGCTTATCTCATCTCCAGACAAGGAGACCCATATACAGGACCTCGAGGTGATTTTGGAACATTTGGCTAACAATGGTGTGAAGTGCAACCCGCGGAAAGCACAAATTGCACGGGACGAGGTAATTTATTTAGGCTTTGTGATCTCCCAAGGCAGTAAAAGACTGACTATTGACCGAATGAAGGGTATACAAGAGTGTCCTCGACCCAAAAATGTTAGAGCAGTCAGGAAAATACTTGGCTTATTTAATTTTTGTCGGCATTATATACCGAACTATTCTACAATTGTACAACCAATAAATGAGCTTATGAAAGGAGCCGGGGGACCACATGATATAGTAAAATGGTCCCCAAAGTGTGAACAGGCATTTATCACCCTGAAACAGAAGCTTTGCACAGCCCCTGGGTTGGGACTTCCAAACCCCCTCCTTCCGTACACACTTTATACCCATGTCATTTCAGCCCATATAGCAGCAGTGCTGACGCAAAAACACGGCGATAGACAGCGGCCGGTGGCATATTTCTCAACTAAACTAGATGCGGTTGCTCAGGCAATGCCAGAATGTTTACAGGCTGTTGAGGGAGCTTCCGTTGCCTTGAATCAAGCTTTGCCGTTAATAGGAACACAAGACGTTGATGTCATTGTACCTCATGCGGTACTTGCTATTTTGTCTGGAAAGAAATCTTCCGCAGTACACATAGCGCGATGGACAAGATGGGAGACATGTCTACTTCAGTACATCTAAAAAGAACCTCATCTCTCAACCCAGCCACATTGTTTCCAAATCCAGACGAGGGTGAACGTCATAGCTGTTGCATTGAGCAAGATTCAGTGGAGATTGGTCGGGTGAAAGAGACTCCTATAGATGGTGCACTAAACCTATATGTAGATGGCTCCTCTTTTTACGTTGACGGGAAGAGACATACTGGCTGGGCGGTATGCACACAGTCAGGTGCACTTGTGAGACATGGGCAACTGCCTGGGCAATCTGCTCAAGTTGCTGAATTATATGCTTTAGCTGAAGCCTGTGAAACAATGACTGACTATAATGTGAATATCTATACAGACTCCAGATATGCCTTTGGGGTTGTACATGACTATTTGAGTTTGTGGGTAAATAGGGGGCTCAAGACTAGCGTAGGGGCTCCAATACAAAATGGGGGGGTAGTGAACAAACTACACAAAGCTGTACAGAGACCAAAACAGGTAGCAGTGTTGAAAGTAAAAGCCCACACCAATGGGACTGATCCTCACACTGAGGGTAACAGGAAGGCAGATGAGTGGGCAAAGATTGCAGCCAGTGAAGGGAAAGTTGCCTCAGTAGCGGCTTTGCAAACAGAGCAAGTGAAAAAAGGAAATGTTCTTCTAGAACTACAGCAGCTGCAACATGAAGCCCCCAGAGCTGAGAAATGGCTTTGGATGGAGAATGGTGGGAAATTGGGGCAAGACAACATTTGGAGGGGCCCTGAAAGTGCTTATGTTCTGCCTAGTAGTATGATGGGAACAATGATCCATTTATACCACTCACTAGGGCATGATGGAGTGAAGCGGATGCGGCACAGGATGGCACAAACATGGTGGCATCCTAAATTGAGTATTAACATTCACAATTATGTTACTTGGTGTATGACGTGTGCGCGATGCAATCCAGGACCCACAATTAAGACTAGGATGAGACAACAGCCCCGACCCACTCAACCTTTTGCTCAGCTGCAGATTGATTTTATCGGCCCCCTGCCTAGCTGTAGAGGAAAGAAATACATTCTGGTCATCATTGATCATTTCACTAGATGGGTCGAAGCATTTCCTGTGGCAAATGCGCTCTGACGGGATGTCGCTCGATTGCTGCTCACCGAACTTATACCCAGATGGGGTTTGCCTTGCTACATTGACAGTGACCAGGGAACACATTTTACTGGTAAAATAATGAAGGCTGTCTGCCAGGCACTGGGTATTAAACAGAAATTTCACTGTCCTTACCACCCTCAGAGTTCAGGAATGGTTGAGAGGGCAAACCGTACCCTGAAAAATAAACTCACGAAGCAATTGTTCTCCATTTCAGGGAAAGACTGGGTGACGCAGCTACCATCGGTCCTCCTTTCTATGAGAGCAGGACCAACTGACCCTAACTCACTTTATCCCTTTGAAATGCTGACAGGCCGACCCATGAGGACTCCTGGAGATCTGTGCATTGGTGGTGGTGATTTGCATGTGATGGGTGACCGTCTTGTTGAATATTGCAGACTTTTGTCCCAGTGTGTCTCACAGGATCACAGGACAGAACCGGACGCAGGAGAGGACAACGTGGAGACGTGTCAGATAGAACATGGAGACCAGGTGCTGGTGAAAACCTATCAGAAGAAGACATTTGATCCTACCTGGTCCAGACCACACACTGTCCTGCTCACAACCCCATCGGCTGCCCGGGTGACTGGGATTCCAGCGTGGATCCATATCACACGTTTGAAAAAATATCGGGCGGAGACACAACATGGGGCACAATAATCCCCGTCTCGTCCTCTGGCTCCTGGGAGCCAGTTCTTTTGTTTTGTGTCTAAAGGCAGACACACGTTTCCACAGTACACAAATGTGCACCAACTCAGCAGGCTGCAGCTGGACCTGGGACAACCTGAGGAGTATTAACCTGACTGGATGGGGCTCCATCCAGTGCAATAAAGACATTTGGAGGATGACAGATTGTCATTTTTGGGGAATAAGGAACCCTGGTAAATTAGTAGGAGATCTGTGTTGTAGTGTTGTTGAAGGTAATGGATCTGGTGTATTAATCTGGAAGGATCCGAGAGTGTGGGTTGACACAGGATTAGGTTGGGAAGAGGCTATTAGAGTACATGAAATGTTTAATATCAATTGTAATAAAATGGCAGCGGGACTGGAGGAAGATGGTTGCCCCCACTCCGATGGCCATACATGAGTATGCCCTTGTAAATTGAGAGGTGAGGCCCGTGCTACATGTAGCCCTCCAGGGAAGCCCGCACATGCCCTGTATTGTATCCTGGACCAAAAATTGGATTAGCTTCTGAAGGAGAGCCTCTGCCTCCTCTGGTTGGTGTGTCAACTCGACATTCTCATTTAATTATTAAAGTGAAACACATTATCTGGCCTAGGAATTGTTCACATTTTACAGAATTAGAACAATCTATCCAAACCCTGATCAATTTTATGTTACAGCGGTTGCCAAAATGTTATAAATATGATGTACATAGATATTGCAGGATGGGTGGGAGCCACTGGCTCAACAGTGAATGCCATTTCAATGGCAATAGAATTTAATAACCGTGATTGGGCTGACAATCTGTTAGCAACAGGCACAATATCGGTGGCAAAGGGAGGACTACTTTCTAACCAAGCTACTGCCATCTTGCTTCTGCTCGCATGACACTGGGGAGGTGATCACTGTTTTGCTCCAGCATTTACTTGAAAATACTAAAACTTACAAAAAAGATTCTATTGGTAGAGCATGTGCATAGGAGGGTGGAGGAGATGTGTTACAGATCTGGCATGGCATTCAGCATGGAGGTGGCAGCTCTGATAGGTGACCTGCTCAAGCGTCCACGTGTACCAGGGTGGGTACGGTCTGCAGTCCTTCTGGAGGCTGAGTCAGCTCCCTGGGTGGCGGCCGGGGAGGGGTCCCCATCGATAGTCGGGGCATGTCACGATGGTGAGGACATCCGTGGTGGTGTTCTAATTCCAGTCGGGCGGAAGCCCATACTGAAAGCACAACCCATACACCCGCTTCCATTCCCATGTAACGGACATGTGTGCCGAAAAGCACAATGTCAAATACATCATCACTGACAACAACAGAAACATCGCCTTTTTAGAAGACCAATGTTCTACTGTCGGAGGCTGGGTACTATGCACAGCCTCAATTGAGTCAGGACAAGCCCTATCACATTCAGTGGGACCTGAACTGCAAATACAAGTATTACCTGAATCTCCTGGAGCAATAGCAGTGAGAACCAACACTACCACTTGGTGCGGGTTTGGGCCCTTATACTCTGGTCCAAAGCTTTGTGCAATGACTAACACTTCCTACTGCATTAACCCTACTGGCACGTCTATCACTATCGGCTCCATTCTAGTCGCTCCCGATGTCACCACTAACACTTCTGTTGCAGCCTTGGAGAGCTGGGTGCTGGACCACAATAATTATTTTGAGAGAGCTCTGATGGCGGTCTCTGACAGAATTGAGAGGATGGTTAAGGAAAGCGGCGCTAGAATCAAACATGCTCTGATTTCTACTCGGGAAGCAACAGATGCTTCTCTCCGGGCTGATGAATGTTATCATACTGCAGCAAAAAAGGCAACAACTGTGACCCACTGGATAACAGGTACAAACATTTCTGGGAGTAGTGTCCCTTGGGGACGACTTTGGGTGGTATTATCCCAGGGTGTCTGGGGACTTAGTATTGTAGGCTTTGTTTTAGTTATTTGTATGTATTATAAATTAAATAGGCTAATCAGAAATGTACAGCTCAGTCTAACATTTGCTAATCTGACCCATTCTCTTGCAATGGTGGCCTAACCGTGTCTAAATCATGGTGGGTGGGACCTTAGCTCACCACCAATACAAAATGAGGGAATGATAGGATTGAGCTACTGGAATAAGGTTTTTCTCTCAGCACACACAGATACACACACGCACCCATTCCCAGCCCCCTCCCTTGCTTACCCCAGCCCCCCCCCACACACACACACACACACACACATACACACTCACATCAATATCCTCCCACAGTGAGGGGCGCCTGGCACCTGGTCACACTTGGTAATTGGTGTATTGTGCTCAGAAGGAAGGTATATGATCAAAGGTAATATCAACATCCTGTAAGTTTGGCTGATGTTTAAGGGAAGGTGTTACATCCACCACTTGCTCTACCCCTGATCTTGTACTTAAACCCCGAGATGTGAACAGTGTGTTAGATTCTCTCTGAATGCTATGTCGGACGCTAGAATCCTCCCTTGCATTGTAATAAAAGCCTTTTCAATTGGAAAGTGGTCATTGGTGTGTCACTTCATCGGTCCCGACTTGACTCCACGACAGAAAACAGTCTTAACATGAATATATGCACTTTTTTAAAAACTTGCTTTTTTAAAAGTGTGCATGTTAAAACTTTTCATTCTGTGTGTATCTCAGTAGGAAAATAATAAACATTGTTGAAATGTGACACTATGACAAATTAGACACTCTTTGTTGCTAACTGCTTCAGGAAGCGAGATAGAGCCTTGAAACTGCGTGTATACGCACGTTAATGAAAACACGCTTCTTTGAGCTTTTATGCTTGAAATTTGAATCTGTGTGTGTATCTGGACTGGGAAGTGCTTCAGAGCACTGTGCAAAGCATATATCGCATTAATAGGGCCACTGTGCTCACTTTGCCATTTGCGAGTTCATATGAGCTTTTGAAGTGAAGATATGCACTTTTGTAAAAAATTGCTTTTTTAGAGTCTGCATGTGAAAACTTCTCATTCTATGTGTATCTCAGTGGGAAAGTAATAAATATTGGTGAAATGTGAGTATATGACAAAATTAAACACATTTTGTTGCTAACTACTTCAGGAAAAGAGATTGAGCCTTGAAACTGCGTATATAGGCACTTTAATGAAAACACGCTTCTTTGAGCTTTTAAGCTTGGAACTTGAATAAGTGTGTGTATCTCGACTAGGAAGTTCTCCAGAGCACTGTACAATGCATATCGGGCAGAGATATGTCCACTGTGCATATATTGCCAAATGCAAGTGAATATGAGCTTCTGAATTGAATATATGCACTTTTTTATAATCTTGTTTTTTTTAAAGTGTGCATGTGAAAACTTTTCATTCTGTGTGTATCTCAGTAGGAACATAATAAACATTGGTGAAATGTGACTATATTACAAAGTTACAAACTCTTTGTTGCTAACTGCTTCAGGAAGCGAGATTGAGCCTTGAAAACTGCGTTGAAATTTGAATCTGTGAGTGTATCTGCACTAGGAAGCAGAACTTTGAAAAACACGCTTCTTGAGCTTTTTAAGCTTGAAATTTGAATCTGTGAGTGTATCTGCACTAGGAAGTTCTCCAGAGCACTGTATATGAGCAAGTGAAGATTTGCACTTTTTATTTTTTTAATGTCATATCGGGCATAGATATGTCCACTGTCCATATATTGCCATTTATCGCACTTTAATGAAAGTTAATTTGAGCTTTTGAAGTGAAGATATGCACTTTTGTAAAAAATTGTGAATTTTTTAGAGTCTGCATGTGAAAAAAATTAAACACATTTTTCATTCTGTGTGAATCTCAAACAGGAAAAGTAATAAATATTGGTGAAATTTTGAGTTTAAAGAGGAACTTGATATGACAAAATTAAAACACATTTTTTTGCTAAGCACTGTGCAATCCATATAGAAAATATGACTGTGATTTGAGCAAACTGCATGAATAAGCTTTTGAAGTTTATATGCTCTTTTTTAAAAACCTGCTTTTTAAAGTCTGCATTTTAACTTTTTAACTTGAATCATGTCAGTAAATCTAAAATTTGGTGAAATGAAGAAATTAGTACACTCTTTGTTGCTAACTGCTTCATGATAGATAGAGTCCAGTGGATATATTGCCAAATGCAAATGAATATGAGCTTCTGAAAAGTTGAAGATTTGCAATTTTTAAAAATTTGCATTTTTTAAATTTTGTAAAAACTTGCAACTTTTGCATTCTGTGTGTATTTCAGTGGGAAATAATAAATATTGGTGAAAATGTGACTCTATGACAAATTAGACATTCTTTGTTGCTAAAAAACTTCAGCAAGTAGAGCCTTGAAACCTGACTATACGAATTTGATGAAAACACGCTTCTTTGAGCTTTTATGCTTGAAATTTGAATCTGTGTGTGTATCTGGACTGGGAAGCTTCAGAGCACTGTGCAATCATAAAGGGCATAGATATGTCCACTGTGCACACATTGCCATTTGCAAAGAATATGAGCTTTTGAAGTGAAGATATGCACTTTTTAAAAACTTTTTTTTTTAAAGTCTGCATGTGAAAACTTTTCATTCTGTCTCAGTAGGAAAATAATAAACATTGGTGAAATGTGACTCTATGACAAATTAGACACTTTTGTTGCTAACTGCTTCAGCAGATAGAGCCTTGAAACAGCGAGTATACAAATTTAATGAAAACATTTTTGAAAAACTTGGGCAATCTGTGTGTGATCTGGAAAATCTTCAGAGCACTGTACAATAAAGGGCATTATGTCCAAATTGCAATGCAAGTGAATATGAGCTTTGAAGTGAAGATATGCACTTTTTAAAAAAAACTGCTTTTTTTAAAAATAAATGCATGTGAAAACTTTTTCATTCTGTGTGTATCTCAGAAGGAAAATAATAAACATTGGTGAAATGTGACTATATGACAAAATTACACACTCTTTGTTGCTAACCGCTTCAGGAAGCGAGATAGAGCCTTGAAACTGCGTGCATACGCAATTTAATGAAAACACGCTTCTTTGAGCTTTTATGCTTGAAACTTGAATCTGTGTGTGTATCTGGACTGGGAAGTGCTTCAGAGCACTGTGCAAAGCATATATCGCATTAATAGGGCCAATGTGCTCACTTTGCCATTTGCGAGTTAATATGAGCTTTTGAAGTGAAGATATGCACTTTTGTAAAAACTTGCTTTTTTAGAGTCTGCATGTGAAAACTTTTCATTCTGTGTGTATCTCAGTGGGAAAGTAATAAATATTGGTTAAATGTGAGTATATGACAAAATTAAGCACATTTTGTTGCTAACTACTTCAGGAAGCGAGATAGAGCCTTAAAACAACGAGCATACGGAATTTGATGAAAACACGCATCTTTGAGCTTTTATGCTTGAAATTTGAATGTGTGTGTGTATCTGGACTGCGAAGTTCTCCAGAGCACTGTACAATAAATAAAGCGCATAGATATGTCCACTGTGCATATATTGCCAAATGCAAGTGAATATGAGCTTCTGAAGTGAAGATTTGCACTTTTGTAAAAACTTGCATTTTTTAATGTTTGCATGTGAAAACTTTTCATTCTGTGTGTATCTCAGTAGGAAAATAATAAACATTGGTGAAATGTGACTATATGACAAAATGACACACTCTTTGTTGCTAACTGCTTCAGGAAGCGAGATAAAGCCTTGAAACTGCGTGTATACGCACGTTAATGAAAACACGCTTCTTTGAGCTTTTATGCTTGAAATTTGAATCTGTGTGTGTATCCGGACTGGGAAGTGCTTCAGAGCACTGTACAAAGCATATATCGCATTAATAGGGCCAATGTGCTCACTTTGCCATTTGCGAGTTAATATGAGCTTTTGAAGTGAAGATATGCACTTTTGTAAAAAATTGCTTTTTTAGAGTCTGCATGTGAAAACTTCTCATTCTGTGTGTATCTCAGTGGGAAAGTAATAAATATTGGTGAAATGTGAGTATATGACAAAATTAAACACATTTTGTTGCTAACTCCTTCAGGAAATGAGATTGAGCCTTGAAACTGCGTGTATACGCACTTTAATAAAAACACGCTTCTTTGAGCTTTTAAGCTTGGAACTTGAATCAGTGTGTGTATCTGGACTAGGAAGTTCTCCAGAGCACTGTACAATGCATATCAGGCATAGATATGTCCACTGTGCATATATTGCCAAATGCAAGTGAATATGAGCTTCTGAAGTGAAGATTTGCACTTTTTTAAAAACTTGCATTTTTTAATGTCTGCATGTGAGAATTTTCATTCTGTGTGTATTTCAGTGGGAATGTAATAAATATTGGTGAAATGTGACTCTATGACAAATTAGACACTCTTTGTTGCTAAGTGCTTCAGCAAGCGAGATAGAGCCTTGAAACTGCGTGTATACGCACTTTAATGAAAACACGCTTCTTTGAGCTTTTATGCTTGAAATTTGAATCTGTCTGTGTATCTGGACTGGGAAGTGCTTCAGAGCACTGTGCAAAACATATATAGCATTAATAGGGCCACTGTGCTCACTTGGCCATTTGCGAGTTAGTATGAGCTTTTGAAGTGAAGATATGCACTTTTGTAAAAAATTGCTTTTTTAGAGTCTGCATGTGAAAACTTTTTATTCTGTGTGTATCTCAGTGGTAAAGTAATAAATATTTGTGAAATGTGAGTATATGACAAAATTAAACACATTTTGTTGCTAACTACTTCAGGAAGCGAGATAGAGCCTTGAAACAGCGAGTATACGGAATTTGATGAAAACACGCTTCTTTCAAGTTTAAAGCTTGGAACGTGAATCTCTGCGTGTATCTGGACTGGTAAGTGCTTCAGAGCTCTGTGCAATCAATATAGGGCATAGATATGTCCACTGCGGATACATTGCCATATGCGGGTGAATATGAGCTTTTGAAGTGAATATATGCTCTTTTTTAAAAACCTGCTTTTTTTAAAGTGTGCATGTAAAACTTTTCATTCTGTGTGTATCTCAGTAGGAAAATAATAAACATTGGTGAAATGTGTCTATATGACAAAATTACACACTCTTTGTGGCTAACTGCTTCAGGAAGCGAGATTGAGCCTTGAAACTGCGTGTATACGCACGTTAATAAAAACACGCTTCTTTGAGCTTTTAAGCTTGGAACTTGATTCTGTGTGTGTATCTGGACTAGGAAGTTCTCCAGAGCACTGTACAATGCATTTCGGGCATAGATATGTCCACTGTGCATACATTTCCAAATGCAAGTGAATATGAGCTTCTGAAGTGAAGATATGCACTTTTTTAAAAACTTGCATTTTTTAATGTCTGCATGTGAGAACTTTTCATTCTGTGTGTATCTCAGTGGGAAAGTAATAAACATTGGTGAAATGTGACTATATGACAAAATTAAACACTCTTTGTGGCTAACTGCTTCAGGAAGCGAGATAGAGCCTTGAAACAGCGAGCATACGGAATTTGATGAAAACACCCTTCTTTGAGCTTTTATGCTTGAAACTTGAATCTGTGTGTGTATCTGGACTACGAAGTGCTCCAGAGCACTGTACAATGCATATTGGGCATAGATATGACCACTGTGCATACATTGCCATATGCGGGTGAATATGAGCTTCTGACGTGAATATATGCACTTTTTTAACATAACATAACATAACATAACATGAATGGCGAGAACAGGCCGTTCAGCCCAACTAGGCTCGCCAGTTTCTTTGTACCATCGTGAATATATCACTTCAGATACTCAATGACTCAATGGTATCTAGCTTTAAGTCAAGTCTGCTCTTGAAAACTCCCAAGGTCTCTGCCTCAACAATATGGTCAGGCAAGCTGTTCCACACTGAAATTACTCTTTGGGTGAAGAAATATTTCCTAATATCAGTGCTAAATTTACCTTTAGTCAGCTTCCATTTGTGACCCCGAGTTCTGCTAACAACACTTGGTTGAAGGAATCCTACATAATTCACTTTGTTAATCCTTTAACATATTTAAAGACCTCAATCAAATCACCCCTTAGTCTCCTTTTCCTAAGACTAAAGAGATTAAGGATCTTCAGCCTTTTTCTCATAGCTTTCATCTTTAATACCCGGAATTAGCTTCGTGGCTCTTCTCTGAACTTTCTCTAAAGCCTCTATGTCTTTCTTAAAGTATGGTCCCCAGAACTGTACACAATACTCTAGATGTGGTCTGACGAATGTGTTGTACAAAAGAAGCATCACCTCCTTGGATTTGAACTCAATACTTTTGGCAATGTATCCCAGCATCCGATTGGCTTTTTTAACAGCTACGGCACAATGGCTAGAGCCTGTGAGGGTTTGGTCAACAATCACTCCCAGATCTTTCTCTTGTGGAGCACATTCCAGTTTAAAACCTCCCATGAAGTAATCCCGTCTAATGTTTTTATTACCTACATGTACTACTTTACATTTCGCTACATTAAATTTCATTTGCCACATTTCTGCCCAATTCTGAATTCTATCCAAATCATCCTGAATCACTTTAGTGGACTCTAAACTATTTGCCAAGCCCCCCAATTTAGTATCATCTGCAAATTTCACTAATCTGCTCTCAATATTCCTATCAAGGTCATTAATGTAGATGAGGAACAGCAGGGGTCCCAACACCGATCCCTGGGGGACGCCACTCCCCACCCTACCTAGCTCTGATGATATACCACTGACCACCACTCTTTGTGTTCTGTCCTGCAACCAGTTATGAATCCACTTCAGAATACCACCTGTTACTCCAATGGAGCTCATTTTAAAAAATTAGTCTCTTATGCGGTACTGTGTCAAATGCTTTCTGAAAATCCAAATATATGATGTCATAAGCCCTGCTCTGGTCATAAGTCTTGGTGGCCTCTTCAAAAATTCCAGAAGGTTTGTCAGGCATGACCTTCCTTTACGAAACCATGTTGGCTATCCCTCAAGATATTGTTACGTTCAAGAAATAAGTCCAGCTCATCTTTTATGATAGATTCCAATATTTTGCACGCAATGCAAGTTAAACTGACTGGCCTGTAATTACCTGGCTCAGTACGGTCCCCTTTTTTATATATTGGTATTATATTGCCCTGTTTCCAATCATTTGGTATTTCTCCAGTTTCTAAAGACCGTCTAAAGATGGCAGATAGCGGCTTAAAGATGATCTCACTAACTTCCCTGAGCACTCTAGGATATAAGCCATCAGGACCCGCCGCCTTATCTGCCATTAGTTGATGCAACTTGTCTAATACGACGTTATCCCTAACCTCAATTTCCGCTAAATAATCTTGAGCATTGGACAAGCCCTCTGGCCGAATAAAGACCCGCTCTAAGGTAAAATTCTCAACAAAGTAACCGTTTAAGGTGTCCGCAATATCCTTATTATCATATAGCAGCGATCCATTTTATTCTTTATGCACTTAACCTGCTCTTTGACTTTCCTTTTTCTGCTACAGTACTGAAAGAAGCGCTTAGGGTAAGTTTTTGCCCCCTCTGCAATTTGTCTTTCATACAGTCTTCTAGCATTCCTCAGCTCTTTTTTGACCACAGCCCGCATTTTACAGAATTCGGCCTTAGTAATCTCATTGTTATCCTCTATGTACATCTTATAAAGATTCCTCTTTTCCCTCAAACTCCTACGAATAGCTGCTGTCATCCACTGAGGATTCTGCTTTTTCAGCTTACTTTTGGACACCTTTGGAATGAATTTACATTGTGAATCAAGTAAAACCCCCTTAAATCTTTCCCACATCTCATTTACAGACTCACAGTCCAGGAGTGTCTCCCATTTTGTTTCACTTAGATATGACCGCATCCTGTCAAAGTTTGCTCGCCTAAAATTAAAAAATTTTTGTTTTTGGAGACACCTTTTTAACTTCCCATGAAACCTCAAAATTAATAGTAGAGTGATCACTTGTCCCAAGTGGCTCCAGTACCTCAACATTGCTAATTCTATCTGGGTCATTAGAGAGCAGCAAATCTAAAATTGCCTTCTCTGTTGTAGGTTTATTAACATACTGCACCAAAAAATTATCATTTATGACATCTAGAAATTCTTCCTCCCCCCTACCCTGTCCTTTCACAATTTCCCAATCAATACCAGGATAATTTAAGTCTCCCATAATAATAGTCCTCCTCCTCTACAAGCTTGCGTATCCTCTTAAGGAGCATTTCATTGACTGTACTGTCCAAAGCTGGTGGTCGATAGCATACACCTATGTTTAAACCAGTCTCGTGTTTGCCAGTGAGCCTGACCCAGATATCTTCACAAGGCACGGAATATTCAATTTCAGGAATTTCCTGCACATTTATGTTTTCGTTCACATAGAGTGCTGCACCCCCTCCTCGCCTATTACATCTATCCTTCCTAAAGAGCTTATAACCTTCTACATTATATTCATCTCCATCCTCTTCACTAAGCCATGTCTCTGTAATCCCAACTATGTCATAGCCTTCACCAATCATAACGGCCTCAAGTTCTTGAAATTTATTTTTAATGCTTCTTGCATTTAGATAAAAACATTTCAGGTTTTCATGAACGCTTCTTCCCCTTCGATTTCCCATGCGCCTGCTGCTCAAAGCCCCTCCATGCTTTTTTGCTTTAAAAATATATCATCAATAGTGCATGTAACGCTGTCAGCTTCCATCAGGGCAGTCTGCATTTCCCTCTGTGTAACACTCTCTAACCTCCCTGCCCCCCAAGTCCCTAGTTTAAATAACTCTCTGCTACCCTCAACATACGCTGACCCAGTGCAAAGGTACCCCCTCCGGTTCAGGTGTAGCCCATCCGGCTTGAACAGGTCACCCCTGTCCCAGAAGTAGTTCCAGTGCCCCATAAACCTATACCCCTCTTTCCTACACCAGGTTCGTAGCCACGCAGTTAAACCTCCAGATAAAATTCTGCTTCCCTCTGCTTGCACGTGGTACCGGTAGAATCCCGAGAACACTACCGTGGAGGATCTGCTCCTAAGCTTTTCAGCTAATTAAACAAATTTGCTTTGCAGAACCTCAAACCTACCCTTACCTATGTCATTAGTCCCAACATGGACCATGACAACTGGATCCCTCCCCGCTCTGGCCAGGAGCTTGTCCGCACGCTCAGGAGGTCTCCCTACCTGGGCACCAGGCAGGCAACACACCGTCACGAGCCTCCTTGTCGGCGCGAACAGACTACACTGTCTATTCCTCTAAGTATTGAGTCCCCCACTATCAATAACTCTCTTTTCTGAGGGGTAGAGGCCAACAGGGTGCCCTGCTGCTCATCAGTCCCCCACTCTCAGGGTCAGGGGCCAATTCGAGTTCCTGCAAGGGCCGGAATCGGTTGGACACCTCAACCACTGGAGGAGCTGTCGCTGTACGGTGTGCACGCTTCTTTCCTGCGCTTGACGCCCTACCGTCACCCAACTTTCTCTCCCTGCCTGCTCTGGGGTCCCCACACCACCCTGCTTTGGCGTACAGACCATTTCTCTCAACGACATACTACTTAGTTCCTCTAGGAACTCTACTGATTATGACTATGTCGTGTCATTAACTGGCCCTGAAGAACAAGGATCTTGCTCTCCAGATGCTCAATTAGCTGGCACTGGTGACAGACAAACCCACCCTGGAAATCTCTTTTTCCAAAAGTGCGATCATCCTGCAAACCGTCACATAGTTTTGGCCACATTTTGAACCCCCTCTCTAATGACCTCGCTCACCCTAGATAACAAAGAAAATTACTAATGCCGAGACAGAAGCTCAGGAACCACAATTTATTAATTAATTAACCTGAGAAGCCCTAAGCAGAAGTCACAATAGAAACCGTGGGGAAACTATGTGAATGGATAATAAGCCTCTTTTAACAGGGGCTTAGTTTTAGTGAACAGAAATGAAATACCAAATTGAGAAACTCTATCGATAATAAGCACTCCTAATAAGCCAACTTGAATTTATCTAGACCCGCTACTATTAATATACTAACCCAAAAGTCTCACAGGGCTTAGCTGAGAACCCAGATAAAAGACTGGCTATACTACGCCCAGGAGAAACTGGAGGAGGGAGGAGGCGGAGCACTCCGTAAAGCTTTCCGCTTAAATTCAAGGGTAACCGAACGGACGACTAAAGTGACTGCTGTCCTATTGACTAAATACTACATCTCAGATCCCCAGCCAAAAAGCAAACAGTAACTATCTAGCTAGCCAGCCACAAATACAACCAAGAGTAACCGAGATAAGAGTTAAGCCTCGGTTCCCTTTAATTAAAACGGACCGAATAAACAAGTCGTTTACTTCGTGAGCGAACTATACACGGTATCTCCCCCAACAAGCTGCCGCTGAGCACTCAAACAAGCAGTTAAACTTTAATCAGCTGATCAAGGCACCGCAACCGAGGAAAATACAAAGATAACGTAATTTGCAATGTGTTTAATCAGAAGAGCCCTTCGATGATAATAAAATGCGAAAAAGACAAAAACCCCGGTTCGCGTTAATATTCAAGCTTGGAAATGCGTTTATGCGGTAATGCGGTCAGGATAGAGAACGAAGGGGACTAAAAACCCCGTGAACGTCAATATTTATTGGCTAGAAGACTGTATGAAAGGCAAGCGACCAAGTATGAAACCAAGCCAGATAGTTAGATATCCCGGTAATTTGATATATTCCTGGCGTTGAGAGCTTACAATAGTTCGTTAGCTAAATCAGCTACAGAAAAAGCAGGCGACAGTGTACCTCAGTCCTTGAAAACAACTCTGACTTACTTTGTATATCACACAATTCACTAAATTAGACAATTACTTGGCGTTTAGTTTATTCTTTAAATTTAGCGTTTAAATTTATTTTACTTTACCTTACTTTTGCTCCCGGGAGACTGAAACCCCTCAAAAAAAAAACCCAAAAAACCCCGTCGCCTTTGTTTGACCAGATTAGCGACTTAATTTGGCTGTTTGCTCACCGAGTTGTTAAAGGGGAAAAAAGGGAAAAAAAAAAAGATGATGGAGGAAGATTCTCCCTGCCCCTAATGCGACAAAGGTTATACCTCGGAGCAAATTGTCTAATCTCTAATACTGTTTGAGCCTGAACACACAAATTAGTTTCAGATAACTCCGTTTAAACAAGAGTAAAACTTCAGATTCGATCCCGCACGTCTTCCTCTGTCTCAACTCAAGCAGAATGAACACCAACGAACAGCGCTACAGCACAGCCAAGAGGTCAGCAACAGCAAACTTGCATTTTTTTAAAGTGTGCATGTGAAAACTTTTCATTCTGTGTGTATCTCAGTAGGAACATAATAAACATTGGTGAAATGTGACTATATTACAAAATTACACACTCTATGTTGCTAACTGCTTCAGGAAGCGAGATGGAGCCTTGAAACTGCGTGTTTACGCACTTTAATGAAAACACGCTTCTTTGAGCTTTTAAGCTTGGAACTTGAATCAGTGTGTGTATCTGGACTAGGAAGTTCTCCAGAGCACTGTACAATGCATATCGGGCATAGATATGTCCACTGTGCATATATTGCCAAATGCAAGTGAATATGAGCTTCTGAATTGAATATATGCACTTTTTTATAAATTTGTTTTTTTTAAAGTGTGCATGTGAAAACTTTTCATTCTGTGTGTATCTCAGTGGGAAAGTAATAAATATTGGTGAAATGTGAGTATATGACAAAATTAAACACATTTTGTTGCTAACTACTTCAGGAAGCGAGATAGAGCCTTGAAACAGCGAGCATACGGAATTTGATGAAAACACGCTTCTTTGAGCTTTTATGCTTGAAACTTGAATCTGTGTGTGTATCTGGACTGGGAAGTGCTTCAGAGCACTGTGCAAAGCATATAGCGCATTAATAGGGCCACTGTGCACACTTTGCCATATGCGAGTTCATATGAGCTTTTGAAGTGTAGATATGCACTTTTTTAAAAACTTGCTTTTTTAGAGTCTGCATGTGAAAAATTTCATTCTGTGTGTATCTCAGTGGGAAAGTAATAAACATTGGTGAAATGTGACTATATGACAAAATTATACACATTTTGTTGCTAAACTACTTCAGGAAGCGAGATAGATCCTAGAAACAGCGAGTATACGGAATTTGATGAAAACACGCTTCTTTGAAGTTTAAAGCTTGAAACGTGAATCTGTGCGGGTATGTGGACTGGAAAGTGCTTTAGAGCACTTTGCAATCCGTATAAGGCATAGATATGTCCACTGCGCATACATTGCCATATGCGGGTGAATATGAGCTTTTGAAGTGAAGATATGCACTTTTTTAAAAACTTGCTTTTTTTAAAGTGTGCATGTGAAAACTTTTCATTCTGTGTGTATCTCAGTAGGAACATAATAAACATTGGTGAAATGTGACTATATGACAAAATTACACACTCTTGGTTGCTAACTGCTTCAGGAAGCGAGATTGAGCCTTGAAACTGCGTGTATACGCACCTTAATGAAAACACGCTTCTTTGAGCTTTTAAGCTTGGAACTTGATTCTGTGTGTGTATCTGGACTAGGAAGTTCTCCAGAGCACTGTACAATGCATTTCGGGCATAGATATGTCCACTGTGCATACATTTCCAAATGCAAGTGAATATGAGCTTCTGAAGTGAAGATATGCACTTTTTTAAAAACTTGCATTTTTTAATGTCTGCATGTGAAAACTTTTCATTCTGTGTGTATCTCAGTGGGAAAGTAATAAACATTGGTGCAATGTGACTATATGACAAAATTAAACACTCTTTGTGGCTAACTGCTTCAGGAAGCGAGATTGAGCCTTGAAACTGCGTGTATACGCACGTTAATAAAAACACGCTTCTTTGAGCTTTTAAGCTTGGAACTTGATTCTGTGTGTGTATCTGGACTAGGAAGTTCTCCAGAGCACTGTACAATGCATTTCGGGCATAGATATGTCCACTGTGCATACATTTCCAAATGCAAGTGAATATGAGCTTCTGAAGTGAAGATATGCACTTTTTTAAAAACTTGCATTTTTTAATGTCTGCATGTGAGAACTTTTCATTCTGTGTGTATCTCAGTGGGAAAGTAATAAACATTGGTGAAATGTGACTATATGACAAAATTAAACACTCTTTGTGGCTTACTGCTTCAGGAAGCGAGATAGAGCCTTGAAACAGCGAGCATACGGAATTTGATGAAAACACGCATCTTTGAGCTTTTATGCTTGAAACTTGAATCTGTGTGTGTATCTGGACTACGAAGTGCTCCAGAGCACTGTACAATGCATATTGGGCATAGATATGACCACTGTGCATACATTGCCATATGCGGGTGAATATGAGCTTCTGACGTGAATATATGCACTTTTTCAAAAACTTGCATTTTTTAAAGTGTGCATGTGAAAACTTTTCATTCTGTGTGTATCTCAGTAGGAACATAATAAACATTGGTGAAATGTGACTATATTACAAAATTACACACTCTATGTTGCTAACTGCTTCAGGAAGCGAGATAGAGCCTTGAAACTGCGTGTTTACGCACTTCAATGAAAACACGCTTCTTTGAGCTTTTAAGCTTGGAACTTGAATCAGTGTGTGTATCTGGACTAGGAAGTTCTCCAGAGCACTGTACAATGCATATCGGGCATAGATATGTCCACTGTGCATATATTGCCAAATGCAAGTGAATATGAGCTTCTGAATTGAATATATGCACTTTTTTATAAATTTGTTTTTTTTAAAGTGTGCATGTGAAAACTTTTCATTCTGTGTGTATCTCAGTAGGAACATAATAAACATTGGTGAAATGTGACTATATGACAAATTAGACACTCTTTGTTGCTAACTGCTTCAGGAAGCGAGATAGAGCCTTGAAACTGCGTGTATACGCACTTTAATGAAAACACGCTTTTTTGGGTCTCAATGAAAGGCTATCACGAAATGGACAGAAATCATGTGAAACAGAGTGAAAAACACGCACTAGAACTTGAATAAAAGAAACCAACTGACGCTCGACAAGCACGTAAAACTAGGGAAGAAACACAGATTGAAGAAGAGGGAGTTACTTTTGAGGCTGGTTCCTTTCAAGGAGGTAAAAAAATCCTAAAAATCACTAAAAACAAAATACTAAATGTATTCCTCCTGAGCACATTACATTCAAACTTCGATCACATTATTACTGCCGAACTAAAATCACGTTTTTCTAAGAATACAGATTTTCAACAAATACAGATTTCTCAGCAACTGTACATCCAATTAACTTCATATTTGGCAGTTTTCTTCATTTTGTGATAATCTATGTCTGTACAGAGGTCTTTTTTGCAATATGTACCTCTGAATATGAGTAAATCAAAATATTCATATTTAATTAGCCACTGCCCGCCGAAATGGATTTAGGGGGGTCAAAATCAATACTAGAACATAGAAACCGGGAAAAAAAGCTCTGTAGTGACATTAGGAATGTTTTTTCCTTCACATTACAGCTGAAATTATAATCAAACCCTGTTTAGTTATCTCAATAACTGTGTTTCTCTAAGTATCTATATATTCATTAAAACAGCCAGTGCCATGACAACCACTGATGTGATGCCAGAGAAACTCAGTGTTTTAAGTTGCAATTATTTTGATGATAATTCTTAGTTTAAAAAGTGAATATCTTGGAAAAATGTTTGCTTAACTACAAGTCCCCTTAACTCGCAATTGGCAATATTTGCACAGTGGCCCAATCTCTTTAATACATGCATTGCACAGAGGTCGGAAAGATTTCTGAGTCGAGATACATGCGCATTGTCAAGTTATGACCTTTAAACCTCATTAAAACGTGTGTTCTTAAAACTGCGTATATCCTCAGTTAAAATACTAACTCGCCTCCTAAAGGAATTAGCAGTAAAGTGGCTCTCATATAGTCACAATTCACTAATGTTCACAACCTTCCCTTTGAGAAGTACACAGAATGAAGAGTTCCGACAAGTTGACCTCAAAAACAAGTTTTTAAGAAAGTGCATATCTTCACTTCAGCACTTCATATTCACTCGCAAATGGCAACATTTACACAATGGCCCGATTTCTGTCATACATACATTGCACAAAGGTCTGAAACACTTCCCAGTCGAGATGCACGCACACTGTCAAGTTCGAACCTTAAAACCTCAAAGAAGCGTAGTTTCTTTAAAATGCATATATCTTCAGTAAATATATTCAGTAAATACGCTCAAAGTCGCTTCCTAATGGAATTAGCAGCAAAGTGGCTCACAATGTGACATGTTCTGACATGAGGACCTCAAAAAAGCAAGTTTTTAAGAATGTTCATTTCTTCACTTCAGCGCCTCACATTTACTCGCAAATTGCAATACTTGCACAGTGGTACAGTCTCTGTCATATGTGCACTAAACAGAGGACGTAACAACTTCCCAGTCAAGATGCTTGCAGAATGCCAAGTTCTCAACTTCAAACCTCAAAGAAACGTGTTTTCTTAAAACAGACATATCTTCAGTTAAAATGCTCAAACTCGCTTCTTTATGGAATTAGTAGCATAGTGGCACACATTCTTTCATATAGTCACAATTCACAAGTGTTCAGAACTTTCCCATTGAGATATACGCAAAATGAGAAGTTCTGACATGCAGACCTCAAAAAACTAACAAGGGCAGAGAGAAATTATATTTTTTAAAAAGACAGCAGCAGAACGATTCGCTTGCGATGGGAATTTGGTGTGCCACGGTTGGATGGAGGAGATCAGCTGCTACACCACCTGACAGCTCAATTAAAAGCCCCTGACAGTGACTGCAGAGATTTATGAGTGAGCATACATGTGATTGATAGGAAAATAAACTGAGTCAGTGTGCAAGAGAGGTTTCCTGATTGAACTTTCACTAAGCTTAATTTCAATCAGGAGAGACTCAGTTGAAACCAGGAAATATGTGTTATGCGTTGAGCATAAGTGGATGAAACACATGCTAAGAATTAGACAAGTTTTTGGCGCTTGGACTCTTCGGGAAGACACGTAGAGCAGGAGTACAGCTCAGAGCAGCAGCAGGAAAATTGCCCAAAAATAACAGGCGGTTGGCCCCCCCAGAAGCACAGCCTGATAAATCCCCCAAGGAAAGGAAAGGAATACTCACCAAGCAGGAACAACATAACAGACAGGGAAGCGCAGGCTGCTGAGAGAAGAAACCATGATGAACACGAATGAGGTCTAGAGAACTGTATAAATCCAGTCATTAGCCAGCAATGGCTAAGGGGCTGCAAAGCCCTGCTTTTTTTTTTGTTAGCCAGCAATGGCTAAGGGGCTGCAATGCCCTGCTTTTTTTTTTTGTTATCCAGCAATGGCTCAGGGGCTGCAATGCCCTGCATTTTCCCCCCCGTTAGCCAGTAATGGCTAAGGGCTGCAAAGCCCTGCTTGCGAGAACACGATAGCCAGCAATGGTTATGGGGCTGCAAAGCCCCACATGCAATAAGCAAGTGGCAGCAGAGATACAGACAAAAGTGAAATTGCCAACCACCCGTTATTTGCAAGCTTACCATGGACTGTTAAGGCTTCAAGGATCTTTGGACTTCGATGATTGCACATGCTTCAGGTCGCACATTAGATGTGTATGCCGATGATGACCAGTGGCCCAGTTGTTGGAGAGGCACCGTAGATATACCTTGCATAGACGCAGAAGTAGCGGCACCTATTTTGAAGGAATGACCCGAGTAATGCTTGGTGGCTATATCATATCTCAATAGGGTCTGATTTAAGTAGGAGCTAAACCAGGGCTTAGATATAGGATTACCATCTGGAGTCAGAAAGAGGGGGAGTCAGGTTCAGACAGAGGCCTAACCTTTAAATATTTGCACATGGGTCTAAAAGGGCAAAATTGAGAACCTGTGCGAGCAATAACAGCACAACAAGCACCAACAGCTTTAGAATATTTGAGATGAAGACTCAAAGAAAGTCAAATCTGAGAATGTTACATCTTTTGATGGATCAAATGAGCTCAACGAAGTGGTAAATTCGCTGCTCCTTAAAAAGCTGTAGAAAGGTAAAAGAACGGAACAATCCAAGAGAGTCTATGTAGGGTGAAAAGCAGCCTCGTCTCAGGACTAATAGCATCCTATGCAAGATGGAGAGAGTAATGGGGAGTCTATTATCCAATTTCAGGGAATAAGCCTTGGCAATGCCTTTAAGCAACAATTTCATGGAAGGATTAGAAAATAGGCTTGTGAAAATGCGGTCAAGCTTGTCGGTAGGTAGGGACGCTTTCATTTCTACGGTATCCAAAGTAATATCTAAGAACTCGAGACAAGTAGCAGGGCCAGTAGTTTCAGAGTTGGAGAGGGGCACACCTAGGTGAGCAAACAGGTGTTTCAGTTTGGACAGAGACTGGCCTGAATAGGCGAGTTTGGTTTAAGGCCAGAAGTCCACGCGCATCTGCGCAATAGAGCTAATGTGGGGTAAAAGGAACTATGGTGGCTACTTGTTGCGTGGTGGAGTGCACAAACTGGTATCGTAAAGACAAGGAATAAGGTTTTACCAAAAACATGCGCCTAAAATCAATTTCGGCCATCTTTCTGGCTGTCCATTGCACTAACCCAGCAAGATACCAGAGTACTATTCACTGAAAATGATATTCTTGTGAGTGAACACACGATAAAGCATACTTGATTGGTATATGTCTGGGATATTATTTTATTCCCCATTTTTATTGTGATTTCTCAAATAATTCTGGGTCAATAACATAGTTACCCAGCTTAGCCATTAGGTGGCGCTGATGTCTAACCGGACTTGAAGTGTCGCAGGTCATAATAAAAGTATAACATATTTGGTATTGTGTACCCTTAAGTCATGATGGTTGATGTAAAATGTGGCGTCAACAGCTTTTGGCCGACAAAACTGAGCCAGGTTAAGTGGGATACGGACCTAAAAATTCTGTTTCTTTCCTGAGACACCCATATTTATTTATTTATTATTTATGTAACCCTTATTTAACCAAGGAAGTCCTATATCTACGTATGTGCAAAGTTTCATTCAATTACAGGGGGGTCAACTTCGCACCGAATGTTAATCTCTCGTGGAATGGCTCTTCAGATCCTAAAAATTCTTGGCTCCAATCTTGAAATCTTTCACCTTACGTTTTCAAGAGATGCAAAGATTCGCTCAACCATGTGCAATGATGGTGCCTCTTCTTCAACTATGCTCAAATTGCAGCCTCATATAAAGAAGGAAGCACACATTCCACGTTCATCAACAGCTCGCAAGAGACAGAAACAGACACAACCAAGATTGTGGTAACCCACTCATAGCTTTAAAGGTCAGGAATGGGAGAAATGGAGCCCAAATGATTATGTGCCAAAAAGGCTATAACTATACCAAAGTGCAAATTCGCTACTTCAAAGACAGTATAGCATAGCATAAAAAAATACAAGCAGAAAATGTACAAAGTATTTTACTGCAGCAAGAGAAGAGTACGGTCTCATGAAACAGAAATCCTATGTACAGAGGTTCAGATTTTAAAGTGAACAGCATAAACATACATCACCCATCTGCAAAATACCAGGGCACAAACAAAATCAAATGACTCAAGAGTACAAGTGACCTACTTAAAATGCAAAACAAAGAGGGATTACAATGAGGTCATTTACATTTACAAAGACAAAAACCTACTTTTATTTCACCATTTACACTTTTTTACTCAACATAAAAATGCTAACTTTTGGCATTTCTATTATATAGATTTAGCTTCTCTTGTTCTCTTTACAGTAACTTTATAATGTCTTTATATGTGATGATTTTATGATTTTCATGTTATCCACTTGTTGGCAGTGGGAATAGTCACCGTGCAGCTTTTGAGTGGAAACATTCGACAAACTATCCTCACCTACAAGGCAACATCTCTCTTCATTAAGCAAACCTGGAGTACTTTTACAAAAAAAAAAAAAAAAACGGGGGGAGGGAGTTCTGCGAATTGCCCATTACAAAACCCATCAATAAAGCCAATATTAATGTACATTGTAGAATAAAATATCAATTTGGTATTCCACGTGAAGCTGTACTCAGCAGGCGTGCAAATACAGGTGCATGCCAACACCGAGGTCCGAATTCACGGCAAATCACAGGCTTGCATTAACGCAACTAGGGGGTAAAAATAATAAAAATCAAAAAGAAAAAAATACAGATTACTTCAATCATTCTTGGGAGAGGTTGGATATCATGTGAGACCTAGTAATACTAACCCCAATTCCAATGAAGTTGGGACGTTGTGTAAAACGTGAATAAAAACCGAATACAATGATTTGCAAATCCTTTTCAACCTATATTCAATTGAGTACACTACAAAGACCAGATATTTGATGTTCAAACTGATAAACAATATTATTGTTTTTTTTGTAAATACTCACTCATTTTGAATTTGATGTCTGCAACACATTCCAAAAAAGCTCGGACAGGGGCAACAAAAGACTGGGAAAGTTGAGGAATGCTCCAAAACACCAGTATGGAACATTCCACAGGTGAACAGGTTAATTGGAAACAGGTGAGTGTTATGGTTAGGTATAAAAGGGGCATCCCCAAAAGGCTCAGTCGTTCACAAGCAAGGATGGGGCGAGATTCGAAATAAGCAATTATCCAGTTGTCTAGACCAGTGGTTCTCAACGTCAGTCCTGGGGACCCCATGTGTGTGCTGGCTTTTGTTCCACCCACAGTTGCAATCGTAGGATTTTAACAAGCTAATTTGTCTTAATTATGTGCATTTAATGTTTAGAGCAGTTATTTGCCCTCTTAACCCACAACTTAACAGAAATATCTATTTGCCATCAAGAATTTCAAAAATACCATCCGCACATTGCAGTATATCGGAAATAACAGCATAAAATGAGAGAAAACAATGTAACCAATCAAATTAATGATGTAGTTGGCTCCTAATTAGTGAAAACTACTTGGCTCATCATGACAAATGTAGTCCACAAACAAACCAGTTTGTGTTATGTTGATCTGATTAAGTTCACCTGAAGCTTTTTGAAAGAACTTGAAACAGTTGTGTCCAGCAGCCTAATCTGGGGTTTATTGATTTCCTCAGTGTATAACTTGATCTGTTTGACATGTTATGTTACTTGACATTACTTGCAGTATTGCAATAAACACACTATCTTCAAGGGTGTTTTATTCTTCATTGCATGTATGGATGTTCCTATGTAACATTTGACTAAAGAGATATATTAACAACTCTGAACATGAAAAGCACCTAATTAAGACAGTCACAGCTTGTTAAAGTTCTATAATTGCAATTGTGGTAGGAACAAAAGCCAGCACACACATGGGGTCCCCAGGACTGACGTTGAGAACCACTGGTCTAGACAACCGGAAATAGATCCAGACAACCTAAACTGCTCATGAGGTTGTCCGTTGGACAACCAAATATCCCGGAAGTTTTATTAATTTGAATTTGTCATAATTTTACTTTTAATTTTAATTTTACTAATTTTTTACGAGTCGGATGTAACCGTAAACAACCAAAGGAAATGTAGATTCCAAAATGTGACAATAAGAATCTTCCTTTGTGGTGAATTCTATATGTTCATATTATGAGCATTAACACATTGTATGCATATTCAGAGTTCAATCAAAATTACTGCTGCAAGTGTGGCAGTTGGCTCTCATCAAGAATGAAACTTCACTGCTCTTCACTGCTCTCAGAGAGGCAAGTTATCTGAAATTGTACAGCCTGATATAAAATTTCATAAGTACTCATTTATAATTGGTAATCTGACACCCCCTAAGGAAGCAGGAATCTTTCGATTGCTTTTTGGAATCTGTTGCTGTTAATGGTCAAAAAGATTCCTGAAGAGTCTTCCAATTACTGCCAGTAAAGCAAGCCACTATTAGAGCCACAAGAGAGATGCGAAAAACATTACGTGCAGCCACTATTTGGTACATTTCCTAAAATGAAAGAATCGATGAGTGAGCACTGGAGCATCAAAATGCCCCGAAAACCACAGATAACCATGTAGTGAATGATAGAATATTTATTTTCCCCTCATGAACAAAATAAACAAAACAGTTTGTCAAAACAGGAACACTTTCAAGGAGGTAGATGTATCAGCATCAAAATCAACAATCAAGGGCAGACTTTTCACCAGAATACGGGGCTCACCACAAGATGTAAATGAAGAACACAATGACCAGATTTAGTTTGCCGCAAAACATCTAAAAAGTCTGCGCAGTTCTTTAACATCCTGATCAACTTGCATCAGAAGGATGTGAAGAGTATGGAGAAAGGAAGGAAGGATCCAAATCATGCCACTTCATTTGTGAGGCATGGTGGAGGAATTGTTATGGTGTGGGTAGGTATGGCTGGTTCACTCTGTCTTAAGAACTGACTGCTGACAAAAGCAGCAGGATGAACCAGATTCAGAAAAATGTTCAAAACCCCTTGTATATAGTTTCACACATTCTGTCTTCATGCACGCAGTTGTGTGACTAAGATACTTTTTCAGAGTTCAAATCACGAACTGTTATTTTATACAAGTGTACGTATACTGTTGATGCATGTCTGCATACGTACTTATGGTGGTACGCCTTCTACCTCAGTTCTTTTTTGGTGTTTAAAAATTTTGGACAGGTCATGTTTTGTAACGTGCTGTACATTTCTGACTGCGCTGTACCGTACTTGGTAATAATGCATGTATTGTGCGTTTGTAACGCTCCCAATCACCACCAGTTTACAACCAACCCAGCTTTATACATAAAGGATTACAAATTTTATGTATAACTGTGCATTAAATATATAAAATATATACATTGTATAAAATAAATATAAAAAAAATTTAACTGTGTAAAATTTCAGAAGTATTCATTTATAATTGGTAATCTGACACCCCCAAGGAAGCAGGAATCTTTTGATAGCTTTTTGGCTTCGTTGTTTTCAAGTACATGCAGGCTGTAGATCCCTCACTTGTCCCACGCCATGTCAAATAGGTCGGCTCTGTTCTTGCTAGTGATGTAGGGAGCAAATGCAGAGTCTGATAAGAAAGGGAAATGCAGTGTCATGAAGACCAGTCTTTGTCTGAGATTGTGATGGAAGCCAGAGCTCGGAAATATTAAAGAAACGGCACACTAATGAACCGAGCTATTGAGTTGCAGGAGAGTGGTTTTGGCTAACAGTTGTTTAGCTTGGCAGGAGAATTTAGCATTTTATATTTTGTTGCATTGTTCTGAACATCACTTGCACAACAAACTGAAGCATTATTTAGCATTATTCAACTTAAAGGTGCACTATGCAAGTTTGTTGACATCACTTCTGTTGACATTCGAATTCAAACAAAACAGAGGCAGCTCGCCCCTCCCTCCCATGCTTCCGTAACTGTGAACTCTTGTCGGTGATTGGCCAGAACAGTTTGTTATGTTACGGGGCACAGCCTGTGCCCCTTGTATTTATTTGCAGTTTGTGACGCCTGTGCGGTCTCAATATGCCCCTGTCCCAACTTTTTTGGAACGTGTTGCAGGCATTAAATTCAAAATGAGTGAATATTTCCAAACAAACAATAAAGTTTATCAGTTTGAACATTAAATATCTTGTCTTTGTAGTGTACTCAATTGAACATAGGTCGCAAAGGATTGGCAAATCATTGCATTCTGTTTTTGTTCACGTTTTACACAACTTATTGGAATTGGGGTTTGTAATCGAGGAAAGTACAGCAATACTTTTTTTCTTGCATTTAAAGTGGAAAATCACGAAAAAAAAAAGGCATTAAAATGTCTCCACACACCCAGAACAGTATCCATCCAGATTATTTCATACGATTTGGCATGGTTTCAATCTAGCAACTTGTGGGCAACATCATTCAGTACAGCACATTTGCTAAATGCATAGAAGACATAGCGGAGAGAGTAATTCATGGAGCAAAATCTGGCTAATCATGGCCAATATCTGAACCATTAACTTCACAGGTGTTGGACTTTAAAAACTTAATCTTACTACATCAAACTGTTGCATTTAGTAAATGTCATCCAACTCAAATTTCATGCTAGCTATGATACGCCATTCTTTTACAGAAATTTATCTTGCGATGTGCCATTCTTTTACAGAAATATATTTCAGTGAAACAATGCACAATTGAGTAATGAATGTGCATGGAATTACCTAAGGAAAGATATTGTAATCAATTTTTTTTTTTAAATGTACTTATTCCATACTTTGAGAGTGACAAGTGCCTGAGTCCGCGTGAGGCCTTATGCCATGTTGCAACTGCACCCACAAAATCAACCAAATCCTGATGAAACCATGTGGACAATACTCTGGATATACGGAAACATGCACAACTTTCTTTTTTGTGTGAATTGTCTACCACAGTCATCTGAACCAAATGTTTACTTTCATTTGAAACTTTTACATTAAATCAAGGTTAAAAGAAAATCATGGTACATACCATTTTACCAATTATTTATAGAGGGAGTACTTCTGAAAAATAATGCATAATACCCTCATTTGAGCCTCTGGAATTTTTCAAGATAAAGAGGAGAACAATTTGTCAGTGTCTAACAAAACTGGGGCAAACACTCAAGTTACCTTCACAAGAGATTTATTTAGACAAACAAGGCCTGGACTTGATCTGGACAGGCTGTCCCTGGTTGCTTAAGGTTCTGGTGAACAGTTAAGACTGCTAGCACCACCTAGTGCTCCATTACACGACTACAAATCACTAGTCAGTGATTCCATTTTTGTCATTATTCTCATAACAAGTGCTACCAGCTCTGTCCCTGACAGAGGCTGGCAAGAGGAAAGGACAGATGCTCTTTAATCCTAGATTGAAATGCAAAGTAAGCTGAGGAATGGAAAACAAGGTCTGGATTGGCCATCTCTATAATCACGGCTTTAAACTGGTAGCAGCAGATATTTTCATGTAAAAAATAAATGTTCAGGTTCCAGAAGAGTAGAGCCCCAGTGTAGATCCCACCATCTCCCCACTGTCTTTCTGTTCAGTTTTTACTCTCCTGGCAGCAGGTGTGATTGTATTCAGCAGACACCACCATAATGTGAACTGCTCTCTCACTCCTGAGGAGGGATTGGAAAAAAGTAGGGGCGCCTGACACTTTTAGGCCTTGTCTTTACGCTTCAGTTTAGACACCTTCTTAGCACCGCCATTTTTGTTGAGCAGCTTCATGACCCGCTCCTTGTGGTCCAGCACCTTCATCATGGCGTCACGGGCCTCGGTAATCTGATCCATCACCAGCTTGCAGCGTTGCATGTTACCCTGAGGAAATGGATTTTCAATTTCTGTCCACAAAAATGTCTCAGGAAAAACTACATGAACTCCACATTATAACAAGCAACACAGCAAGTTTACACAGACTTGTTCCTGAGGATCCAGGCTCTAATCGGTTCCCTCAAAACCCAACACAGAACTCAACATTCAACACCTAGAGATCTTGCTGAGCTGCCAGTTAGGTCGAATCCAGCAAACCTAAGGTTTTGATGAAAACCTAAAGGACAAATTGATTTCTAGGAACAGGGCTCAGTAGCCAAGGAATACAGAACAAAGACAGTAAAGGTTTTTAGGGCACTAAAATGAGACTGAAGTCACAGAAGATGTTGATGCCCGTTCAAAGAGTAGCTTTCTCAGTAATCGTTGTGTGGTTTTGTGTAACCGCACTGGAGAGTGAAACTGACCTGGATGAGCTCGTTGATTCGGTGAAGGTCATCATCAGCACCACCTTTCTTCTTTGGGATCAGGCCTTCCTGAAGGGTGGCCAGTCGGCTGTACACGTCATGCTCCAAACTAGTCTGAAGACCAAGTAGAGGAAAAGAGCCCATCTGTGACTTCCTTTTCTCTTTCAATACTTGGATTCAGAGGCATAAATGTCACAAGAATGATTCAGTGCGTTCACTTTAACTGCACTACTGTATGCAATTCTCCACTGGTGCCGACAAACCCACCAACGATTCAAATGTGAAGACGGGGCACACAGGAACTTTGATGATGAATGCCCAAAACAGTCCTCTTTAAAATCGGGTTTCAAAAGTCGCTCAGGATTACGAGGTCACAGTATTACACACCCAGTTTCACCGGTTTTACTGCCCAATTATCTTCTAATTCACACTCAATGTATTCCAACTAGGTTATCCAATGGATCTCGATTCTCACTTTAAAATTCGTCCTGACCAGGTCAACAGACGTCATACCCACCAAAACCGAATCATTACATTCAAATGTTTGAAATGGTCATATGTGGCTTCTCCATTACAGCTCTTCATGAAAACACAGCAAAATTTTGGGGCTGACCCCCTTTTGTCAGCGGGCCATGGACTGTTGGTCGATCAGGATTTATTTTGGTTGAGCAATCACAAATAATCCAAATCCATAGAATAATATCTTCTGGATGCTGCGTTATATAGCATTGACAGTCCTAATGCTTAGCAAGGCCCATGTTCTCCTTAAATAAATAATATTTGGAAATTAAAGAAATATTAAAGGAGCTGTGTCGCGATTACTGCGCACGCTCACAATTTTGAATGAAGTGAATCAGCTCAACTGCAAGTCAAAATCTACTTCCATCCTTGTAATCTGCCATCGTTTTGCATTATAGTTCTAGTTCCTTGGGCATTATGCTTTTTAAATTATAGAGTTTTCTATGGAAATTAGAATATTCAATCTACTTCAGAGCTTTAGCCGATATGAAAAATGTAAACCGTTTGCCAAAGGCAATGATCACAGAAGGTGGCATTCCGCTTCTATGATCTTTATTGACAGTTGGCAATCCATCTTACATTCTACACATCCTTCGGCTAAACTGCCAAAATAGCGCTTTGAATCCTTGAATTTCCATAGAAAAATCCTTCATATAAAAAGCATAATACTGAGTAACTAAATATATATATATGAATTAAATTAATTAAATAAATAATTTTGATTTGCAGTTGAGCAGATGCACTTTCTTAGGCTAGGAATTTTTTTTTTTTTGAAGATTTTTTTGGGATTTTCTCCTTCATTAGATAGACATTAAGTAGAGTGACAGGAAAGTTTTAGAGAGAAGAATGGGGAAGACAGGCAGCAAATGACCCGCGCCGGAATCGCACCCAGGTTGCTGCGGGAAGGACATAGCCTTTATGATGCGCGTGCTTAGACCGATGAGCCACTAGGCCAGGAAGTTCTGAGCATGCACAGTCATTGTGACAACTCCTTTAATGTTGTGGATAATTCAGCAAAACTAAAAAATAGCGAGTTGTTGCGAGCGGGACCCCTCAGCCTTGTGCTTGCCCTGCCATGGCGGCCATATTGATTATCGCAAGGGGACAGAAATCGATTGGGAGCTTCCTCTAACCACCCCAACATACCACCAGAAAATGAGAGCATTTGGCCAAGGCGTTTTCAGCTATCGTCCAGAAACGAGAAGTTAACGGACAGACAGACACACAGGACGCCGCTCGCCACGACAATACCCCTCCATGACTTTCGTCGGCAGAGGGGTAAAAAGCAACATTTTATAGTTATCATTTTCAAAACCAACATGTGTAACACCCCTTTTCATGCCTAAATCATATCTTTCTTTTAGGCGTGCAAATTTGCATTTTAATTGTAACCCAAGATTTGCCCTAGGCCAGGGGTGGCCAACCCTGGTCCTGGAGAGCCGCAGTGTCTGCTGATTTTTGGTGTTACTCAGCACACGATTGATGGATTAATGTAGTTGATTACTCACTTAACTGATCTCATCTGGTGTCTCAGGTTTAATTTGGTAATAATGAGCCAATCAAGCAGTTAGCAGGAACAACCCACAAGACTCCTAGAGCCAATTAAGCAGACTTGCAGGTTGTGACAGCAATCTACATGTTAACCAAGATTTGTCAATGTGGTTGGATATTTAGCATAGTTGTAATGCAGACAAAGTAGAGGTACAGTGTACAGATAAAAGTTAATAGAGCAGGGGTGGATACGCTGGTCCTGTAGAGCCAGAGGGCGTGCTGAGTTTGGTTTTCTCCATCCGATTTAAACCTAAGACACCAGGTGAGATAAGTGAAGTGTGTAATCCACTGCTTTAATTCATCAATCAAGTGCTGCGTCACGCTAAAAATCAGCAGACACTGCGGCTCTCCAGGACCAGGGTTGGCCATCCCTGCCCTAGGCTAAAGTTAAGACTAGTAATAAAAGCATGCTTTAATAGCGCATTTCGAGAAAGCCTCGATAAAGCCTGTTAAAGGAAATACCTGGAGCATGGTAGCATTTTGTTTTTGCTGCAGCCTCTCCACAAAAACCGGAATGACTTTGCAAAAAACATTTTTCTTACCTCAACAGCAAGCATGAAACATCACTTGAAAATGGTAAACTAGCCTAGTTTATATTCTCTCGGCATATAAAGATGTTTTATGTGCTTTATAGGTGAACATTTACGATTGAGTTGTTATACATTAGCCACTTGTAATGCATACTGAATTATTTATAGGCTACTTAAATTGAAACTAAATTCAAAGGTCCATCCCCATTACATTACGGGGAGCCCCACAGCAACTTCAGGTTTAACAAAAACTTGGGCCTGAAGCTCGCCGGTATCTCAGAAAAAAGGAAATGAAAAATAACTGATGCTCTTGTCAAATTTGGAGCCAACCAACCAAATAAAACTTGCATTTTTTGAATTTTAATTTATTAGCAGAACATTATTGCATCATATAAAACTTCACGGAACATTAACCAGGCATGTGTGTGGCATTTTTTCTTCATGTGACGGCACTAAAAAACGGTAAATGGACAAATAGAGTATGTTTTTACAATAGAGAGCCATTTATGTTCACTCAGCATTACAAGTCATAAGTCATGATTTGAAGCTTGGTGTGTGTATTCATTTTACCCTATTTATTTTGTTAGTAATTTCCCTAGTCATTTGTTATTAATTCCATTTACTTCATATTAATCAACTCCAAGCATAGGTTCACTCGCTTACTTGGTATTGCAGTTTCATTTAATGCAGAATAAGGCATCTTTTGCAGTAGCAAGTTGGAATGGTCTGCCATGTCAGCCATTTTATTTAAGCACAAATTAAAAACAACAATTTAACCTATAAACAATTAATAATCTAAATGAACATAAAAATAACTTTTTAAAACCTACTATATCTTTGTTATTTCCACTTTGCATCCATTTGAGAGACACTATCATGGTCCATGAGAATATTTGACTTCTAGATATGGCGTGACAAAATAGTATTTTTGCTGAAGAGATTTACAATCCCAATGAGACCAACCAGGTTTATTTAATAAAACATAGCCTACACATAAGAAAAATGGGGGAAAAAAGAAAAACAATGCAGACTGTCCGTCGACCAAGATTTATTTTAGTCAGGGTCAGCCACACAAAACTTACACCGCCCAGTAAGGTCCCACCCCAGTTACAACTCACCAGCTGCAGAAGCTGTGCAGCACAGAGGTGAATCTTCCAGCCCTGCGCTCTACAAACCACACCCTTCTGATTGGCTACATCCTGCAAGGTGCCCTTCTTCTCTTCTGTAAAGAAGCATCATGCTAATCACCAACACAATTTTTCCCAAGGTGCGCCCATTCCCAGCCAACATAAAAATGTTTTCAGGATGTTATTGGAATGTTCAGTCATGGTCATGGGGGCAACACTGCAAGCACATACATATTTTTAAGCAGAGTTATGTGGACATAATTTCACAGCAAAACAAACACTAAGTTGGGGGGGGGGCTGAACACACACACAAGATGTACAGAAAGCTCACCTTTGACACGGATGTCACTATATCTCTGGAAGTGATGATATGCAGCCTTCCAGGGGTTGCGGTAATGCCGCAAAAGGGTGACTGGTGGGCGAGCACGTACAGGTACATAGCGGACGCCTTCCTCATCTGTAAATGCAAACCGCATCATCAGCGGCTGCGCAGGGCAGTGAATATGAACCAATTCATAATATTTTTCCCCATGTGCCATTATCAGGCAGGAGAGACCATTAAAATTGCGCTGAAAGACTCTACTTGCCTATGAGGATTAGCAGAACCAACCATCTGGAAATTTGGCCGGGTAATAAATAAAAATAAAAAAAAAATTGTTAATGAGGGGCAGAAACACTTAACTTTTTGCTCCCTGAACTGACCACCTGCAGTAATTTTCAATCCAAGCCACATGTAAACCAAGCAAAAAGAAATTAAACAACCATGCAGCTGTCATTTTTATTTTGTTAGTTCATCCATTTTCCCTTGTACCTTTTTATACAGAAATTGTATTGGTTTTTACAAAAGAAGATTTTGGTCCCTTTACAATTAAAGACTACCTTCATCTAAAGTGAACTGCAAACAAGAACTGCACCGTAGGTGTTAAAATGATCAAAAACATATTTTGCAAGACAAAGCTGAACTGAACGATAAATATTTACACATCTGGGTCAAAACTAACGGAATCCGCCATTTTTCCTTTAATCCCTTTGTGCAGATATGTCCGCCAGCGGACATGGAGCTGCAAATTTAGGCACGCTGTTACACTATTCTATCACTAGATGACACCCCCAGATCAGTTATTGAATATTCACAAGCAAGTCGAACTCGAACACTGTTTAGAATATGGACGAGTTCAGTCCCACCCGTTTTTCAGGAGTTACATGAATTAACTCATTTGGCGCCACACTTTCAATGGTCCAGCAGGCCATTGTTATGCACTGAATACATGGGGGAAAGGTGAACACAAGAGCATTCTGAGCGACCACGAGCATGGTGATGAAATTGCAGTGCCATCTGGCAGAGATACTCGATACCAAAAAGATACTTGAAACCAAAACGATACTGAAACGATACAATTCAATACTCGATACCAAATGGATCAGAAACAAACTGTCCCAAATGGTTGAACTCATTTTCAAATCAACGCTTTATTAACAAACTTGTCATACACAAAATAACTACATAAAACTTCTGCACTCTGTACTAATAGGCCTACATTCATGCACTGGGCTCAGGAGTTGATGAACAGATGCATTTGCTTGTTTCGACTAGTGCTGCCACCCAGTGGTCATTCAGAAAAACTGCATTTGGCTCTTGTATCGAACGTGGAGAGACCATGGAGGTAATATAATAGAACTGGAGAGAGTGAGGAAGTACCACCCCTATTATTTTCAATGGGAGATGCTAGGCTAGCTACTTCAGCCCAGGAAATACAGAATTGACCGACGCCATCTATAAAAATAGCGTTCCATCGGTGCTTATTTCCGGCACCATCTCATAAAATTGCCAATCTGATTACACGGCACAAATTCCCAAGAAAGCGTGTCGTCTGTGCGGACTGGCGAATGTTTGAGAGGAAGTGACGAGCAATGCTGTTAATCTGGAACGCGCACGCACTTTTCACTCTTCGTTGAACTGCTGCAGTCAGAGCAACAGCTGGACATCCAAACTTGTGCACGAGCTGTCATCAAGCTCTAAGTATCAGTTCTTATATTACAGGCCCCCTTGAGAACATTGAACAGTTGCGTCAGACAAAGAGCAAAATAATGAAGGATTACCGAATACATTTGCTGTTGTTTTCGCTTTATTTGGCAAGAAAAAAAATGCGCACTTTTCAATTGGTGTCTATGGAGATGCCGCATCTTTGGCCACAAAATTGCCTCCAGTGGGAAAAGCGGAAGCAGGAAGCTAACATGCTAACTGGCTGAAGCAAAGGTACTTCCTCGTTCTCTCTGGTTCTATTATATATCACTATGGGAGAGACGTTAGTATTGAACCGTTTTCAAGTAAAAGTATTGGAAAAAAGTATCGAATTTCGGTGTATCGTGCAACACTGGCGCAAACTGCTCAATATACTTGCCAATAGTATCAATCCAGCAGTTCAAAAAAATGATCTTTTGTGACAGGAAAAATCGTTGTCCTCTGTACCAACTGTAGCAACCACTTCAGCCACAGTGAGCCAATGGTATCCCAATAAGTAGTTAAAAAATATCAGTTTTCTGAAGCAAAAATTTGACATGGTATTGATACTATGTCATTCTACTATCAATTATAGTCATCACATATCCACTAAGAGTGATGATTCTAGAAAATTTCAAAAGTGGGCCAACTACCCCCTGACTTAAAAAAAGTGGGCCACTGAGAAAAAAAGTGGGCCAACTGGGTATACCTGGTAAAATGCCATTTATATCAAGTTTTTAAACAGTACCTTGACTAGCTCACTTATTTATATGTGCACACATTCAGTTTTTACACCTTACTGACAAAACTAAGACATGAATGACAGTTTGAGTTTAAAGTTTTAATAGAAAACCTTCACAGTCTATGCCAATCATAACAATTATAAAGTCAATGAAAAAATAGCGCATAAAATAATAGTTCCTAACGCCTGATTTGGTGCACAGCTTAAAGCCCGCCTCCAAACCGAAGTCCTACTGCTAAAGTTGTAAGTACGGATACTTCACCAGGCAGTGAAGCCATTCTCTTCATAGGTGTACGCTGAGCAGCGCGCAGAGACTCGCAATTTTACCTACATTTCATTTCATTCATTCAAACGAGTTCTGAGCCATGTATCACCTATTAGCAAGCCTTGTGCTGCTTCAACCTCAAGCGATGCCGTAGCTTGCACACCAGAAGCTATGACTATGACTCCGGCTCCAGTGCTCCATGCTCCATCCCAGCCAATATTAGCTAGCTACCCAAAGCATGCATTCGGTGCTTTATGGCGATCATTCAATCCAGCCTGGTATCGTACACGACCGCGGCTGGAGTACTCAGTTCAGCGGGATGCATGCTTTTGCTTTCCCTGCAGGAAATATGTTACTGCCGGTGAGAGGGATGCTGTTTTTACCTCGCGTGGTTTAACTAACTGGAAAGCAGCATTCAAGCGTGACAGGGGGCTACAGAAACATGAATCCGGCCACAGTTATATACGGCATATACAAAAGTATCTTGCTGCTGACATTTTCGTTACAATCTTTGCAGTAGATTTATAAATTTGTTGAATAAATGCACGGAAGTTTGATATAGACGATGTTTTCATACCAATCTACGCACTAGAACAAAGGGTTTGCACCAAATCATATGTAATGTGTAATTGCTGGCGCACTGAAAGCTTCGTTTAGCGCCAAGTCTGTCAAACTTGCGGGATCCTGCAAATTACGTGTCCTAGAATCATCACTAACGCGTAGTTCCCTACCATATATTTTCGTGCAGATTCCTCCATCGACAAATTCAGCACTCCTTTATATCCTCCTAAGTACTCATGTTGATAGCCAATCACAAAATTATTTACTAAGGCTCATCTGCGTAACTGTGCATTTATAGTTCACGCCGACGTGAAGCATCCCCAGTAATGACGCCTTGATTGACTGGTTTCTTATCCAATGCCAGAGTGTATAAACTTTCCACAGTAACTAGCTGTGTTTCCATCCACCTACTTTTTTTTTTTTTAATGTTTTATTTTGCATTTTCAAATAATGTAAAAATACATACAGTACAAATACAAAAAAAAAGACATAACATTTCCAATACAATTTATAATCATTGAGATTAAGATTGTTAATTGCAGGAAAAGAAATAAAAATAATATAATATATAAATAATTCCATCCACCTACTTTAATGCGCATTTTGATTTTGCGCTTAAAAAAAACCTGAGTGGAAACAGCTAAAACGCGCATCAACTCGAAATATCGCATCAATATTTTTTGCTCAAGGAGGGGGTGGAAAATTTTCCGAATCGATAAAAATAAATGCACTTTAGTGCAGTGGAAACAGGCTAGCGAACAAGTTATGCGAATAAATGTTGATGTTTAGCATCTACGTCATTTTTGCTTGCCTACGTTGGCATGCTAGCTAGCTAGTTTGCTACCTCGCAACACTGGTGTGCTAGCTATAAAGTTAGAGTTCATTATCACTTTAGCTAACTAGCTAGTGGTTAATACAGTAGAAGTGAACTGTAACCTTATACCACTGTGCTAGCTGTAACATTAAAGACTTTGTAACCACTGATGAAAGTGATTACTTTCATTTGTTTTCGCCACCAGCTTTCCCGTTTGTTTTCCTTTTCGTTCGTCGCGCTTATTGACGTCATAGCGTGCGCCGTCTTCATCGGCAGAAGCATTGGCAATTGAATAGAGAATTAGCGCCACCTAACAGCATCTACGGCTTATCCCGTGAAACAGAAGCGCATAACTGAAGTGGATGGAAATGTGCACAAATGCGCTTTTCCTTTTGCCGCATTAACAAAAATTTGCTTAAGATTTGCGACACAAGTTGGATGGAAACACAGCTACTGAAAGACACTGATCAGAAGAATATATAAGCTTCGCATAAGAGCATGGTAGGTTGTATCCTCTTAAGGTTGAGCACAGTTGCACTGCTGAAAATGACGGGATTTAAAGAAAAAGAGCCTCCCAAAACTGGCCTGAAGTGTTCGGTTACATTTACGGGCTTTAAATGAGGTATGGCCATGGTCAATGGGAATTATTCTGAATGAAACAGGACTGGAGGGTTCCTTCTACCGGATATATCTGTCTCTGGAGGAGGGACTCAATGAAGAAAGGTAATACTGCTCCTGTGGTGGCATTTTGCTCAATGTGGCTTTTTGTTTAGGAATTTATACCGTATTCAACAAAATCGAATGCCAAGGTTTTGCCTCATTTAATATGCGAACAGCTCAAGCACTTCGGTAGACCCCCTGGTACGTTCATTGCACCATTCTGTTCAATCTAAGGTCAAATATTGCCTGATAAAGGAATGTCTGTTCTGCTAAAATAAGGTATATTTCAAATATTACTGTGATATTGTTATACTTGTTCCTCAGAAGGCGTGGAAAGTGTTTATATAAGGTTGTGAGCTCGGGGGTGGGAACTGCTGGCTTTTCATTGCAGGGTGAATGTTCTAACTGTTAAATAAGCGGTTCCTTTAATGAGTATGTGTGCTGCCTCGTGGGGCTCTGAAGAAAAATGGACAAAATTCTAAACTTCATCATGGAGAAAAGGCATGTTTTGTGTTTGGAGAGGTTACTGGTGACCACTGATGTCCAACTGTACCTATATTGATTAACTCATGCTAAATTCAACCGGAAAATCATTAGTTCAATCAATAAAATGAATATATAGAACTTGCATTTAACTCAGGCACACTTTGTGGTAGAGAAAAGTAACAATGAGAGCAATTCAGATCGTAGACAAATCAGCCCAACTTTGGCAAAATGAAGCAAGTTGCATAGACATGTATGTTACTTGCTTCCTTTTGTCATGGTTGGGCAGAAATCTCCCATTGCTGGACAACCAACAAAAAGGGGGGGGGGGGTGTGTATGATCAAATATAGACTGACGAAAAAGGTCAATACAAGTGGGAATCCAGTATAAAACAACTTAAGCCTATACAGGCTTTTGTTAAGCTAGGACCATTCAATGTCGCCATCACGTGACTGCCAAAGTGTTCTTTGGCCTCTCATTGGCTAAACCTTTTCAAGTGATGAAAAAAATGCCTTTTTTTTCAATTTTTAAATTGTTCAGTTGCATTTTTGTCATTTAGGCGGGGGGGGGGGGAACTCAAGAAGATCCGAGTGTTAATATTGGGAATCCATAGAGGTAATTATTTAATTCAACAGTTTTAGTTTTTTATTTATTTATTTTGAACAAAGATTGTATTTCCCCATAATTCAGTTTTATAGGCCGAGTTTGAAATCAAATTCTCATTTCTTGCATATATAGTGCTGTGAAAAAGTATTTGCCCCCTTCCTAATTTCTTATTTTTTTGCATATTTGTTACACTTAAATGTTTCAGATAAAACAAATTTTAATATTAGACAAAGATAACCCAAGTAAATACAAAAAGTCATTTTTAAATGATGATTTCATTTAAGGGAAAAAAAGCTATCCAAACCTACCTGGCCCTATGTGAAAAAGTAATTGCTCCCCCTTGTTAAATCATGAATTAACTGTAATTAACCACAATTTTTGAGTTCAATTTCACTAGCCACACCCAGGCCTGATTACTGCCAGACGTGTTGAATCAAGAAATCACTTAAATATCACCTGTCTGAAAGTGAAGTAAGATCTCAAAAAGCAACACATCATGCTGCGATCTGATGCAATTCAAGAACAGATGAGAAGCAAAGTCATTGACATCTATCAGTCTGGAAAGGGTTTGGGACTCCTGCAAACCAAGGTGAGAGCCATTATCCACAAATGGAGAAAACTTGGAACAGTGTTGAACCGTCCCAGGAGTGGCCGGCCTACCAAAATTGCTCCAAGAGAGTATCAAAGACTCATCCAGGAGGTCACAAAAGAACCCAGAACAACATCTAAAGAACTGCAGGCCTCACTTGCCTCAGTTAAAGCCAGTGTTCATGATTCAACAATAAGAAAGAGACTGGGCAAATGGGAGAGTTCCAAGGTGAAAACCACCGCTGACCAAAAAGTGTACACAAAAGTACACATTTGCCAAAAAACATCTTTATGATCCCCACGACTTTTGGGAAAATATTCCGTGGAATGATGAGACGAAAGTTGAACTTTTTGGAGGGTGTACATCCCTTTACATCTGGTGTAAAACTAACACAGCATTTCATGAAAAGAACAGCATACCAACAGTCAAACATGGTGGTGGTAGTGTGATGGTCTGGGGCTGCTTTGCTGCTTCAGGACCGGGATGACTTGCCGTAATTGATGGAACCATGAATTCTTCTTTCTACCAGAAAATACTGAAGGACAAAGTCCGACCATCAGTTTGTGACCTCAAGCTCAAGCGCACTTGGGTTATGCAGCAGGACAATGATCCAATACACATAAGCAAGTCCAGCTCTGAATGGCTTTAAAAAAAAAAAAAAAAAAAAAAAAAAATGGTTTTGGAGTGGCCTAGTCAAAGCCCGGCCTTAAATCCAATTGAGATGCTGAGGCATGATCTTAAACAGGCTGTTCATGCTTGAAAACCCTCCAATGTGGCTGAATTAAAACAATTCTGCAAAGAAGAGTGGGCCAAAATTCCTCCACAGCGATGTGAAAGACTCATTGCCAGTTATTGCAAACGCTTGATTGCAGTTGTCGCCGAGGGTGGCACAGGTTTAGGGGGCAATTACTTTTTCCACATAGGGCCAGGTAGGTTTGAATAGATTTTTCCCTCAATAAATGAAATCATCATTTCAAAACTGCATTTTGTATTTACTCAGGTTATCTTTGTCTAATATTAAAATTTGCTTGATGATCTGAAATATTTACATGTGACAAATATGCAAAAAAAAAAAAAAAAAAAAAATCAGGATGGGGGAAAATACTTTTTCACAGCACTGTATAAACATATGCATAAATGAACATATAAATGACAAGCCAAGATGGGCTGAATGACGTGTTTTAATGCTGTATGAACAATAAGAGGAATGGAACAGTACCAACCAATGTACTCTTTGGGGGGAGACTTGCGCTTCTCTGGCCGGATGTTGAGGGGTCGGGCGGTGACCTTCTCCTCATCAGTGCTGTTAGTCTCCATCATCTCACTTTCCTCAGTGGAGATGATATGCTGCTGCTTCCTTGGCTTCTTTCGAGGCGAGGCGCCCGGGATGGCATCACCCGCAGTGACAACACACAGGGAGTTTCCCATGGGGGCCAGATTGGGGGGTGCAGCACTAGGGGTCACAGAGGGCACTAAGGAGGAGAAGCCGTTAAAAAAAGCGATTAATTCATGAATAATTTTACCAACATTGAATGCTTTAGAACTCAGAATTTGGCATTTTGTTAATTGCCATCCATCCATCATCCATACCGCTTCTTCCTCACTAGGGTCACAGTTGAGCTGGAGCCTATCCCAGCTGACTATGGGTGAAAGGCAGGGGCCCACCCTGGACAGCTCACCAATCCATTGCTGGGCGCACATACCATTCACTCACGCACTAATACCCAAGGGCAATTTAGAGTCTACTATTAGCCTGATATGCATGCCTTCGGACTGTGAGAGGAAACCGGAGTACCCAGAGGAAACGCTGCGAACACGAGGAGAAAAGGCTAACTCCACACAGAAAGGCCCCAGGCCAGATTCAAACCCACAACCTTTTTGCTGTAGGCGGCAGTGCCACCCACTGTGCCACCATGGCACCCTGTGAATTGCCAATGTTGCAAAAATGATGGACTTCATCTCAAAAATGCAGATTCTTGATTGTCCCCCACCACTCCAGTGATGTAAATGTCTAAGCTATTCTTACTGAATCAAAACTACAGTTCACGGACAGCTGATTACGTGAGCACATGCCTGAACATGTATCCATCCATTTATCCAATGATTCATTTACCAATCCATGCATCCCATTAATTAGTTATGGTGTACAAAAATTAGGGACAACAATCACCAGTTCACTAAAGAAAGAAGCTACAGCATATTCTATGATCAAATTACTGAGCAAAATGCAATACTATTGCAGAGTTCCCTGTATAGGAATCTTCTACTGCCTGTGGGGTCTGAAGAGCTCACTGACACGAGAATGATCCATCTCAAGAATGCCTGAGATATTCTCAGGTTGTTTGCGCCGCACTGTTGCATTTTGCCAGCGGCACTTTGCCATATGGCAAAGAGTGCAGGGTTCTCCATAAAGGCCAGCAGTCAGAGGTTTACGAATGGCTGTGTTCCGTTGTACTGCCAGGTGTTTTTGTCAAAGTCTCAACCAAAAAAAAAAAAACAAAACAAAAAAAAAAAGATCTTAATGAATTACTTTTTCACATTTCCCTCCAAAATAGTCCTGGTTCTTGCATCGGTTCCATTCAAAACTAGATTTTTTTTTTTTTTTTTTGCCTTAAAAACAAAAAAAAAAAAAAAACAAAACAAAAAAAAAATCCTAAGGATAATCTGGTGTCGCCAGTTCTCCTTGTTAAATTAAAATGAGCACTAATAATTCTTGATCCGTCGTCAATCATTTTGCTTGAACACGTTTTCCAATGAATAAAAATTAGCCATCACCAGTAAAACGCGCAGCTTAATTCTGAATGCAATGTGTGCTGCGATTAGAGAAAAAATATTTTGTTCACTTTGCGAAACAATAAAGAACGATGTTAACTTCTGTGTTTACTGTGAGCACATCCTGTTCTACCTAATGATTTGTTATGATTTGTTTCTTGCCCCAACTTAACCAACTTTGCCAGCGGTCATAGGCATGAACGTATCTGAGGTTTCGCGGCAGTTTCGTCCGACCCAACTGAACTTTAACATTTTAGGGACGTTAGCTAGTTTGCTAGCTTGTTCAAAAGCAATCGCTTAGGTACAGATAAGTGGCTAGTGAACCTATGGTAGTTATGATGCCTATTGGAGAAGTTTTTATAGCTCTGATTTGTCACTTTCAAAGCCATCGCACGCAGAGGATCTCATACAACATTAATTACCCTCTTATTTTACCTAAAGAGCAAACAGACAGTTCGGGCCTGGGACGTGTTATTTCATAGTGAGTTTTAGCTTCATTATCTTGTAATGCATGCTATCGCGTAGGCCTGTTACGTTACTCATCAGATTATAAAGCTAGGGAATATTTGTAATCATTGTTATACTAAAGCGATGCGATTTGGTTTTTGCCCTAATGGAAAGAATTCCGTATCAGATTGCACTTCTTTCGGCTTTAACTCTGAATTGTCTTGACTGGATGTTCGCTTTACGTTTTTACACACCCGAATGTTCCCCCAGCCACCAAAACATTACGGTACGCCGATCAAAGTCATCAAAACTGGTCCCACTGCGATGTGGTTTAGGGAATCGCAAGTTCGCCAGCCACTCCAGAAACATGCACAATGATCTTTGATTATTCAAATACATGATGCTATGATGTTAAAATGTGACTGAGTTGGAGAGTGCCCTGTCTGACTGGATTTTAATGGGAATGGATCCTTTCACATCTCTGATCAGGTGTTAAACAACATTATCAGTGTAATTTGTTGTAAGAAAAAAAAAGGAAGGGACAATTCCAATCTTCGAATGAAAAATGGTGTTTATTTCCAGAAAAACGGCAGTGGTCAGAAATACGGGTAACGTACTCTGGGTTCAGCAGAGTCAAAGTGAACCCTGAGCCTCCTCAAAGTACATTTTTTATACATGATAAAACCTTTGAAGTTGGCCAGACATGTTGATTCTATTCATTACTTAAACAATACTGATCACGGTCTCTTTGGGTGAAACCGGTCTTCAATGTATAATGGTGAGGTGTATCATGATTAAGTTAAATGGTCAGAAGGCCATTGTTTACTCAGCAGTACAGCCGTGTGGGTGCTAATTGCATTTGGATGGTCTCTGATTGACTTAGGATGCTCACAGTATGTCTCCTCCAACAGTTGATGGCCGTCGTTGGCTTTTCCTGTCTCCAGGTGTTACCATGAGGCCAGGGTGTGGGCCTTCTCTTTGTTATATTGACAAGATTACCATTTCAGAGCATGTGGCAGTTCCATGCTTGTTGATAGCCGGGGCCAACTAAATTATGAGTCTCCCGCTCTCCAGCAGAATGATTCACAATTCCTTACATTGTCATTAGGTAAGAATAAAAAGGCCCTTTTGTCATTTAAAATCTGATATATTGTTTTCAAAATTTTGCTAATCATTTTTCAGATGTGCTAAACAATTGCTAATCAATTGGTATAATGATTAGCAAAAACTGCTAAACACTATTTTTTCCCTAATCTGATCACTGCACCTGATAATGCTGAGTTTTGACCTGACGCTGAAGCCTTCTGCCACAGTTTGAAAAAAATCCTAGAGGAAACCCTGAACTGTAAATCACTAGCATCAATTTCTGCCAAACAAATTTCGCCTTTCGAGTCATGTCTGGGTCCGCTTTAAGTCTGTCTGCAAGGGAGTTTGGCCTGGTCAAGCGAGACTTCATCCTCAATGCAATCGCAACATCTGCTGCTCTTCACTCAGAATCAGGCTGGTAGTAGCTCCATGAGCAGCATTGAGACAAGCAGTTCTTCCTTGGACTAAGGTACCAATGACTGGAATAAAATGATTTGAGGTCAACTGCTCTTTGAAAAACGTCCATTGCTTTTAGCCGCCCGTGGTAGCTTTGTAATACCCATCTGGTTTTCATGCAGAGGCGATCAGCATTGGCCTGCTCAGTGTCATGCTGCAGACACTGTCTTTTAAGGCGCGCTTTCACGCGCGCACCATAGCGTGCCTAAAAAATAAAAGTTTACAGACTTCGTAGCTTACATGGCTATTCAGACTGCAAAGAATATTCAAAATGTTCAAACTCTTTGGTCCGCAAATGTGAAATATATTGGTAGAAATATTACTCCCAGTGATCCAAAAGGGTCTTAAGCAGAAAATGGCCAAAATGTTTACAGGCATTGAAGATTTCTGAAACTGAAGGCAGATCAAAGTTCGCACGAAATGATCACAGGTCCCAAATAACCCCTGGTAACTGAAAAGGACTGTATTTTGGCCTCAAATATCTAAATTGTTTTTGAAAATAAAAAAAATTGCGAAAGTGGGACTGGATCGAAGTTGGCCCGAAATGAGCCCTGGTGACGCAAATGGGTTGTAGTGTGACCCAAAACACTCAAAATGTTGATCAAAACTGAAAATTTGTGAAAGTGGACCCGGTTCAAAGTTGGCCGGAAATGCTCCCACATCATCCCTGGTGAGCAAAAATGTTTGTAGTTTGGCACAAAACACCCCAAAAGTTGACTCAAATTAAAAAATTGTGAATGTTGAACTAGATTGAAGTCAGCCCAAAATGGTGCCAGGTGACCCTTGGTGACCCCAAAGGTCACATTTTGGCCCAAAACACCCAAAAAGTTGACCAAAATAATAATAATAATAAAAAAAATAGGACCAAGGGTCCTGTAGCTTACCGGCAAGCAGTCTTACAGCAATGATACAAGTTATGAAAATTTCATGTGAAGTTTGACATTTGAATTAATGAAAATCAATGTCAAGGTCACTAAATAAAAGTTCATAAACATTTAAAAGACCTTCTATAATACAATCCTAAGCTCTGAAGCAGTTTTGGTGATACAAGTAATTGAAATATGTCAATATGTATTCAATATGTCAATTGTGCACTTCGAAGGTCACAGAATGTCAAGTTGTGGACAGCAAATGGACTTCATATATGACTTTCTACAACGTAAATGTCTCTATCCAAACATTGGCTCAATCTGTGACCATTTTGGGGATACAAGTCATTGTAATTTCACTGTCGAGTTTGACCCTCAAAGGTCACTGTCAGTCAAGTTGAATGTCACCAAATTAAAGTTCATATGTGACTTCCTAGAAGTCAGTAACATAAACCTAAGCTCCATCTGTGACCATTTTAGTGATACAAGTCATTGAATTTTCTCTAGGTCACATTTGACCTTTGAAGGTCAATACAAAGGTCACCAAATGAAAGTTCATACATGACTTCCAATATGTCTCTAATACAAACCTAGACTCTATCTGTGACCGTTTTGGCAATACAGTCATTGAAATTGTATTATGTCAAGTTTGACCTTCAAATATCACCAACAGTCAAGTTGAATGTCACCAAATGAAAGTGCATGACTTCCTATGTCAGTAACACAAACCTAGGCTCCATCTAGGGGTGGGAACGTGTACAAAAAATTTTAAACGTGTACACGCGCCGTATAATTGCGTGTACACGTGTCTTCAGAGTTTGTGGATTTTGACTGCTATGCAACCGTTGGAGGGCACTGTTACCATTCCAGTAACACAGTGCACACATCCATTAACGCAGTTATCAGCCATATACGTTTATTAAATCAATAGTTGGCAACAGTGAATTTGTAGGTTACTCCAATACAAAATTACGGCCAACATCAGATAGGCACAAAATCACAACTAAATGAATAATGTTAGGCCCTTTCACCATTGCAAATGAATCAACCATAAACGAAAATCATAATTTTGACAAGCAAGAACATGGGCATGGATGAATTCTAACAGTTTAGCTTTTTTGTCATAGTCCTTATTATTAGGGGTTCAAGCCTGTAGGGCTGAAACCCTATTGTTTTTGTGCTGGTTTATTATTAGGGGTTCAAGCCCGTAGGGCTGAAACCCTATTGTTTTTGTGCTGGTTCATTATTATTATTAGGGGTTCAAGCCCGTAGGGCTGAAACCCTATTGTTTTTGTGCTGGTTAATTATTATTATTAGGGGTTCAAGCCCCTAGGGCTGAAACCCTATTGTTTTTGTGCTGGTTTATTATTAGAGTGCACGAAAATGCACTCTACTGTTATTCCAGTTCTTCTTCTTCTTATTATTATTATTAGTGTGCATGAAAATGCACACTATTGTTATTTTGGTCTTCTTATTATTATTACAGTGCATGAAAATGCACTCTATTGTTATTCCAGTTCTTCTTCTTATTATTATTATTCTTCTAACACACTTAATGCGGCCTAAACCGTTTAACGCAGAAACTTCATTCAAACTGCATTGCGTAGGTCTAACTTAGGACACCTGTGCAATGTATTTTTCATCTTTGTAACTTTTATACTTCTTAAACTATTAATTAAAAACTAGTACTTTTTTCCCCATAGACTTAACATTGGGCTGATGACATCACAGTAGGGCCACTAAGCAAATAGAATCTTGTGCCAGGTGTTCTGACCACCTGCAGCAACTGTCAGTTTCTCAGGCTTTAAGACTACAATCTGGCTCTCTTAAGACTACAGATCCTGTTCTACGGTTTCCTCTGCCTACAACTGTTTCAAAATAAAAGTCCTCACTACAAGAAATCACTCGTTAATTATTTAACTATTTAAACTACTCAAATATTTAACTGTTCAGCCATTCCAACTGTCAGTTGTCATCAACTATGACTCCCGCCAACTGTTTCCTCTGCCTACAACTGTTTCAAAATAAAAATCCTCACTGAAATAATTCACTGTTAACTAATTTAACTATTTAAACTACTCAAATATTTAACTGTTCTGCCATTCCAACTGTCAGTTGTCAACAACTATGACTCCTGCCAACTGTTTCACCTGTCCACAACTGTTTCAAAATAAAAGTCCTCATTACAATAAATCACAATTAAATAATTTAACTATTTAAACTACTCAACTTTTCAACTGTTCATCCATTCCAACTGCCCGTTGTCATCAACTATCACTCCCGCCAACTGTTTCCTCTGTTCAAAACTGTTTCAAAATTAGAAGTCCTCACTGAAATAATTCACTGTTAAATAATTGAACTATTTAAACAACTCAACTATTTAACTGTTCGGGCATTCCAACTGTCAGTTGTCATCAACTATGATTCCGACCAACAGTTTCCTCGGTCCACAACTGTATCAAAATAAAAGTCCTCATTACGATAAATAACAATTAAATAGTTTAACTATTTAAACAACTCAACTTCTCAACCGTTCAGCCATTCCAACTGCCAGTTGTCATCAACTATGACTCCTGTCAACTGTTTCCTCTGTCCAAAACTGTTTCAAAATAAAAGTCCTCACTGAAATAATTCACTGTTAAATTATTTAACTATTCAAACTACTCAACTATTTAACTGTTCAGCCATTCCAAATGTCAGTTGTCATCAACTATGATTCCGGCCAACAGTTTCCTCTGTCCACAACTGTTTCAAAATAAAAGTACTCACTACAATAAATCACAATTAAATAATTTAACTATTTAAACTACTCAACTTTTCAACCGTTCAGCCATTCCAGCAGCCCGTTGTCATCAACTATGACTCCCGCCAACTGTTTCCTCTGTCCAAAACTGTTTCAAAATAAAAGTCCTCATTGAAATAATTCACTGTTAAATAATATAACTTTTTAAACTACTCAACTATTTAACTGCTCATCAATTCCAACTGTCATTTGTCATCAACTCTGACTCCCACCAACTTGTTTCCCCTGCCCACATTCCACCTAAAGCAACTACAGTTTGCATTTTCATGCACTCGTAATTCCCTGGAATTACATTCTCTAGTTATTATTATTATTCTTCTAACACACTTAATGCGGCCTCAACTGTTTAACGTAGAAACTTCATTCAAACTGCGTTGCGTAGACCTTACTTATGACACCTGTGCAATGTATTTTTCATCTTTGTAACTTTTATACATTTTTATACTATTAAATAAAAACTATTAATTTTTTTCCCCACAGACTTAACATTGGTTTGATGACATCACAGTAGGGCCATGAAGCAATTAGAATCTTGTGCCAGGTGTCCTGGCCACCTGCAGCAACTGTCAGTTTCTCAGTCTTTAAGACTACAATCTGGCTCTCTTAAGACTACAGATCCTGTTCAACTGTTTCCTCTACCTACAACTGTTTCAAAATAAAAGTCCTCACTACAATAATTCACTATTAAGTAATTTAACTATTTAAAGTACTCAAATATTTAACTGTTCAGCCATTCCAACTGTCAGTTGTCATCAACTATGACTCCTGCCAACTGTTTCACCTGTCCACAACTGTTTCAAAATAAAAGTCCTCATTACAATAAATCACAATTCAATAAATTAACTATTTAAACTACTCAATCATTCAAATGTTCAGTCATTCCAACTTTCAGTTGTCATCTACTATGACTCCTGCCAACTGTTTTCTCTGTCCAAAACTGTTTCAAAATAGAAGTCCTCACTGAAACAATTCACTGTCAAATAATATAACTTTTTAAGCTACTCAACTTTTCAACCGTTCAGTCATTCCAACGGCCCGTTGTCATCAACTTTGACTCCCGCCAACTGTTTCCTCCGTCCTAAACTGTTTCAAAATAAAAGTCCTCACTACAATAAATCATAATTAAATAATATAACTTTTTAAACTACTCAACTTTTCAACCGTTCAGCTATTCCAGCTGCCCATTGTCATCAACTATGACTCCAACCATTTCCTCTGTCCAAAACTGTTTCGAAGTAAAAGTCCTCACTACAATAAATCACAATTAAATAATTTAACTATTTAAACTACTCAATTATTCAAATGTTCAGCCATTCCAACTTTCAGTTGTCATCAACTGTGACTCCTGCCAACTGTTTTCTCTGTCAAAAACTGTTTAAAAATAAAAGTCCTCACTGAAATAATTCACTATTAAATAATTTAACTGTTTAAACTACTCAACTATTGAACTGTTCAACCATTCCAACTGTCAGTTGTCATCAACATTGACTCTCGCCAACTGTTTCCTCTGTCCACAACTGTTTCAAAATAAAAGTCCTCACTACAATAAATAACAATTAAATATTTTAAATATTTCAACTACTCAACTATTCAACAGTTCAGCCATTTCAACTGCCAGTTATCATCAACTATGACTCCCGCCAACTATTTCCTCTGTCCACAACTGTTTCAAAATAAAAGTCCTCATTGAAATAATTCACTGTTAAATAATATAACTTTTTAAACTACTCAACTATTTAACTGCTCATCCATTCCAACTGTCATTTGTCATCAACTATGACTCCCGCCAAGTGTTTCCTCTGTCCACAACTGTTTCAAAATAAAAGTCCTCACTACAATAAATCACAATTAAATAATTTAACTATTTTGACTACTCAACTTTTCTACCGTTCAGCCATTCCAGCAGCCCGTTGTCATCAACTATGACTCCCGCCAACTGTTTCCTCTGTCCAAAACTGTTTCAAAACAAAGTCCTCACTGAAATAATTCACTGTTAAAAGAACTCAACTATTTAACTGTTCAACCATTCCAACTGTCAGTTGTCATCAGCTCTGACTCCCTACAACTTGTTTCCTCTGCCCAAATTCCACCTTAAGCAACTTCAGTTTGCATTTTCATGCACTCGTAATTCCCTGGAATTACATTCTCTAGTTATTATTATTATTTCTTTTCTTCTTCAGAAATGTTTTCGCAAATTCCCGTGAGATGGTAAATGGTAGAGACCTGAAATTTTGGACATTGGTTGGAAGTTGTGTGTAAATGCTGACCAAGGCATTTTTAACTCAATCGGTCTGATGGTGGCGCTATAATTCAAGAAAAACAGCTTTTCACTTTCAAGGTCATAACTCCTACGTTCTAAGGCCAATTTACACGAAACTTGGTATGGACATTTCTTGGTCCAAACTCAACAACTTTCCCATAAGGACCTCTAAGGTCCGCCATATTTGATTGTCTGGAATTTAAAATTTTTTGATAAACATATTTTTGACATCTCCTCCTAGGCCGTAGGTCCGATTCCTTTGAAATTTGCTGTGGATCATTAGTGGACCAAGCTTATCAAAGATTGCATAAAGCTTGTAGAAATCTCATTTTGTTTCCAAGATATTGACCAATGAACTTCAGCAGGGGCGTGGCTTAGCACATAAATGGACAAAAATTCAACAATCATTGGGCCAATCATCACAGAACTTGCAGTATATGTCCATATAAGTACCAGGAACATATCGTGACAGTTTCATACAAATCGGCCCATAGGGGGCGCTATAATACAAATCAGACTATAAATCAGCAATTGTTTGTCCTATAGCAATATCTCACAAGACATGTTCATATGAGTACTGGAAACATACTCTGAAAATTTCATTCAAATTGTCCAATAGGGGGCGCTATAAATGCAAAACAAAGCAACGTGGTATAACACAAATCAGACTATAAATCATAAATAGTTTTTCCAATCATTACAAAACTCACAGGATATGTCCACATAAAAACCTGAAACAGCCTGAAAGTTTCAATCAAATCGACCAGTAGGGGGCGCCACAAATGCACAAAATAGCCTAACATAACACAAATCAGACTATACATCGTAAGTTGTTGGTCCAATCATTACACTGTCAAAATAGGTACACATAAATACCTGCAGCACACTCTTAAAGTGGTTTTTGTCCCCCGCCGCCATAATAGCGAGTAGAGCAGGGGACATAGTATTCATCTCCATCCTGCCGTCCATCATGTCCCATTTGTTCTGAACGCAATATCTCAAGAACGGTTTGACCGATTCCATTCATCTTGGGTGTTAAGGTATATTGGTGTGATACGCCGACCCCAGTAGATTTCCGTGACCTTGGCATTATTCTCAAGGTCATTACGATCATTTGACCATTTACAAATTCCTTGTCAACATGATATCTCAAGAACAGTTCCACCGATTCCATTCATCTTTGGTGTCAAGGTGTATTAGGGCCGGGGGACATAGTATTCAGCTCCATCCGTCCGCCTGGCCGTCCGTCCGTCCCGTTGGTTGTGAACGTGATATCTTAAGAACGGTTTGACCCATTCCATTCGTCTTTGGTGTCAAGGTGTATTAGGGGCGGGGGACATAGTATTCAGCTCCGTCCGTCCGTCTGTCCGTCCGTCATGTCTAGTTTGTTGTGAACGCGATATCTCAACGGTTTGACCGATTCCATTCATCCTTGGTGTCAAGGTGTACAAGGGGAGTGCTCACAGCCCACTCGATTTACGTGACTTTGCCATTATTCTCAAGGTCATTACGACCATTTGATCACTTACAAATACCTTGTAAACATGAAATCTCAAGAACGGTTTGCCCGATTCCATTCATCTTTTATGTCAAGGTGTATTAAGGGCGGGGGACATAGTATTCAGCTCCATCCGTCCGGCTGTCCGTCCGTCATGTCCCGTTTGTTGTGAACGCGATATCTCAAGAACAGTTTGACCGATTCCATTCATCTTTGGTCTCAAGGTGTATTAGGGGCAGGGGACATTGAATTCAGCTCCGTCCATCCGTGATGTCCCGTTTGTTGTGAACATGATATCTCAAGAATGGTTCGACCGATTCCATTCATCTTTGGTGTCAAGGTGTATTAGGGGGGTGCTCAGAGCCTACTCAATTTACGTGACCTTGGCGTTATTCTCAAAGTCATTACAACCATATTACCACTTACAAATTCCTTGTCAACATGATATCTCAAGAACGGTTTGACCGATTCCATTCATCTTTGGTGTCCCGGTGTATTAGGGCCGGGGGACATAGTATTCAGCTCCATTAGTCCATCCGTCTGACCGTCCATCCGTCACGTCCCGTTTGTTGTGAACGCAAAATCTCAAGAACGCTTTGACCGATTTTATTCATCTTTGGCTTCAATGTGTATTTGTGTGATATGCCAACCCCAGTCGATTTTCGTCACCTGGCGGGGGACATGGACACGTTTAGTGGCAACACTTGTTAATTAAGCTGTTAAAGCTTTCAACAATGGTCTTTCTTGGCTTGAGCCCCGGAATTGCCGCTTGCGGCTATATTTATTATTTCTTTTCTTCTTCAGAAATGTTTTCGCAAATTCCTGTGAGATGGTAAATGATAGAGACCTGAAATTTTGCACATTGGTTGGAAGTAGTGTTGCACCGATACCGATACCAGTATCGGGTATCTGCCCGATACTTCGTTAATATACACGTACTCGTACTCGTCCACATTTGCCGATACCACGCACCGATACCACTTAATGTAAGATTTAGGTACCTGCCGCTCACGGTTGCATAGGCTACAGTATGTTGTACTATCTGACTTCTATGTCTAGGGGGAGACAGCGAGTTAGAAAAAATACGAGAAAGAGAGCTTTATAGTCATCACATCACATGCAGGCATATGCACATACACACAAGAGGTGTATAGTAAAGAAGTACATGAAGGCAACTTCGTTACAGTACTTAAGTAGTTTTTTTGAGGATTTGTACTTTACTTGAGTTTTTTTTTTTTTTTTTTTTTAAACCGGGACTTCTACTCTTGTACATCTAAAAGATAAAAAGTGTACTTTTTCTTTGTTACTTTGACACTGGCCACTTCACAACTCATTAAAAATTAAAATATGTATATAAGTCATCATTTAAGGATTATCTGGATGCGGCGTGTTCAAGAAGAACAATGGTGTTCGGCAGGGTATCTTAAGCGTTTTGTGCAGATGTTTCTGCCAGCGGACATGGAGCTGCAAATTTATGCACGCAATTACAATATTCTATCACTAGATGGCACACCCCGATCAGTTATTGAATATTTACAAGCAAGCCGAGCTCGCACAAGCACACACCCACAATCACACACACAGAAACTTAGAATTGTGAATCTTCATATTTTACTACAGATATATTAGTAACATATGGTTACCTTAAACATTTTAGTTGTGGTTAAGTTAAATCTTTTTCATTTGTCATTTGTGTAATTGAAATATGGCGATACCACACACTTTAAGTGATGCCTTGTTTGCTTGGAAAGCTATTATTCACTTTAGTTGGATTGAGAATGCCTATGAATGTGTGTAGAAACTATCTGTGCCAATTAATAGTTCTACTGACTTTTTATGAAGTTGGGTGTGTTACCTTGCCTATGCAGCGAGTTTACTTTTCATTTGTCAAGCCTCAGCAATGTTTTGCCTCATTTGATGGCAGTGCTAGTTCAAAGGCTTTTTGTCGGGCCTAAATACGGAAAGATTTTTAGCAGTTAGGCCTACTCTTTTTTTTTTTTTTTTGAAAATAGCCATGTGTGAATAGTTTGATATTGGCCTCTTTTAGGCTTGTTATAAAAAGAAAATAAAACCTGTACTCCGAAATTGTCATTGTATTTTCCTGGAAAACATTTCAGAAATATCGATATCGGTATCGGTACTCGGTACCGGCAAGTACACAAAATAAAATACTTGTACTCGTATCGGTTTTTAAAAAAGTGGTATCGGTGCATCCCTAGTTGGAAGTTGTGTGTAAATGCTGTCCAAGGCATTTTTAACTCAATCGGCCTGATGGGGGCGCTATAATTCAAGAAAAACAGTTTTTCACTTTAAAGGTCATAACTCCTACGCTGTAAGTCCGATTTAAACGAAACTTGGTACAGACATTCCTTGGTCCAAACTAGGGCTGCACGATAAACGGAATCGTGGTTATCGCAAGCGCAATAAAAGTAACTGCCACTATGAGGCAGACAGACGTGCTTGCTTATTATCTTTTCGATGACACTTACCTAATGCAGTCATTTGAAAAGCTTCCAGGAAGAAAACTGTGATTTGAAGTCCGCTAATTACCAGCGAGGTTCGATCGCCTCCTTCACCTTGGCATAATTATCTTACCTTAAATCAATTCCCGTGTACTTTGCCTAACTTGCAATCAAGCCATTTATGCAGCCAACTGACTGATCAAAACCAAAATATGGCCAATAATGATTAAGAAGAGATCATGAGAAGCAGACGGACCTAATCAGGCTGCCGTGTTAGATTGAAAGAATGTTAATAATCTGAATAAATAGCAGACCTCTAAATTCCACCTCTCGTAGAATTTTTACATATTATTAAAAAGATTTCTTCAGAATAAACCATTTCAAGATGGCCTTGGTTTTTAAGCATTTCAAAACATACACAAAGTGGATAACATTTTGTGAAGCATCTCGGCGTGAAAGAGAAATTATTTTAGCATTGCACAAATGACAAATACAGCGCAGACTTGGCAAACAAGTTCAGGCGAATCTGTGCCGCAAATTTCTTGCATTTTTTATATGATAATTGAACAAGATTAATTTAAAATAAAATAATTCATAGCTCTTGATTTTGGTGACTTTTGAGCGTCCAATAGCCAACAGTGAAGGTGGAAAACATTTTATTAAAGCGTATCGAACGTCACATGTAAATTGTTAATGCATTTGCATGCAGCGCAGTCGAATGTAAAACTAGAAATAATCCAGCAAACAAATTCAGGCAAATCTGTCATGTTTCATGGTCATTTAAATTTCAAAATGTAATAAACACAACATATTCAAATAAATCAGACTGTCTACCAATTTAAATCGTTAATTGAATGAATCAACTGTTTGATTGCAAATTGAGCAAAGCAAGTGGGAAGGAGGTGAGAGCAATTGTCGGTTAGAGGATGATGATTTTGCAGACCTTAACTTTGCTTTGTTCAGCACGTAATTTACCTGAATGTGTTTGCGGGACAATTTCTAGTTTTACGTTTGAAATGCTGCGTGCTAATGCAATTACAATTTCTACAAGTCACGTTCGATACGCTTAAACAAAATGTTTTCCACCTTCACTTTAGGCTATTTAGCTCTCAAAAGCAACCAAAATAAACGTCATTAATTACTTTATTTGAAATCTTGTTCAATTATCAAATAAAAAATGCTCTAAATTTGCGTTTGCCTGAATGTGTTTGCCAAGTCTTCGCTGCATTTGTCTATTGCGTGCAATGCGAAAATAATTTCTCTCACTTTCACGTTCGATATGCTTTACAAAATTTTTCCACTTCATAAGTATTTTGAAACGTTTAAAAACCAAGGCCATCTTAAAATGGTTTATTTTTAAGAAATCTGTATAATGATATGTAAAAATTCTACGAGAGGTGGAATTCAGAGGTCTGCTGTCTATTCAGATTATTGACATTCTTTCAATCTAACACAGCAGCCTGGTTAGGTCTGTCTGCTTCTCATTATCTCTTCTTCATCATTATTGGACACATTTTGGTTTTGATCAGTCAGTTGGCTAAATAAATGGCTTGATCGCAAGTTAGGCAAAGTACACGGGAATTGATTTAAGGTAAGCTAATTATGCCGAGGTGAAGGAGGCTGTCCAACCTCGCTGGTAATTAGCGGACTTCAAATCAGTTTTCTTCCCGGAAGCATTTCAAATGACCGCATTAGGTATGTGTCATAGAAAAGGTGATAAGCAAGCACGTCTGTCTGCCTCATAGTGGCAGTTACTTTTATTGCGCTTGCGATAACCGCGATTTTGTTTATCGTGCAGCCCTAGTCCAAACTCTACAACTTTCCCATAAAGACCCTTAAGGTCCGCCATATTTGATTTTCCACCATTTTGAATTTTTTGAAAAACACATTTTTGACATCTCCTCCTAGGCCGTACGTCCGATTCCTTCGAAATTCACTGTGGATCATCATTGGACGAAGCTTATCAAAGACTGCATAAGGCTTAATGAAATCTCATTTCGTTTCCAAGATATTGACCAATGAACTTCAGCAGGGGCGTGGCTTAGCACATAAATGGACAAAATTCAACAACCATTGGGCCAATTAACACAGAACTCGCAAGATATGTCCATATAAGTACCAGGAACATACCTTGACAGTTTCATACAAATCAGCCCGTGGGGGGCACTATAAATGCAAAAAATGGGCATGGCATGACACAAATCAGACTATAAATCATCAATTGTTTGTCCTATAGCCATAAAACTCACAGGATATATTCATATAAGTACCTGAAACATACTCTGAAATTTTCATTCAAATTGACTGATAGGGGGCGCTATAAATGCACAAAATAGCCTAACATAACACAAATCAGACTATGCATCATAAGTTGTTAGTCCAATCATTACACTGGCAAAATAGGTCCACATAAATACCTGCAACACAATCTTAAAGTGGTTTTTGTCCCCCACCGCCACGATAGTGAGCGGAGCGGGGGACATAGTATTCAGCTCCGTCCGGCCGTCCATCATGTCCCGTTTGTTCTGAACGTGATATCTCAAGAACTGTTTGACCGATTCCATTCGTCTTTGGTGGTAAGGTATATTGGTGTGATATGCCGACCCCAGTAGATTTCTGTGACCTTGGCATTATTCTCAAGGTCATTACGATCATTTGACCACTTACAAATTCCTTGTCAACATGATACCTCAAGAACGGTTCGACTGATTCCATTCATCTTTGGTGGTAAGGTATATTGGTGTGATACGCAAACCCCAGTAGATTTCTGTGACCTTGGCATTATTCTCAAGGTCATTACGATCATTTGACCACTTGAAAATTCCTTGTCAAAATGATATCTCAAGAACGGTTCAACCGATTCCATTCATCTTTGGTGTCAAGGTGTATTAGGGGCGGGGGACATAGTATTCAGCTCCATTCGTCCGCCTGGCCGTCCATCCGTCCGTCCCATCCCATTTGTTGTGAACGTGATATCTCAAGAACGGTTCGACCAGTTCCATTCATCTTTGGTGTCAAGGTGTATTAGGGGCGGGGGACATAGTATTCAGCTCCATTCATCCGCCCAGCCGTCCGTCCGTCCGTCCGTCCAATCCCATTTATTGTGAACGTGATATCTCAAGAACGGTTCGACCGATTCCATTCATCATTGATGTCAAGGTGTATTAGGGGCGGGGGACATAGTATTCAGCTCCGTCCGTCTGTCCATCCATCCGTCATGTCCCATTTATTGTGAACGTGATATCTCAAGAACAGTTTGACCGATTCTATTCGTCTTTGGTGTCAAGGTGTATTAGGGGCGGGGGACATAGTATTCAGCTCCGTCCGCCCGTCCGTCTGTCCGTCATGTCCCGTTTGTTGTGAATGCGATATCTCAAGAAAGGTTTGACCGATTCCATTCATCTTTGGTGTCAAGGTGTATTAGGGGAGTGCTCACAGCCCACTCGATTTACGTGACCTTGCCATTATTCTCAAGGTCATTACGACCATTTGACCACTTACGAATACCTTGTCAACATGATATCTAAAGAATGGTTTGACCGATTCCATTCATCTTTGGTGTCAAGGTGTATTAGGGGCGGGGGATATAGAATTCAGCTCCATCCGTCCGGCCGTCCGTCCGTCCCATCCCGTTTGTTGTGAACGCGATATCTCAAGAACGGTTTGACCGATTCCATTCATCTTTGGTGTCAAGGTGTATTAGGGCCGGGTGACATAGCATTCAGCTCCATCAGTCCATACGTACGGCACGGCCCGTTTGCTGTGAACGCGAAATCTCGAGAACGTTTTGACCGATTTTATTCATCTTTGGCTTCAATGTGCAATTTTGTGATACGCCGACCCCAGTCGATTTCCATCACCTGGCGGGGAACATGGCCACGTTTAGTGGCAACACTTGTTAATTAACCTGTTAAAGCTTTCAACTACTAATGGTCTTTCTTGGCTTGAACCCCGGAATTGCCGCTTGCGGCTATATTTGTACCTTGTTTTTGTACAATTTTGATTTGTAAATTTAAACAGCAAACTGCATCCCTCACTCACAGCGTGAGCTGCGTTTCACTATCGCTACGTTTCAAAGCGTCATTAAAGTGAATTGTAATTGAGGAGGAAAAGCAGCTGATAAAGTAAAACTCAATTGAGAAAACTTTTTACATCCACAACGTTAAAACAAAGAAATGTTAACTGCGTTTTACGTGTTCTCATTCAAATAACAAAATGACTATCATCGACCTGCTGGTAAAACCTTGTATCTTCAAAATGATAAGCAGGAAAATAAAAAATAAATATAAATAAAAAAATAATATAAATATATAAATATAATTTAAAATATAAATAAAATAAAAAATGTTTAATTTTGCATGTAAGAATAATGGACATATGCGTTTTGTTTCTTATCAATTTGAAGATACGAGGTTTTATCAGCAGGCCGACGATATGCTTTTCTTTTAACGAGCAGATGCGAGGATGACATTGTGCATGCAAATATAGGCGGCCGACAAAACGTCCACCAAAAAAAAAAAAAAAAAAAAAACACAGTGAACAACATGTGAGATAAAAATCCTGAGCTATTAACCAATAGTGTTTTAAAGCAACATGAAGAGGAATTGAGCCTGGAGAGGATGGCTGCGTCCGAATAGTCTTTTTTGCTTAGGAAAGTTCCTAACTCCTAGAAAACAATCCGGAAGTATTTACGTGGCAGCCATGATAAGTGTGTTTGGATTCTTTAAATGTAAAGAAATGGTGCTACAATGCTTCCTAATTAATCACCTTTAGCATAGGGTACACTGAAGCATCCTTTTCGAAAAGAAAAGAGGAAATGCTATTCTGCAATTCCGCGATGACCGTCCATCCGGCCAATCACGAAAATAAACAAACATGACGGTCAGGAGGCGGGTGATCACTGTGCCTAGTATAAGTGCATTCGGATTCTCTTATTAGCGCGGTTCTCTTCCTAAGCTGTAAAACAGTCCCCTTTACACATTTCCTTTACCTCATGACGTTGTACACAGGTTAAAGAAAAGTAGTTAGGAATTAGACGATAGGACGTTTTTGTTTTTTTTTTTACTTTTCGGATGCAGCCGATGAGTGCGTATACACGGTAAGTGTTTTTTTTTAAAAACGTTTATGATTGACTGAACGTGTACACGTTTACAAGTCCCACCCCTAGCTCCATCTGGGACCTTTTGAGTGACCGAAGTCATTGAATTCTCTCTTGGTCTAGTTTGACCTTCAAAGGTCAATATGAAGGTCACCAAATGAAAGTTCATACATGACTTCCTATACGTCTCCAATACAAACCTACACTCAATCTGTAACAATTTTGCTGATATAAGTCATTAAAATGTAACTGTATAGTTTGGGCATTGAAGGTCAAGTTCAAGGCCACCTAATGAAACTTCATACATGACTGCCTATATGGCCACAATACAAACCTAACCTCCATCTCTAATAGGTTTGGTGATAGAAGTCACTGAAATCTCACTATGTGAAGTTTGACCTTCAAAGGGTACCGAAGGTAAAGTTCAAGGTCACCAAATGAAAGTTCATGTATGACTTCCTGTAAATCTCCAATACAAACTGAAAGTATCTGTAACCATTTTGCTGATATAAGTAATTGAAATTTCATTGTGAAGTTTGGGCATTCAAGGTCACTGAAGGTCAAGTTCAATGTCACCAAATTAAACTTCATACATGACTTCCTATAAGCCCACAATACAATCCTAAGCTCTATCTGTAACAGTTTTGGTGATAGAAGTCATTGAAATTTCACTATGTGACGTTTGACCTTCGAAGGTCGCTGAAGGTCAAGTTCAAGGCCACCAACTGAAAGTTCATATATGAATTCAAAATTTTCAAGCCAAGAAGCCTTTAAAAATTGTAACACTTTTGCTTGACCTCGAGTTTGACCTTTCAAAGTCATCTGTGGTCAAATTTAATATTGCCAAAATACAGGTCATATATGACTTCCTTTATGTCAATAATACAACTTAATCTCTGTCTGCAACCATTTGGCCTCCACAGGCCATCTTGCATATTCATTAAGTACAGCGCCCCCAATAGACCCACTTCTGTAAATTCAATCGAAATGGCGCTCGCACTGTACATTGACGGTACCAAGGTAAGTTGATTGGCTGATTTAGAAAAAAATTTATCACGCAGTTTTTGAGAAACAATTTTTTAAAATTTCTCAGTCCTATCTTTAACATTGGGGCCAAAATTTCAAGGGTCCATAAAAAGAACAAAAATGATTAAATCAAAAATCCGAGAAAAATGACTGGAGATGTGGTCTAGTAGTACGTTATTGAAAATTTACACGAAAATTCATCGGGCCAAAAAAAAAAAAAAAAGATAAAAAATGTTCCGGACGACGTACGCCATACCACGACAATAGCTTATCGGCCCATAGTGCCGGTAAGCTAAAAAATGTATGACAGTTGAGCCTTCAGCCATGTAAGCTAAAAATTGAGGTGAGGCAAAAAGCGCAAACCTCACAAAGACAAAGCTCTAAAAAAACGCGCGCCTCGAGGAAATTAGACTGGTTTCATTTCCATCGTTACACTCCGCTGGAAGACATTCCGTATGATACATAACGGTAGCGCCAACAGTGCTTTGCAGCGGCTAAGATGGGAACAAGTCTTTGTGGAGACTGGAATACCAAAAGCGAGAGAGACCCATTCTATGGTTGGGCAAGGATTACCAAGACTCTTATTGAACCAATCGCCTACATTTCATTTTCGCCTTCGGAGCAGCTGTAGATGGCGAACACAGCACATGCCATTAGGGAAGAAACTTTTGCAAAATGGGACATTCTAAAAAGGATTATGTCCCTAGAGTGAAGAATGTAAACGGCAAGCCCGTGGTGGTGTAAGTACGTGAACGTTTGACGTCGGTTGAGATTTAAGCAACAAAATGCGAGGTGAATCACGGCTTTCGAGAATGCTCGTCTACAGCAGATATGCGCATAAATTAACGATTCTCGTTCCCAGAAATTCATCTGCAGTAGACACGCGTAGTCAGTGGGTACGATGGACGAAATTTAGACAGTGACGTTTGTTTTGGTTTCCAACTTTGGTCAGTCCATGTGCATGGTTTGTGAATGTAGCCAACTAGCAACTACCATTTCTGATAGTGATTCAGCGATTCTTTTGAGCCATGTCAGGTTAAGCATCTATTGAGGAAAGCCCCTGTAATGCAACTGATAATTTCACAATGCTAGCGATTCTGTCCTCATTTTATTCCTTCCTTAATTTTTGATAAAAATGTTTTAATTAAAAAAATGACGATTTTTCATAAATCTGCACTTTGTCTCTTTAGTCTCGGGATAGACTTGTATTTGGCCCATGCAATTGCATTAAGAGGTTTAAGCTTATATTGGGGAATAGTTTCAGGATGCTTCTCAAAATCTCAGTATGTTTTGTGTAAGAGGAAAACAAAAGTTTGAACTTGTTATGCATCAGCATGGGCCCTGTACCTCAAAATGAATCTATCTAGGAGTAACATGCCCATCACAGCAAAGAAGTTCCTTATGAAAACTACAGTGGACATCCAATCTTTTCATTATTCCCATTGCCCAAGTTCTGGAACAAGCCGCGAGGGCTGCAAAAAAAGCTCCCCTTGAATTTCTAGGCAAGCTTTTAGCCACTCGCCTGTAAATTTTAAAAGACAGTGACCGATGCTGTGAGTTGCCACTTAGCACAGATGGCATTATGGCATCATAACCATGAGACTCACGAACAGACATGACATCCCTGAAGCTTGTCGACAATCACATTGTCATGCTCCCCCATCCAGGATTTCAGATGGTCCAGTGTGTCAAAAATGTGCTTTGATAAGCTGGCATCATTTTCACTTCCATAATACGGACCAACTGAATACAAGACATAGCCATCAGGGAGCATGACACTCAATAACTTCAAATAATTTTGTTTTTTATGTCTGCAATAGGACTTTCTCTGATATTCATGGTCTTCACTCTTATTTATATACAAATACGTCCCATCCATAATGACAGTGACTACTTCACCTAAGAATGTGTTTGTGAAAGGCGTGTTGTGTGATATAGCATCATCTCTTGATATATGAACAGGACTGAGATGATGAGGAATAATGGTCTTCTCCTCTGCTTCAAGTCACAGCATGGAATGACTTTGAGACCTGCTTCTTATCCAGACTAGTCATGGACGGTAAGCATGGACTTCATATATGACCTCCTATAAGTCTCTAAAAAAAACCTAGGCTCCATCTGTGACCGTTTTGGCAATAGAAGTCATTGTATTATGTCAAGTTTGACCTTCAAAGGTCACCAACAGTCAAGTTCAACGTCACCAAATGAAAGTTCATGTGCGACTTCCTTTAAGTCTGTGATACAAACTTAGGCTCTGTGACCTTTTTAGTGATAGAAGTCATTGAATTTTCACTGGATTAAGTTTGACCTTCGAAGGTCAATATGAAAGTTGCCAAATGAAAGTTCATATATCACTTCCTATTAGGGCTGGGACGATTCTGAATCGATTCTTTTTTAAGGCGTAGTACCACCGCCTGCTGCCATGGGGCGAACATCCGAGCTTTCCCTTTTCCTTTATTAAACCCGACGCAGGTTGAACGAAAGCGCCAAACATCAAAGGGCATGTGAAATGCTTCCGGAAAAAAACTTGACTGACATCAGTATTTTTCGGCGACATGCCGAAGTAGTCCAAATAAAGGACTACAGAATGGTCTCCTATTAACCAATTAGGCTACTCTAAGAAAAGTAACCTGTTCCAGTTTACTTTGCTTGATCAGCAATCAAATGATGGATGCATTTACTCTCGAAGTTGAATGAGTAGCGCTGTTTATTAAGACAGCATGTTTGATTACTGTATTTTGAAATTTAAATGGCCATAGAACAGCACAACATGAACACGATTGCCATTGTCAAGGCATTTTGTGTGACTGTGATGAAAAAAAAAAAAAACGTCTGGAGATATGGTCTAGTAGTATGTTGTGGCAAATTTATACGAAAATTCATCAAGCTGCAAAAAAAAGATAAAAAAATGTTCTGGACGACAGACAGATGACAGACACCATACCATGACAAAAGCATATCGGTCCAGCTTTACTTCGAAAAGAAAGAAATCCTTTTAAACACTAGATTGAAAGGATTTGAAGGTCAAAATAATACACTTTCTGACCAAAATGAGTTTTCACAACGACAAATATTTCAGAGGCGCATAACCGAAGCATGTGGTCAGCCAGTCTGAGGCCTGGGCGGAGCTACCTGGCTGGGAAGTGTCCAACGGCTCCACCTCCTGTTTGACCTTGATTTCCGGGAGAGCCGAGCTGACTGCACATGCCGCTGAGCTGCTGGCTGCCGGCTGTGTGGGCGGGGCCACCACATTGGTCATAGAGGCAGGGATGGACGGGGTGATTGCCATAGCAGCCGGGATGGCGGACAATGCAGCTGTAGGCTGGGAAGGAGGTGCAGCTGCGGTCAGAAGCGCAGGGATGGCCTGGGACGGGTGCGGGGCCGAGGAGGGCGTAGCTTGCTGCTGCTGGTCACTGCACTGATTAGGCAGGGCCTCCAAGGCAGGGGGGGCAACGGCCACATGGATGTCAGGCTTTTGCTTCACCCTAAAAACAGAGAGGACATATCAACCCTCCAGACTAACTTTTGGACCTAGGAGCACATGCGCTCCCAACCTGAAAAAGTTGGGCGCGCAGGCCAAAATTTAGGCGTGCAGGCCAAAACTGTGGTCACGCAAAGTACCATGATACTTTTCTAAATATTTACAAGCCCAAATAAAGATACCTGAACAGACTATCAGTTGTTGCTGCATTTATTTAAGAAACATTATCAGAAAGCACTTTGTGAACTGAAAAATAGATATTGATGTTCACAAGAATGTTTGAAAAATGTATAAATGCAGTCATCATTTTGGAGAGTTATCATACAAGCCTAAATGTGTGTACAAGCCTCCATTTCCCCAGGGACAACTTTTCATCAAACCCTCCCCTGTACATAAACTGAATCATTCATAGAGAAATTATGGCCAAATTTAGATGAGCACGCCCCTAAAACCAACATATGGGGATAAATCAATGCAGAACTCCCAATTATTGCAGTGCAAGTTCTAAAATTTATAACTGTTATTGTTGCTGCCATCCCAAGGAACAATTTGACACCAAACATGGCTTAAGTGCTTTGAAAATATGAGACCCAGGAGGAATTGAAGCCGTAAAAAGCATAATTTGGCTACATTTTTTCATCAAAAATTGAAAGTTTAACATTAAAATTAATATAGTTCCCAAAGTGATCCAACCTAAATATTTGGTAAAAAGTAGGTGTAGTAGGCCTATGCCAAGTTCGTTTGCACCAAGTTTCAAGAAATTCTTTCACCGGTAACAACGTAGTAGGACGGCTTATTATAATAATTCATATTATTATTTACGTGTTTTTTTTTTTTTTTTTTAAATCTCGCTATTTAGATTTTGCACATTTTGAAGGGTAATGGAAACGCACACAGAGAGTGAGGACGATGTCCGACGTTATTAGCCCCAAAAAACAGTCTGCTTCGTGACCGCACACTGTTCGTGACACAGACTCATATTTGAGGCATTGCGCTGATAAGCCTATGGTCGTCGCTGGAGTACATTGGGCAGGCGTCACCAGTTAGTTTTTGAATCAGTTTTGAACATTTGCTGCAATCTCCAAAATACTATTCCTCTGACACCTGGCCAATTATCGGCACCCCAAAGAAAACGGACTATAAATCTATAAGAACCGCAGCTTTTCTCATCTTTATCGTACTCCAATGAAAATAAATAATCTTGCACTCGGACCAACCAGTCACCGATTTCATACATAATGCATAAATAATCATGTACATGCAGAACTTCAGATCAGAGTGGAAGTGCGCATTCAACCTAATCCATCAGGATAGAAGGTTAGCGATTGATATTGAAACGCTAAATAAAACCATTCGCCACTGGACGCAAGCTCCCATAGCTGGTATCAACAAGACTCAAAACTGTGTCACGAACAGTCTAAGGTCAGGAATCAGACTGTGTTTTTGGGCTAATAACGTCGGATATCGTTCTCACTCTCCAGGTGCGTTTCCGTTACCCTTAGAAAAGCGCAAAATCTAAATCGCGAAATATAAAACCGGTAATGAAAACACTTTCTGATAGCATGAAATTTGCTCTCCGATCTGCAGTATTAGTCACCGAAGCCAAGGCCTAATATGTAGACTATTGGGCTTCTGCAGCAGACCAGCTAGTGTAGGCTAGGCTACTAGTAATTTCGCGTAGTGTGGAGCATTTACATAGTTATTGTCACACAAGGTTTTACAAATTTGCCGCGCGCACAACTCAGCTGAAAGTGACAAGGTCGAATGCTTTGCCATTCTCATCGATGCATGAGTACAGCCGAGCTGTGATTGGCTGATGGCACCAGCCGATCTGTGATTGGCTGATGTACGCAATGGTACCGACCGACCTGCAGAAAAAAAATTCGCGGCCGGCGGCTGATGATTAGGGAGTGAATCGCCGCCCAGGATAGGCGCGCAGTGCATGAAGTGATGGTCGCACGGTGCGCGACCGATGTGAGAACGTAAGTCGCAAAACGTAAATCTTGGTCGCAGACTGGAGCGCTGCATATCGACCTTAGAAACCGCATCTGTATCAATACCATGAGCTAAAATAAGTTGATAAACTATTGAGGTCATTACCAAAAGATACTTCAGTAATAATTAATGAACTCATCAATTTGTTGAATGAAATATGATCACGTAGGTAGGGCTCTAAAGCAGTGATTAAGCAAAAATCTCCCTTAAGCACATACTCTACTGTCACAATTATGATCTTTATACTTCAGAGAACACAAAAAAAGCAACAGGGTGATTGCTACAATACCAACATCAGACTGCAGGAACAATCAAAACACACACAAAGCAGATTTCGGCAGCCTGGCGGGTGCTTCTGTAGCATGTCTAATTTGAAAGTAAACTAGAGTGCCAAGGGCCCTGAAGGTTGCCGGCAATTACAGCTCCAACAAGAGAAAAGTAACTAGCATCAGTCCGTGGATTCAAGAGCAAGCCAACACGAATTCTTGCGAAAGCAACACATTGTCTACACGATACTGGCGTTAAAAAGCTCCAGCTCAGAAATCCACAAAAAAATTAAACCTGTTTAATTTTTTCTCGAATTTCGGCGGTGATGGCGAATGGTCCCGTACCACTGCAAATCAATTCACGGTTCTTCGAATCAATTCTTCTCGGCGAAAGAAGAGAACCGTTTCATCCGCACACTTCCGCAGGCCAACGCAGCTCAGTGAGAAAGGGGTTTTAGTTACCATTATCGGGCAACTCGACTGAGCAGTCACACTTTTTCATGAGTGACAGACAGCAACATTTCTGCCATTTAGCAAAAATATAATCTTTAAGAAGTCTAGATCATGAAATCCGATTAGATTTTTTTCTAACCTGAACTTTCACTGTCGTCTGCTGTCAATTTGTGAAGTGCGCCCTCTTCTCAATTTACTTCTGGTTCTTGCTCTGCTTTCAGACAATTTTTTTTTTTACACAACACTGCCACCGAGTGGGTCTAATTAGTATTATTCTTTCTATTCCATGATGCTAATAGGAACAAACATCCAAAAATGGGTTTTGACCAGTTTTTATTGCCGCAATTGATCGTGAAAAAAGGTCGCCCATGCGGTTACAATGCCCGTAAAAATTTTAATTATATATAGGTTAGTGGCCAATACATACTAATTTCTAAAGACATTATTAAACAAGGAAATAAATAGATTGATTTTGTCACATGACCTTGACCTTGAAGACCAAAGTCAAATCAAATATGGTGTGTTTGGTCAGCATACATGATTTGTCATTAGTCTTCAATACATACCAAAGATCTAAAGCCAACATTAAAGGACTTTTAGCCCGTTTTTTCATTACCTGGACCTTGTTGCCCAAGGTCAAATCCAATATGTCGAAAACAACCAGCATACATGATTTGCTATTAGTACCCAATACATACCTAAGCTCTACAAACTTTATTAAACAAATATGGGCATTTATGTCATTTAACCTTGACCTTGAGGCCCAACATCAAATTTGACTGACTGCCTAAGAATGTTCAGCATACAAGGTTTCCTATAGATGCCCCAAACATACCTGAGCTCTAATTGCCATATTCAGCAAGTTATAGCAATTTTTGCCATTTGATCTTGACACCCAATGTCATATTCAACTTGCAGAGAATGTTTGGCTTACATGATTCCCTATAGGTGCCACATTAAGCTGTTATAACACATTTTTGCCATTTGACCTTCACCTTGAGGCTCAAGGTGAAATTCGAACAACCAAAAATCTTTGGCATACATGATTCCCTATAGGTGCCTCATACAAATCTAAGCTCTAAATGTCATATTAAGCAAGTTATAGCACATTTTTGCCATTTGGCCTTGACCTGGAGGCCCAAGGTCAAATGTGACTGACTCACAATGTTCGGCATACCTGATTCCGCATAGCTGCCTCATACATACCTAAGCTCTAAATGCTATATTAAGAGAGTTATAGCACATTTTTGCCATTTGACCTTGACCTGGAGGCCCAAGGTCAAATGTGACTGACTCACAATGTTCGGCATACCGGATTCCCTGTAGATGCCTCATACATACCTAAGCTCTAAATGCCATATTAAGAGAGTTATAGCACAAAACACCCCGAAAAATGATGAAGTCCAGACACGTTGCCTAGGTGGCGCTATGAAGGAGCGATTCAATCAAAACGCAGTTTACACCGTTGAAGCAGGTCATGATACTGATTCCATTGCTGCGATTAAAAAAAAAATTCATTCAACAGTTTTTGAGAAAATTGCACTTAAGTGCCAAAAATGGCCATTTTCGACATAAAAATGGTCGCCAAGTCTAAACGAACGATTCAATCAAAAAAATTTTTGCTCGGGCATTAACTCGATGACCGATTTGATCACATCCCCAAATTTTTTAAGAATTCAGACCGTTTTTGAGATACTGCTTTAAACGGACGACGCCAATGCCGGACGCAAAGTGACGACAATAGGTTACTGGCCTACGGCCGGCAACCTAAAAATAAAAGCCCGCAAGTTTCTTGGGATTTCCATTTCAATGCAGTTACATCATTAATTAATGCAAGTTGAACCTGATGTAGGGAAACTAGTAGGTAGTCAAGAGGCAAGCGCAATAAAACATAGGCAGCAGGGGTGCAGCAAGCATATTACTTTTCAAAACCAGCTGCATTTTACATTTTAACAGCCAATCATGATGAGGGGAGCGCAAGTTATGAGTATCCACATGGCGCGGGTGCTACATGCAAACACAGCAGAAACTCCGATTACTAGTATCCCAACTGTAGCAGCACAAAAGCAGTTCAAAAATGAATTCTCATGGTTTTTACAATTTGTCTTGCAAGTAATTTCTTGGAACCAAATGCAACATTAGCATCACCTTCACGATACTTGAGCATGTGAAAATATGATTACCAATATGCATGGACAAGCTTAGCCCAACATTTGGAATTAGATGCGGTCTGGCAATGCCATTTTAGGCAAACCACTCATGAGGTCGACAAGCTAGTTGCCAAGCCAGTTTTTGAGAGCCTTCAAAGCATATTCACTCAATCTGGAAACCTGTTATGGTAATACAAAGGTTTTATGCTTCGTAATGGATAATGGTACAGTGAGACAGTGATGACCTACATAATGACGAATACCTCTGGCTTCTCTCCAACCAGCCCTTAAACTGCATTGTTTTTGGTGTTCTTCCATATTAAATACTGGTGCTTTTACACTGCATGATGCAGCTCCACTCAACTCCATTGTGGATAGTACCTGCTACAATGTCGTTGGTTCCAAGCGAGCCAAGCTGATGCTAGGACTTGACATCAATGCGCTGCAGACCACTGATTGGTCAGAGCTAATCGTCATTTAATCGTCACTGAAGAAGTCGACACAATACATAGCATAATCAACGTTACAGTGGAATAGGATGATTTTAATAGCTATGCAATCTAAAGTGCAAAAATTCAGATGTGAATGAAGTAGGTAAACGCGTGTCCAAACCAACAAGCTACCTAGCCCTCTTATCAGCTAATTTAACACAAAATAAACTGTTTAGGGTCACATGACAATACAGCAACTTTCAGGCAAGACGATTATATTATCATAACCTAACTAATAAAAAGAGTAGTGAACACGCAGCTGTTAAACGCAAGGCATCTCACTAGCAATTAGCAGCCAAATGCGTGCGAGTTTGGCGCCTGCCAGAAACGCAAAACATAACTGCTTACGGCTCCAAAACAATTAGGCCAAAATGGATAAGCGGCCAGTTAAATTACCACCCCAAGTCTTCGAGAACCAGGAATGCTAGCCCTCAGACATCCGCCATTGTTCCTGCATTTGTGTCGCGCAAGGTGATGTGTTTTGCATCGCATTGAAGCTGTCACGGCACTTTCCACGATTGATCTCACACACAATTGAGCAGGTGCTAGCTGTATGGAAAATTAGCACCTGGTATCAAACCAATCAGAGTTGAGTAGCGCCGGTGCCATGCTGTGGGAAAAGTGCCATATGTGAAACAACCAATACAGCAGCAATTTCTCAGGTTGTTTCTCAGGGAGAATAGTGCACATCCAATCGCACCCATAAACTGAGAAGTAAGTAGAGAGGGAAGCTAAAAGAAGTCAGTCATCACCATTTCCTGCCTGAGTATCAGGAAATGAGAGAGATGGGCCTATGGACCGCATTGTCCATTGGTTTCCAGAGCAGTTCAGCATCACCGCTTGGCCGAGGAAACCACAAGCCTTTTTCCTCAAGGTGTTACCAGGCTGCTGATTAAGAGAAAACCACTAAAGCCCGGACAACGCAGCCCTTGAGTACTGGAGCTCAACATCCCTGGCCCAAAACATAACATGCACACACAGTCAGGATGCTTTACCCTGCTGGCCTTGGGGAACCAGACGCACTCCTTATAGTAGTGTCCAGCCTTGGGCTCGTGGCTTCACCCGGCTGTGCTGGGATCAAGCTCTTCCTCACTGCAGACCTGACGGTACAACAACCACCATTTCATATTAAAAGGCTGAGCTGAATGTGTGGACCACAGCAACCGTATGACAATAGATTGAGGGGAAAACCCAGCAATGTAGTTTTGTGCACCCCAAAACCATCACAACCGTAAGCTCCCTTCATTCATTTATTACCTCCCTTCCATTCCATATAATACTTCTGGATAGGAGGGGAGGAGACTACAGCAGGAAAGGACACATTCTTTGGGCACTAAGGCACATCCGGGGTTTTACATAAGCGTATTCTTACCCCTCATTGGCCGGCTTCTTGCGGAGTATACTCGGCCGAGGGGAGGAGACCAGCGTGGGGGCACCGGCGCTGCCCTGAGGGTGGGTCTGCACTACAGTCGTGACCGGCTGGGTACTGCTGAAAGTATTGATGGGATTGGCCACCAGGGTGGAGCCGTCCGGCAGAACAACTGAGGAGAGGAGCACATGGAAACCTTGGGTTTAGTGAGGGAACTCTCCTAAACTCAGAAAATGGCTGTTTGTCATGCAGGTGCTCCAGACCAAGGCTCCCCAAACGCTCGTTAGGAGATCTACTCAGTCAGCTGATTTTCAGCAAATTATTTAGTATCAGTCAGCAATCAGTTATAAAACATTTTCTGATCCTGAATTCACACCCAGGCTCAAGTGCATTTCAGGGAACCCCACCATACAGATGGGTTACATATCAATTTTGCAATCACAAATGGTGCCACATAAAAAGCATTTGCCTCCTTCTGGATTTCTCGGCTTTTTGCATCTTAACTACAACCCCAATTCCGAAATAGTTGGGACGAAGCGTAAAATGTGAATAAAATCGAAATGCAATGTCTTTCAGATCACATGAGCCAATATGTTATTTACAATAGAACATAGATAACATTTCAAATGTAACTGAGACATTTTACATTTTCATCCACAATATGAGCTTATTTCAAATTTTCTGGCTGCAACAGGTCTCAAAAAAGTTTGGACACACGCAAAAAAGGGCTGAAAAAGCAATTAATATGTAAGAGAATCAGCTGAAAGAACATTCAGCAAGTAATTAAGTTAACTGGCATCAGGTGTGTAACAAGATTGGCTATAAAAGGGATGTCTTACAGAGGCTGAGTCTCTCAGAAGTAAAGATGGCCAGAGGCTCTCCAACCTGTGAAGGCTTGCGTAAAAGAAATTGTGGAATACTTTAAAAACAATGTTCCTCAACGTTAAATTGCAAAGGCTTTGAAGGTCCCATCATCGACAGTACACAATATCATCAAAAGATTCAGAGAAACTGGAAAAATCTAAGTAAGGGACAAGGCCGAAGACCTTTACTGGATGCCCGTGATCTTCGGGCCCTCAGACGCCACTGCATCACTCACCGGCATGATTCTGTCATTGACATTACTTAATGCATCCAGGAATACTTCAAGAAACCACTGTCTGTAAACACAGTCCGCCGTGCCATCCACAGATGCCACCTAAAACTCTATCATGCAAAAAGGAAGCCATTGTTGAGCATGATCCAGAATCGCCGCCGTGTTCTGTGGGCCAAGGCTCTTTTAAAATGGACTGTAGCAAAGCGGCCAAGTATTCTGCGGTCAGACAAGTCCAAATTTGACATTCTTGTTGGAAATCATGGGCATCGTGTCCTCCGGGCTAAGAGGAGAAAGACCACCCCTCCTGTTATCAGCATTCAATTCAAAAGCCAGCATCTCTGATGGTATGGGGATGTATTAGTGCATATGGTGTGGGACACTTGCATGTTTTAAAAAGCACCATGAATGCTGAAAGGTATATAAAGGTTTTAGAGCAATATATGCTCCCCTCCAGACGACATCTATTCCAGGGAAGGCCTTGTGTATTTCAGCAGGACAATGCAAAACCAATACTGCAACTATTACAACAGCATGGCTTCATTGTAGTAGAGTCCGTGTGCTGAACTGGCCTGCCTGCAGTCCTGATCTTTCACCAATTGAGAACATTTGACGCATAATTAAACAAAAAGTCCATCAAAGGAGACTCAAAACTCTCCAGCAGCTGGAAGCCTGTATTAAACAAGAGTGGGATCAAATTCCAATGGCTAAACTCAAGAAACTTGTCTCCTCAATGCCCAGACGCCTCCACTCAGTGTTAAAAAGAAGAGGGAATGCTACACCACGGTAAACAGGCCCCTGTCCCAACTTTTTTGAGACCTGTAGCAGCCATCAGGTTTGAAATGAGCCCATTTAGTGGATAAAATTGTAAAATTTCTGTTTCAACATTTGCCATGTTATCTCTGTTCTACTGTGAATAAAATACTGGCTGGTGTGATTTGAAAGTCACTGCGTTTTTGATTTTTTTCACAATTTACACTTTGTCCCAACTATTTCGGAATTGGGGTTGTAATTTCCACTTTGCTTAAGAGTTAGTTGCCATTTTAATTTAATTGATAGTCAGGTTAAATCAGATTTGACACCCCCACGCTTGACTACTGCAAGCCCTGTTGAATCTAATCACCATTTAATAAGAACTGCTCCTGCAATGTGAAGGGGACAAAAGATTACAAGCCCCACACTATGCCACAATCCAAAAAAGAAAAGATGAGGAAGAACTCTATCAAAATATGAAATCCGGAAAGGGTTACAAAGCCATTTCTAAACAGGTGCGCTGCACAAGTCGAGTGTTTAATCTATGGTTGCATATTGAGTCGTGTTTCAGCCACACTGTGAAAGCTCAGCTGTAGATTAAATTCACCTTCAGAAATGAGAATACTTTCCTGCTATGGGCAATTGTTGACTGCTCACTTCATAATCTAATAAATTTGAGGAGGCAGAGACATTTTATTCTCCATATAGACAATATCATTTGCCAATCACTTGAACAATTTTCGCAAATCAAGCCATGAATACATGACTATTAAAACTAGATAAGTCTGTCGCCACAGGGACAGAGTCGTGCATCTCCCCAATCCCCGACAAAATGGCCGCTGGCAGCCATATCGTATGTCCAAAATTGCCAAAAATCGGTCTTGAGCATTGTCAAATCAATGTATTCACCTGTGCAAAATTAGCAAAAATTCCTGTAATAACGGTCACTTCCAGAGCCCAGAACAGAAAATCTCTCTGGGCGTGGCTGCCCCGGAACTCAACCATAGTATCTCCCAACTATCGTCGTCGGGGAGATACAAATATTGCGTTGGATAAGTAGTAACAAAGGAATTAAAAACATTTCTGGGTTACAGTGGGGTTCTGTTTGAGATGGGTGCAAAGACAGACAGCATGAATAGTAAAGGGATTTTATTCAGAAAAGAGAAGACTGCAAATGCAGAATTTGCGGCAGTGTAAAAATACATATCAAACTGATCACAAAATGAAACCATTACTGATTTAGAGAAACTGGAAAATATAACGTGACCTGGAAATGGCCCTGTTTACGTGCGAAAAATAGACTTGAAGCGTAAAACGATGCTTATATATGTTCCAAATGGGGGAGTTCAAGACAGCTGGAACCTGTAATGGCCAGTAGCATTCGGAGGCCAAGCGCAACGACCGGAGAGAAAGAGAGTAGCTCGGACACAGTACAAACACAGAGAATCATACAGACCAAACGAAAGTACTCACGCTTCCAAAGTACGTATAATAGTCCGAACCACGGAAGCCAAGCAAGATAGAAAAAGAGAGAAGAAACTCCAATAATTAGAAGATAGAAAGTCATACAAAATCTGACGACAGATATCTTTGGCTATAGTGCCAAGCTAAACACAGACACTCTAGCGAAGGAGGCATGCCGGACTTCCTGCTTATAGATTCTGGGTAAGTGCCGCCCCAGCTCAATCAGCCAGCTGGGTAAAGAATTCGATAGCCCAGGAATTCGATATCGTCACGCACACCTACAAGCCATGACAAACCCCCCTTTAATGAACAGCCCCAGAAGTTCCCAGAGAGCCCCGCGCATGGAATTCAGAGATAAGGGTAGGATCCAGGATATCCCGAGAAGGAACCCAGCACCGCTCCTCAGGACCATAACCATCCCAGTCGACTAAAAACTGAGCTCCACGACCCACACGCCTCTCGGCTAAAATACAACGCGCAGTGTAAACCAGCCCCCCCTCAATCATCCGCGGCGGCGGCGGGGGTTTGTCAACCAGAGCCAGGACGTAAGGGCTAACCGGTTTGAGCCTGGAGACATGAAGAGGGGTGGATCCGTAAGGATCTAGGGAGCTTCAACCAGACTGTTACAGGATTGATCCTTCGCACAATCTTAAAAGGACAAATAAAGCGGGGAGCCAATTTCCGTGACTCCACTCTTAAGGGCAGGTCCCGCGTGGAAAGCCAGACCCTTTGGCCAACCCGATAAGATGGGGCCGAATGGCGCCTTCTATCTGCGGCAGTCTTTTGTTTCCGTCCCGAGCGCAACAAGGAGGAACGGACCCTGGCCCAAACTGACCAACAACGCTGAACAAATTGATTAACCAAAGGAATCTCTGAATCCCTGTCAGTCTCAGGAAACAGTGGAAGCTGATAACCTATCTGAGCCTCAAACGGGGAAAGGCCTGTGGAGGAGTTACCCAGTGAATTGTGGGAATATTCGGCCCATGCTAAAAATCGACTCCACGAAGATGGGTTGTCAGCCGCTAAACATCGAAGAGTATTCTCCGTGGACTGGTTGGTTTGCTCTGTCTGCCCTTTTGTCTCTGGGTGGAAACCAGAGGAAAGGCTCACGGTGGCCCCCAACTGGTTGCAAAACGCACGCCAGAATTTGGCCGTTAATTGAGGATCCCGGTCAGAAACCACATCTTGAGGGAGGCCATGCAGCCGGAAAACATGGTCCACCACAAGAAGGACCCTCTCCCGCGCCGAAGGCAGCTTGGGCAGCGTAATAAAGTGGGCGGCCTTAGAAAAACGTTCAACCACGACCAGGATGACCGTGTTGCCTTCCGAAACATGCAGCCCCGTAACAAAATCAAGAGCGATATGGCTCCACGGGCTCTTAGGGACGGGTAACGGCCGCAGCAGACCAGAGGGGGGGAGGTGGGAACTCTTATTCCTAGTGCAAATACAGCATGCCGCTACAAACTCCTGGATGTCCTCAATCATGCTGGGCCACCAAAAACGTAGAGCCAAGAGCTGCTTGGTCCGATGAACCCCCAGGTGACCCACCAGACGGGGAGAGTGCCCCCACTGGAGAACTTGGGACTGCGCTGCCAAAGGAACAAATAAACAGCCAGGCGGCTCCCCACCAGGACCGGGATCATTTCTCAACGCCTCCCGCACAACAGACTCAACGTCCCACTGAATGGGAGCCACAATCTGAGCTGCCGGGATAACCGGCTCAGGAATGGGGTCGCGACTGGAGCGGTCGTGAATCCGCGACAAAGCGTCGGGCTTAATGTTTTTAGATCCCGGGCGATAGGTTAACGTAAAGTTAAAGCGGTTGAAAAACAATGACCACCACGCCTGCGGAGAATTACGTCGTTTAGTCTGTTGGATGTATTGGAGATTTTTATGATCCGTCCAAACCACAAACAGATGTTCAGCCCCCTCCAACCAATGGCGCCACTCTTCTAACGCCAACTTGACAGCCAACAACTCCCGGTCACCAATGCTGTAATTCCGTTCGGCCGCCGACAACGACCGGGAGAAGTAGGCGCATGGGTGCAACTTATTGTCCCGAAGGGGGTGCTGGGACAAAATGCCCCGACTTCCGACGCATCCACCTGCACAACAAATGGGAGGGAGGTGTCAGGCAAAACGAGAATAGGTTCAGAGCTAAATGGTTTCTTTAACTCCTGAAAAGCAGCCTCAGCTGCTGGTGACCAAGCAAACGACGAGGAGGTATTCTTCTTAGTCAGCGCGATAATGGGGGCAGCTACCATGCTAAAATTACGGATAAACCTCCTATAAAAATTAGCAAACCCCAAAAACCGTTGCACCTCCTTAACGTTTTGAGGGGCAGGCCAATCCCTGACTGCTGCCACTTCGTCAGGATCCATGCGGACCAACCCTTCTGAAACAATGAAGCCAAGAAACGAAACTGTCTTGGCATGAAAAATGCATTTCTCAGCCTTGACGAAAAGCTTGGCTTTGAGGAGGGCCTCAAGCATTTGTCTGACGTGTTGTTTATGCTCCGAGAGAGTTGAAGAGAAAATCAGAATATCGTCAAGGTAGACAAAGACGAATCTCTCCAACATCTCTCAGAGGACGTGAACGAACACTGTCATAAGAGGCGCTTCTGGCCAGCCTGTCTCTGTCGCCAAGGAGCGAAATGTGATTGAAAACGCAGCGACACTCAGAGCCCTGCCTAACATGCATTAAACGCGTAGCCACGTCCTGACCACAAACATCCTGATCAAATACCGATACCATTTCTTTAACGAGAGTCTCCACAGTATTCACTACCGGTGAATTAGATCGAATAAGTGGGCCGACCCAAGTGAGTGCTGCGTCGGTTAACAGGGATAAAATAAATGAAACCCGAGACTCTTCATTCATGAACCGTGAAGGCTGCGTTTAAAAAATATCTCTCATTGGGCAATGAAATCTTTCCATCTTCCTGCATATCTTGGGGGTAACTGAAGCTTTGGCTCTCGGGGAAGATGTACGGACTGTGCTTGTGCAACATTTTGTGTGATTTCCGTGGACAAGGATCTAATATTCCCAGTGAGAGGTAACAGAACGTTCTCCTGTCTCTCCATGGCATTCGCCTGAAGGCGGACTCTCTCCGCCAACTCTGCCTGTTGATTTTTCAGGCTAGAAAGACCCTTGCCATAACCAGAGAGAACAGCTTGTTGGTTAGCCACAACTTTCTTTAACACAGCCGTTGCTGACGACTCCATGTGGGCTAGAGTGTTCTGTAATGGCCGGTAGTCTACGGAGGCCAAGCGCAACGACCGGAGAGAAAGAGAGTAGCTCGGACGCAGTACAAACACAGAGAATAATATAGACCAAACACAAGTACTTGCGATAGAAAGTCATACGAAACCTGACAACAGATATCTTCGGCTATAGTGCGAAGCTAAACACAGACACTCCAGCGAAGGAGGCGTGCCGGACTTCCTGCTTATATAGATTCTGGGAAAGCGCCGCCCCAGCTCAATCAGCCAGCTGGGTAAAGAATTCGATAGCCCAGGAATTCGATATCGTCCCAGGACAAGAGCCGCAAAGAGAAGTCCAAACAACACGCACACCTCACAAACCATGACAAAACCTCTACGTGGCTGGCATACACTGCAGCACGATTAAAATGGAAAATGTTTGTTCCGAGAGACAAAAAATTTTAAAAAGTAGTTGATATGAACATAGATTATCAGAAATTATCTGGGACTCAAGCAAATTGCAGTGAGAGCCATTATTACCAAACGACAGAAAATGTCAGAAAGTGGCCTCTTTCCAGGAGTGGCCAACTTACCTAAATTCTACAATGGAGAGGGGGCCAAAATTCTTCCCAAGCAAAGAGAAAGACTTATCCCCACTTATTTGAAGCATTTGGAGGCAGTTGTGGCAGCTAAAGGTGACAAAGTTACTGAATTTAGGGGGAGGAGCAATTACTTTCACACAGGTGAAGTGAGTTGGAAATCGTTTGTCCTTCTCTGAGAGATATTGGCCCGTTTACACCTGGTATTATCATGCGTCTCCTGCGTCAACATGGCAATCAGTCCCGCTGATGTCACATCCTTCGTCTCCCCTCTCTTAAAGTGGCGCGCCTCGCTCACCGTAAAAACAGGTAAATAAGACGCACCTTTAATTCAATATTTTTCCCTTAAAAATGCATTGCGTCTTATAAACCAGTGCGTCTTATATACCAGTAAAATGCTGCGAGAGATAAAGGAGGATGTTCGAATATGTACCCAGGAGAGGGCCCTGTGAGGTAAACCTTGCGTGTCCTAGAGCTTGGTATTCAGTCTTTCCGGTCTCTTAAGAGCTAGAGTATGCATAGCCCACCACAACATAGCGAAAACTTCTAGAAAGAGCAACACAGCTGCACAAAAACTCCACGTCCTGGACTGTGCTGAACAAAATGGAAGTCGCCATTTTGTTTAAAGTAAATTGAAATAGTTTGCAGTGATGTTGCTAGCTACACGTCCTGCGTCTCTGATGCATTAAAATCTGAAAGGACGCAGTAAACTCACTATCCACGTGTCCCAAGGACGCGTCTCATTTTTCCCATGAAAACGATATATTGGGCCGATTTCACAAAAGCCTTTTAAGGTTTACAACGCGGATAACTTTCTTAATCGCCCGTTTAGCATGAGTTTAATTTTAATCACCGTTTCAAGAGGAGCAACTGACTGCGTGCGTCTAAATATTTTAAACGCCTGCAGTCAAATAACAAAAGAATACTAAAACGCTTGTGAGGGTATGTTTACCTCGAGAAAACTACTAGATTGATTTGCACCGAAATAAATGACGCCGACCTGCCTTCATCTGGTTGCCTGGTAGATTTTGAGCAAGACTTGCGCCTTTCCTGGACAAGAAATGTATAAATAAAATAAATGAAATGAATGCATAAATTAGTTGCTTTCTTCAGTTTCTTATTCACTTAATAGAGGGGCTTTGCAAGGCCACGTTTTTCGTTTACATCTACGTTTACATTTTCTAAAAAGGCTACCGTGAGAGAAGTCCGAACTGCATTTTTACTCTTCACCGATAATGAAAGCACAAATGAGTGTATGAAATCAGCACGAATGCCGAGGATGAAACAGTTTTGGTGAAGGATGCGTCTGACGGCAGCATCTTGCTCACATCCACAGGACACGCAAAGAAAGTTTGACATTCTTTGAAGCGAAGTGAAATTCTCGCAACTTTGTCTTTGCCGACATCTCTTTGCGAAAAGCGTGTCCACAACGCAACTACCCTTACATAAGGGGTTATTAACCAGAAACGACAATTGGAAATGCCCATTATGCAATGGCAGGTTGTCATAATTTGACCGCACGTGTTTAGTCTAAGGGCTAAACACAAGGTTATCCATGTGCAGTTAAACATGCGATGATCCTATCTTGTGAAACGGTGTTTAACCTTTAGCATGCTAAGTTAATTTAAGCCTATTGCATGCTGGCAGCTGAGTTCTGGATCAGTGTAATATAGCCTGCAACTGGCTTATTTTCAAGACTGATCCAGACATCACACCTACTGATACTAAAGTTTATAACTAGATTGTTATTTGTTCAATCTTAACCAAATTTGAACTATATGTTGTTTGTGTGTATGTTCAATTCAATTCAATTTTATTGTCATTTTCACTGAGTACCTGCATACACAGAGAAAAATGAAAAAATGGTTCTCATCAGTGACAGTGCATTAAAAAGTCAGTAGAATAAATAATAAAAAAAAATAAATAAATAAATAAATAAATAAATACAATTAAGATTAAAAACTAGATGTAATAAATTAACTAACATAGCAGAATGCCATACAGACACACCATCAATCATAAAGTGCCAACTATGCAGTATTGTCCATGTTGCCTGACAGATGATTAACTGTCAGGAGGGGGTGGGGGTGTGTGTGAGTTTAAGTGTAGGGAGGGGGGACAGTCCGTTAACTGTCAGGAGGGGGTGGGGGTGTGTTTGAGTGTAAGTGTAGGGAGAGGGGACAGTCCGTTAATCAGCCTGACAGCCTGAGGAAAGAAGCTGTTCAGCTTCCTGGATGTCCTGCAGCTGATGCTGGTGTACCTTCTCCCTGAAGGCAGTAGGGAGCAGATGTGATGGGAGGGATGATGCGAGTCTGTAATGATGGAGAGGGCTTTGTGGATGCAGCACTGCTTGTATAATTCCAGCAAGCAGGGAAGTGGCGCGCCGATGATCTTGCTGGCCGTCTTAACAGCTCTGTTCGGCTGCTTTTTTTCCTTGGCTCTGCAGCCACCAAACCAGGAAGTGAAGCTGTAAGTGAGGATGCTTTCCATAGCACCTCTATAAAATGTGATGAGATGTGAGGTGGGAAGGCTAGTTTTCCTGAGTCTGCGGAGGGAGTGGAGCCGCTGTTGTGCTTTCTTGACGGCTGCCGTGGTGTTGGTGGATGAGGTGAGGTCATCAGCAATGTGGACACCCAGGTATTTCACACTGCTGGCCCTCTCCACAGCAGTTCCGTCGATCAGTAGGGGTGCATGTTGTTGTTTGTGAGCCCTCCTGAAGTCTATCACAACCTCTCTGGTCTTGTCCACATTGAGAGGTTGTGGTGTCTGCACCATGTTGTTAGCTGCTTCACCTCTTCCCTGTATGCAGACTCATCGTTGTCCTTAATAAGGCCGACCACGGCCATGTCATCTGCAAACTTGACAATGTGGTTGGTGCAGAATCTAGCTGTGCAGTCGTGGGTGAGCGGGCTGAAGAGGAGAGGACTCAGCACACAGCCCTGGGGAGAGCCCGTGCTCACTGTAATGGATTTTGATGTCCGGCTGCCCACCCTCACTGTTTGTTGTCGCTGAGTCAAGAAGTTGAAGACCCATCTGCAGATGCTGTTGTTGATCTTTAAGAGCTGCAGTTTTTCCACCAACTGCTGAGGAATGATGGTGTTGAAGGCACTGCTAAAATCAATGAACAGAAGCCTGGCATATGTGTTCTCTGGCTCAAGGTGGGTCAGTGAGAGGTGGAGCATGGTGGAAATTGCATCCTCTGGGGCTCTGTTGGCTCTATAGGCAAACTGTAGTGGATTTAGGTCTGCAGGGAGACACTTCTTAATGTGCTGCATCACCAGACGTTCAAAACACTCATCACTAAAGGCGTTGAGAGCCACAGGGCGAAAATCAGAGAGGCCTGCAGGGTTTGGCTTTTTCGGGACTGGAATGATGGTGGCACTCTTGAGGCAGGTGGGCACCTTTGCTTGTTGGAGGGAGATGTTAAAAATGTCCATAAACACCTCCTTCAGTTGTTCAGCACAGTCTTTCAGGACACGCCCTGGGATGTTATCAGGTCCTGCAGCCTTGCGTGGGTTAACACTTTCCATACTCCAGCTGAAGAGAGCTGTAGTAACTGATTGTCCTGTGCTGGCAGGAGTGGCTGTGCCTGTGCAGTGTGGCTGACTTCAAAGCTTGCATAGAAGGTGTTCAGCTCATCAGGAAGCAAGGGGTCAGAGTGACACATCTGTGGAGGAGGAGGTTTATAGTCTGTAATGGATCGAAATCCCTGCCACAGGCGGCGCAAATCCTTGTCATTCACAAAGTGGTTATTCAGTCTTTGTGCATACTGTCTCTTTGCTTCCTCGATTCCTCGTGAAAGTTTACTCTTTGCCAGGGCGTATGCTGCAGGGTCCCCAGATCTGAATGCAGCAGTCTGTGCTTTGAGCAGTGAGCACACCTCCCCTGTCAGCCATGGTTTCTCATTAGCGCACCTCTTGATGGTCTTGACCACTGTCACATCCTCAATGCACTTATTTATATAGCTAATGACAGTTTCTGTGTACTCCTGCAGGTCTGTCTCACTGTTGACTGTTGCTGCCTCCTTGAAAATGTCCCAGTGAGTGGTGTTAAAAGTCCTGTAGCGCTGCAGTTGCTTCTTGTGGCCCAGTTCTGACTTAACTCACTACTGATCTGACCTGGTAAACCATGGGTCTATAGGCTGCTGTGAGCATAACAGTTATATGGTCTGAATTACCCACATGGGGAGAGGGAGCTGCAATGTATGAGTCTTTAATGTTAGTATAAACCAGGTCTAGAGTATTTTTCCCCCTGGTCGCCATGTTTACATGTTGGCAAAATTTGGGCAGAACAGGTGAAAGACTTGCGTGATTGAAGTCCCCAGCTACAATGAAGAAAGCGTCTGGGTGTTCCTTCTGCTGTTCACTGATGTCGTTATACAGCTCCGACATAGCTTCCTCCACGTTAGCACTTGGAGGTACATAGACGGCTGATATGAAAACGGCAGTCATCTACCTTGGCAGATAGAAAGGTCGGCATTTCAGAGTCAATAGCTCTATATTTTGAGAGCAGCTGGTGGAAACAGTGACAGAATCCTGACACCACAACCTGTTAATGTAAACAGCCAAGCCGCCTCCTCTTTTCTTGCAGGTTAACACAGCTGATCGGTCTGCTCTGTGTAGCGTTAGCCCCTCTAGCTGGACCGCAGCGTCAGTAATACCTTAATTCAGCCAGGTCTCGGTGAAAACAGTAGCACAACAGTCTCACCTTGCGATGCGAAGCCCTCCACAGTCGGATGTAATCCAGCCTGCTGTCGAGGGAGCGGACATTCGACAGCAAAAGTTTGGGTATGGCTGGTTTGTGAGGATTAGCGGCTAGTCGGGCTCGGAATTCTCCGCGTTTGCTCCGCTTCCGTGTTCTGTCACACCGCTTACGATGGCCCTTCCCCGGCGGTGCTCCAGGAGTACGTCTGCAGCAGCGTAGTAGACCGAGCTCGCCCAGCACACTCAGTAATTGTTTTTTGTAACCAGACTCGATACTGCTTTTAATGTGCAGCAGAGATTGACGTTCATACCGTCACACGCCCGCACAGTTTCCTTCCACGCATGGTACACTCACAATATCCACCTCATTCGCTCCATTAACGCACGAAGCATTTAAAAGCACTGTTTGTTCACAGAGAGAGGCCGCCGCAAGCGTCGGTCGCGCCACCATCATCAAGTATGTACACATGTACACTACCGCTCAAAAGTTTGGGATCACTAGCAAATTTCTTTGTTTTCCAAAGAAAAATACATTTTCATGCATTTCACTAACATTTTTTTCCATTTCACAAACATTTTTATCCATTTCACAAACAATTAAAATTAATCAGATGATTTTCAAAGAATGATCTACATTTTTGCATAGAGGCCTATTATCAGCAACTGTCAGTTCTCTGCATCAATCTCCTGGTATGGTTGCTAATCCAAGTTAAGCATTTTATAAGGCTAATTGACGATTAGAAAACCCTTCTGCAAATGTGTTGCAAAGCTGAAAACCGCTGAACTAATAAGGGACCGCAAAAGGGAGCATGGCATTCTTAAGGTTGGTTTAGTACCTGAAGCATCAGCAGTTGTTTGTTTGTTTACAGGTTCAAAATGGCCAGAAAGAAAGAACTTCCTTTAGAGACCCGTCAGTCTATTGTTGTGCTTAGAAAAGAAGGCTATTCAATGCGAGAAATTGCAAACTTAAAATCTCTTACCATGCTGTCAACTACTCCCTTCAGAGAGCAGCACAGACTGGCACTAACAAGGACAGAAAAAAGGAGTGGGAGGCCCCGATGCACAACTGTGCAAGAAGACAAATATCTGAGAGTGTGTAGTTTAAGACAAAGACGTCTCACAGGTTGTCAACTAGCAGCTGTGCTAAATAGTTCCCGTCAAACACCAGTTTCAGTGAAGGTGGGTTTTTTTTGATGAAGGCAAAGTTTGAAGTACATATTCATCATTTTCCATTAAAATCATTATTTCTAACTCAGACAATGTCAGCATGTTCTGTTCATTTGCTATATTTTCTATTCAGACTAATTTCATGTGTGTTTCCATGGAAAACAAGAAAATTTCCAAGTGATCCCAAACTTTTGAGCAGTAGTGTACATTTGAAGGTTAGGTTACAGAAACCCAGGAGCAGCCTTTGATAACCCAGTCGGGGAGCACTGATAAACATGAACATTTGAAAACATGAACACAAGTAAACATGTACACATGTACAAACGTGAAGTACATGTGTGTGTATGTATGTACATTACAACTGTAGTCACATAATACTGATTTTTACATATATAACTTATGTATATAAATATTTACATATATATTTTATTGGCTTTATTTACACATGTACATCTACTGGTGCAGTTCTGGAGTGCACTGTGTCCGGTAGTTCACCATGGTGTGATACCGCACAAAGCACGGAACCGGACTCAGTGGCTTCTCACATTTGACAGATGTACTGAGTCTGGTGACGTTTGGCTCCAGGTGACGTTTGGCTACAGGTGCCCTGCTGGAGCAAACGTGGCAGTCGGGAAGAGATCTTTCTCCGTTGCTGGTTTTGGAAGGGTTCAGGGCAGGGTAATGGACACCGCCGATGGCCCGATCTGGTGGGTTCAGAGCAGGGCGGCCATGTCCAAGTGGCCTGTCCTGCTGGTAGCCATGCACCAACCCATGGACGATAGACAGCCTAAACTGTTCTGCCTCCACCCGCCTGCCTTGGCGTGCCTTCCAGATGACTAAGGCATTATAGAAGCAAACTTCCAAAAGGTAGAAATATACATTCTTCCAGCATTTAGTGCACCGGTGCAAAACCATATAGAAAGTCATCGCCTTGATGGCTCTGTCGATTCCGCCCATGTGTTGGGAATACGCCTGGATTGCAGCTGGCTTGTCGACTAGTCGGACATTGTTCCTGTCACGCTTCGACCTCATGTTTGACATAGGTGACAGCGTTATGAGCAGTCGAGATGAGACTAACGGACCTCTTGTCGAACCAAACTATGTACAGGATGTTCCCGTCACAAAACGTTACTGACGGATCTCCAGCTTTTGGCTTTGCCTTCTTGATTTCATCGGGCACATTCTGGCGATTTACACGTAACATGCCGCATGCTGCCATCTGATTTTCTTCTAATTAGTCAAACAGATCCGGCGACGAAAAAAAATTGTCCACGTATAGAACATGTCCGTAACCGTACAGGGGATAAGCCAGATCACAAATGACACCGTGTGCTACGGGAATGTCCGTTGGGTTCACCGTTTCTTTCCCGAGATACAGGCGCCAGTTGTACATGTATCCAGTTATGGAATCCTCAAGTGCCCACGCTTTCAAGCCCCAATTGTTCGGTTTAGCCGGCATATACTGCATAAAGGAAGTGCGCCCCTTGAATGGGATCATAGACTCATCGATGGATATCTCCTTGCCTGGCTGAAAATACTCCTGCCAAAGTGGAACCAACTTCTCAACCAAGGGGCGTATTTTGAACACCTTGTCATGATCCGGATGATCCCTTGGCACGGCGTCACCATTGTTGACCAGATGGAAGAAAGACAGAATGTTGAGGAATCTGTCTCTTGGCATGATATCACGAAAACCCTTCATTTCAATCAATGGGTCTGTGGACCAGTACAGCGGATAGCTGGAACGTTTACTAATGCCAGTCAGTAGCAGGACAGCAGTGAATGTGTTCATTTCCTCAAATGTAACATCAGTCCATTTTCGCTGTCTGGCATGTTCTGGTAAGTTTCGGTTATCCAAATACCAGGGTGTGTGCTGGCCAAAAATTTCACTTAGCCACAGTGGCTAATCACCCCAAAGTTCAGTTAGCCACAGAGAAAACCATTTAGCCACACATTTCGCCTTAAATTTTAGTTAGAAACCTTGGAGAACTTTGATTCAGTCATACAGTGTGTGTACACAGTCACAAAATAAGTGCACAGACATCCAGGGACTACTAGGTATGCATCATCTTGTCAGCGACACCTGTACTATAGTGTTCTGGCCAGGTTCTCTTCCCATCAGGGTGGTTACTGGCAGTTACAAGAAATTTTCAAATAGAGTGGCAATGAAATTTGTACAGGCTGCAAAATGCATTAAAAATCACATTTTTAAATTGTCATTAAAATTCAAACATGGACAGAAATCTGTAACACATTTTTGAACAGGTAGGGATGACCCTGTTCAAATTGCGTGGTGAGAGAACACTGTACAAGTATCCTGACCTCTGTCGGTGCTGGCTTTCATGCAGCCGTAATGTGCTTTGCATGCTACTAGAGATGAAAAGAATAAAACAGAAAGTTGTTCAGAAAATGGAATTGCTGTATATTTTTCACAGAAAAATAATTATGGAACTTCTATAACTAACATCCACCAAAACTTTACGACAAACTGCACACAGTCACATGGTAAAACAATACCTGTTCAAGTGCTTGCTTTGCAAGAGTATTGGGTAAGTATTAAGGACAATTTAGTCCATCCTCCAGTCTACTTATCTGGCTGCTACTTAAGTCAAATGGGAACTTGATCAATAGAAGTCCAATATCACTTTGATGACAAATATTTGAATTACTAACTTGATAGGGCCAGCTTACCATGCCAAAGATGGTCATTTTGTAATCCCCATTTATGGCCAAGTGATTATTACATGTATTACAACATGAACAGATCCAACTTAGGCACGCTAGTTGCTGTGTTATTCAGGGTGTGGAGTGGATTGAATGTTATCCCAGGATACAGCCACCATGAATTCACATCTACACACCTGGATGCAACCTCATTTTGGCTTATACAGTAAAATATGACTCGTATGCAATGAACCCACACTCAATTTAGCGCTTAGCCTATCTTCTACCAATTGGTAATAATAATTGTTTGTCAGAATTATTTTACTAAAACTCATAAGAAATGTCAGATTGAAGTAACAAAAAACGTGCATATTTACATTATGTAAATTCCATTTGCTCCGTGTGCAACATGTTCAGATTTGAACATGATTGCCATCTAGACAAAATTTTTACCTTAATAACAAACTAGTTGTGAACAAAAATGTGTTATAGGCAAACGTATGTCAATATGAGGGAAATAATTCCATAGGTTTGGCTAAATAGTTTTCGGATTCAACTCTATACCGTGATGAAGGTCGATGTAGTATGTACTTTTTAGCTTAGTTTTTTGGAGTAATATGTCTGCATGCATCATTCGCCATAAAGCAAAACGAAGATGATTATCATTAAGTCAACAGCACAGTTTGTAGCCTAGTGGCCAACTCGCGTTATGGATTTGTTTCTGAAAGCAACAGCATATAATGTAGAGCCCAGAGGCTCCATCGTGTTTTGAATTTAACTTGATTGTTTGCCTTTGTGTCCTTCTGTCTCAACGTCAGCGGCACGCAGTCGGCTGTTTGGACTTCGGCTGAAAATGACTCGTGGCCGAGTCGCACGTAACCGACAGGCATTATGTAATTTTCATGTTGCGAAAAATGCTATCCTTGTTGTATACTTACCAACAGTTAGCAGGGTAGTCGACTGATCGTTTGTCGTGGTTGCACTGAACTCTGTTCTGAAGAGTTGTCCAGTTCTGCCTCGAGTAGACAGTACGTTGGCTCGCTCAAGCTAATAAATCCCTGCTATATTACCGACTAATTTGCGAATCTATTTTCCGCTATTTCTGATCTGTGACTGGGTAGCGGCGTTTAGAATACTGGGCCATTCTGACAAATAGCTGGCATACCAACAACAAGTTTGCCATTTATTTAGTTATAAGGTTGCTCTAAGTATGCCAACTGAGGGTGGACTGCTTGTGTAAGGTAGCCCATGTGAAATAAAATACCAGGCAACGCACCTTAATATCAGTGCTGAAAAACAATAACTTCATGCGTGGTTCCGCATTGTATTTTAAGGACATCAAAACAAAGCCCAATTGATTGGCTGACGATTCATCATTCCATTCGGGACTTTTCTATGTTGTAATTCACGTGTCGGAAAAGGGAATTCCGGGTTAGGAACCTCACTCACCTCCGCCATATTAAAAACAATGCGAGTGATTCGAGATTTACCACCTCAATAATATTAAATTATGAATATAGCGGGACAGCCACAGATAAGCGAAAGTAAGCATTTGATAGTGTTTTTCTTGTTGAACAAACATTCGTTAAAGCAGCGCATTAATGTCAGTGGGACAAGATCGGCACTGAAACCTGCGCAACTTCGAGCTCAGTTCTGTCGTGCGAAGGAAAAGGCCTTAAATTCATTTATGATCGACAATGATTATTTTATATTTTTAACAATAAAGACATCCTCTACTATGTGAACAAATATTCTGAGTTTGTTGAAAATAATGGGTGTTTACCGTAACTACGATAAGCTCTAGAAAAACCAACAGCGAAATCATGCTACATCACTTGGGGTTCTTTAGCTTTGTTTTGATGCCCTTAAAATACAATGCTGAGCCACGCATGAAGTTATTGTTTTTCAGCACTGATATTAAGGTGCGTTGCCTTGGTATTTTATCTCACATGGGCTTCCTTACACAAGCAGTCCACCCGCAATCGTCATACTTTAGAGCAACCTTATAACTAAATAAATGGCAAACTTGTTGTTGGGATGTCAGCTACTTGTCAGAATGGCCCAGTATTCTAAACGCCGCTACCCAGTCACAGGTCAGAAATGGCGGAAAATAGATTCGCAAATAAGTCGGTAATATAGCAGAGATTATTAGCTTGAGCGAGCCAACGTAGGCTACCGTCTACTCGAGGCAGAACTGGACAACTCTTCAGAACGGAGTTCAGTGCAACCACGACAAACAATCAATCGACTACCTTGCTAACTGTTAGTAAGTATACAACAATGAAAGCATTTTTCGCGACTTTAAAATGATATAATGCCAGTCGGTTTCGTGCGACTCGGCCACGAATCATTTTCAGCCGAATTCCAAGCAGCCGACTGCATGCCTCTGACGTTGAGACAGAAGGACAGAAAAGCAAACGATCAGTACGATTGTTTAAGTTAAATTCAAAACATGATCGAGCCTCTGGGCTCAACATTATAAGCGATTGCTTTCAGAAACAAATCCATAACGTGAGTTGGCTACTACAAACTGTGCTTTCGACAAAATGATAATCATCTTCATTTTGCTTTATGGCGAATGATGCATGCAGACATATTACTCCAAAAAACTAAGCTAAGAAGTACATAGAACATCGACCTTTATCACGGTATAGTTGAATCCGAAAACTTCTACCGATATTTAGCCAAACCTATGGCATTATTTCCCTCATATTGGCATACGTTTGCCTATAACACATTTTTGTCCACAACTAGTTTGTTGTTCCAGTAAAATTTTATCTAGAGGACAATCATGTTCAAACCTGAACATGCTGCACTCTGAGCAAATGGAATGTACATAATGTAAATATTCACATTTCTAGTTACTTCAATCTGAAATTTCTTATGAGTTTTAGTAAAATAATTCTGACAAACAATTATTTTCACCAATTGGAAGGTGATAAGTGCTAAATTGAGTGTGGGTTCATGGCATTCAAGTCATATTTTACTGTATGAGCCAAAATAAGGTTGCATCCAGGTGTGTAGATGTGAATTCATAGTGGCTGTATGGGATAACTTTTAATCCATTCCACACCCTGAATTACACAGCTACAAGCACTCCTAAATTTAATCTGTTCATGTTGTAATACACGTAATAATCACTTGGCCACAAGTGGGGATTACAAAATGACAATCTTCAGCATGGTAAGCTGGCCCTATCAAGTTAGTAATTCAACTATTTGTCATCAAAGTGATATTGGACTTCTATCGATCAAGTTCCCATTTGTCTAAAGTAGCAGCCAGATAGTTAGACTGGAGGATGGCCTTAATAGTCCTTAATACTTACCCGGCACTCTTGCAAAGCTGGCACTTGAACCAGCTCTCCGTCACCACAATATTGTTATACCATGTGATTGTGTGCAGTTTGTCGTAAAGTTTTGGTGTGTGTTATACAAGTTCCGTAACAGGTGTCACTGACAAGATGATGCATATCCAGAGACTAGTAAGTCTCTGGATGTCTGTGCACTTATTCTGTGGTTGTGTACGCACACTGTATGGCTGAATACAAGTTCTCTATGGTTTCTAACTAAAATTTAAGGCAAAATGTGTGGCTACATGGTTTTCTCTGTGGCTAACTGAACTTCAGGGTGATTAGCCACTGTGGCTAAGTGAAATTTTGGCCAGCACACACCCTGATATGGGCGAGTTCGATTGCCAGGAGCGCGCTAAAGGTTAAACGTTTGTTTAGCTGTCCGCGTACAACGGCTTTTTAACATTAAAATTTAAACGCATTTTAGTTATACGCACGCTAAAATGCTTTTGTAAAATCGGCCCATAGTGAACAACTCATGTTTAAAATCACAGAAACTAGTAAAAGAAACCTTGCTGTCAGCAGACCAGACAAGCGCCGTTTCAACCCTCTCACCACAAACATATCTGCATCATTTTATTTTTCTCAACAGACTTTCCACTGTGTTAGTCAAGTTTCATTTTTGGGCTAGAAGTTTCAGTGATTGACTCAGTTCATTTGATTTAGTTGATGTTGAGACAAGATTTTGGTGTTATTTTGGTGACAATTTATTTGCTGACTCCGTCATGGTGATGAGAATGTTTTGTTTTTGTGTTAAAATCAGCACTTTTATTGATAAATTATTTTGGTACTACAGACACCATTTTTTTCATTTGAATTTTAGTCATTTATTTTGGTGACATTTATGTTGCTACAAAAATGCTATTTTATTTGAATTTTGTATGTCATACCACTGTGACAGTTGTTTTGCGATAAACTTCTCAGATTTGGAATTTTATTTGTTTAATTTTAGATACATTTTGAACATACGTGAATATATCCATTAATTATAACCATATCATACCATACCACCATCAAAGGAGTTTAACACTACAATTTAACAAGTAGAACTATATAAGAAATAGAATTTTTTTTTTTTCCCATTGGGGACCCATTGAATTTCCCAGGGACCCACTCAAATCACCACCTGTGGGTCCCGGGGACTCACTAAATTGAAAACCGATCAACATCACTGAGTTTGGAACAACTTGTTTACGCATTTTTATAAATGAATAGCTACTATAACCCAGTCTTTGATGAAACCCTTTTTACCGATGGGACACCCCACAATATTTACTGCATCTTGTATACCAATGCAACTTATCTACCGAGTTTTACTGTAGGCATTTCAACCCACAGGGTTGTTGTATGCGGATTGGAGACGCATTTTCATTTACACTCGCGTTCAAAGTGGCCAGAATCCGTCCCAGACGACCTTCATAAGTGGTTTGAAAGATTGGATCACAATCAGTCCTCAATGCGACTTGAGTGCACCTGTACTTTCATGTGGTCAAGCGCTATCCAATTGCCATCCCATCACAAAAAACGCATTGTAATACCAGGCGTAAACGGGGCCATAGTCATATATTATGTTATTTCTGTCTTTGATGACATTTTTATGAAGATCTGAAACAATTAAGTACAACAAATGTGCAAAAATAGAGGAATTCCAGAGGGGGCAAGTACTTTGTCAAGGCACCAGTTCTCTCAAATCTTTTGGTGTTGGATGCAATGTCTGGCCAGAGATCTACAGTACATTCAAAGACCCTTTCTACTGAAAAATCTTACCCTGATTGAACAGCTGGAATTAGATCATTCTAAGAACTAGATAACTTGGTCGCCACAGGGACCAAATCGTCTATCTCCCTGATCCCCATGAGAGATCACTTGCAAATTTTTACAGCCGCAATGTTAGCGTTTTTTACTCTTGCTATGAGTTTAATATGCATCCCTGAACATGTATACATATATATATAATATATGTGTGAGTGTCTGTGTGTGTGCAAATGTGGCTCAAAATGAGCAGAACACACAAAATCTGCAAAAAAATGTTTTTCGACAAAATGGCCGGCGGCGTCCATATTGGATGTCGGAAATTGCCGAGAATTGATCTTGAGCATTGCCAAATAAACATCTATGACTATGCAAATTTAGAGAAAAATCCTATAAACTTTGAAGCCTCCAGAGCCTGGAACAGAAAATCTCTCAGCAGCGGCGGACCCGGAACTAAATCATATTTTCTCCCGACTATCGTCGTCGGGGAGATACAATAAAGCACTCAAAACCAGGGCTGCGTCCGAATAGTCCTTTTTTGCCAGGGAAAGTTCCTAACTCCTAAAAAATGATCCAGAAATAATTACATGGCAGCTATGATAAGTGGATTCGAATTCTTTAAATGTTGAGGAAAGGTGTCAGCGCGTCCTAATTTACCTCCTTTAGCATCGGGTACACAGAACCATCCTTTTCGAAAAGAAAGGAGGTAACGCTATCCCACAATTCTGTGCAGCAGCAATATTTAATACGAAGACCATTCATCCGGCAAATCTCGTAAAGAAACATATGATGGGCAGGGGACTCATGATCACATTGCCTAGTGTTAATGCATTCGGATTCTCTAATTAGTGCAGTTATCTTACTAAACCGCCAGGAATTCCCTTTTACACCTTTCCTTTACCTTGTGACGTTTTCCACCAAGGTTAAACAAACGTGGTTTGGAGTTAGTGGACAGGACGTAATTTTTTGACAATTCGGACGCAGCCCAGATTTGCTCACCCCCTTTAGCTGACCCCTGCTGACATTACCTGAAGCCTTGGCCTCGGTCTGCGGCTGCTGTGCATTGATTGGCCCCGGTTGGATGCCCGGCGTGCCAATTTGTGCGGAGGTGTGCAGCCCCTGCGCTGCGAGTGGGGCGGACTGGATGCCCTGGGCGGCCATAGCTGCAGGCTGGATGCCTTGAGTGCTGATCTGCGTGATGCGGTCAACGGTCATCAGCTGCATAGAGTTGAGGTGAACAGCTGAGGCCACGCCCACTCCCGTTTGTGCCGGCAGGGCTGAGCTGGGGGCTTGAGGTGTTACTGCAAAATTGACAGGACCAAATCACTAAAAGTGCAAAGACCCACACTGTAAGTGCAAACCAGGGCAAAATGCAAGGCATTCCTCTGGCAATGCCATACCATCACCAATTAGGCCAACCTAACCACACAGCACCATCATCCTGGTATGGCTTATGATCTTCAGCGAGTTCAAACTTCAGCTCGTTACTAACAAACTAGTGGGGAATTACTCGCGCCAACAACCCTGAAGGGGCCTTCCCAGGTTCATTTGATTTACTTTGTTCCAGCACAGATATGGGTATAACAACACTACAGTTTATTAGTTTAACACAACTGTACCATTCCATTGGTTTTTTTTTTACATCGTTACCATGGAATTGACGTTAATAAGCAAAATCGCAGTCCATATCCTGGCAAGCCTTACTCCCTAACCACCCAACTAAATCACTTAATTCTTTTTTTTACCTGTTAGATGTATGTTGTACCTATGCAAACACATGAGGATTTTTCTATAGATTGTGTATTTATTTTTTTCTAGTAGTTTTTCTAAAAAAAATTCATGAAATGGGTCAGTTGGATGACACACACACTCCCATGAAATTGATACCTTTGCCCCTATCAGAAAAAGCTAATGTGATTGCATGCAGAAATAACCAACAAGTCTACAGTCAAAATTTGATGCAATTTGGTTGAAAAATAAAAGTCATCAGCGCCACAAGTGTTTTAAGTCGCCAGATTTTAGCTGACTTATAAAATTATTTGAGGTGGGAGAGCTTCAAAAAAGTCATTTTCTAACAAAACTGAAGAAATTAATGACAAAATGTTTTGATTTTCCCAAAGTATACATCTTGGTGAACCTTAAAGTGCCCCTTCCGCGAGAAAATGGACTTATCTGTTAGTATTTGAATATGGTAGGTCCATAATCAGTTTGTGACATGTCGTGGTTCTTGAACTCCAACACCACTTGAAGTATTGGTTTTTGCGAATAAGAAGAAATAGGTGGAGAATTTACGTCAGTAAAAAACGTGTTGCAGTGTTACGAAACGCCGCAAATTGAATATTCATATTCTCGCCGGTTCTCGCCTACTCTGGAGTGTAACCGCCCACACACAGATTCGAGCAACGCGCCAACTGTCATCCACAGTCTATGGCAGGGGTCGGCAACCTGCGGCTGTGGAGCCACGTGCGGCTCTTCAGCCCTTCTACAGTGGCTCCCTGCAGCTTTGAAAAAATATAATAACTGCTATTTAAATGTATTGTTTTCTTTCAAACAAAATATCGCTTATTTTGGAGATCAGGGTGATACTGTGACACTGAAAAAAAGCATTTAATATTTGTGACCCCGCCCGTGAAAACACAGCAAAACTCGCCTGATCTAATTTTTGAGATAAAGACTGTCAAGTAGTCCCTGTGATGAAAAGTGACAAAAATATGAGATGTGAGTTTATGGCTGTAAATGATAGGTTACATATTGAGGTTTCAAAATAAAGTTCAAAAATTAATTTCTAATGTCATACATATCAAAATTAATGAATTTATTTACACTTCGTTTACGCGGAAGTTGCTTTCCACAAGCCTGGTCTACTATGTTTTCAATCGGCTTTTAGTTTACCTTTGGCGGATGAACGCATGATAGTTTGGGTGTCATTCGGTTTAGGAACTTCTTTGATTGAATTGAAAATGAATGTAGACGATAATGCGCACCATCATAAAGCAGGTCAGTCGAAGGTACAGCAAAAGAGCGACAATTTAAGCCGGGTGATTGCGTCATATTACCACGGAAATTTCAGAAATGAAGCGTTTGCATTTGTAGATTAACGTCCTGTGAAGCTAACCAGCCTAGTTTGGGACATGTCATGCCTGCCAAAATTTTAATATTGACTAAGTGGAGGTCATTTCAGAGATATCAGTTAGATATTTTTCACGGAATATTCCTTACATGATATAGAATGACCTTGTGTTAAAAAAAAAAAATTCATCACCAGAAAATGACTTTAGCTGGGTTATCACAGGCAGGGATATGGGTGACCTATAGGCAATTGCAAATGACGAGACATCTGGCTCGTTGCGTTTTCATTTTGGCAAGATGGGATGATGCATTGGGGCTTGATGCATAGGCTACTAACACGAAAACCCGTCCGGGTAGGCTATTCCGAGAGCTAGGCCACTTTTAGAATGGTTTAAAAATCAATAGCCTAATCACAGGGCTGCCAAATTTCTTCGCATTCTCACGCATACCGCGTAGGTCTCACGTATGTTCGAGACATATTCACCAAAGTCAGCAATTGTTCAATCAGCGCGTATATTAATGAGATTCTTACGCGTAATTGAAGTCCTTGTGCATGGCAGTTTCAGTTTCACTATATAGCGAAGCGGTGGATTTCACCACTAGTAACACGGAGAGCGATTATGACTCTGGACCTCTTGTGCTTTTTTTATACTTGGGGATTGAAAGCAATGAATGTGTTTCATGATCGTTTCGATTGTTTGAATGGAATAAGACAATTTGAAATGTCTTTATGCCATTCCATTGCTTCCAATTCCTGAGTAAAGAAAAGCGTGAGAATTCCAGAGTCATAATCGATTTCCATGTCACTTGTGGGGAAATGAATCATGATGTACGTGAAACTGTTAAATGCACAACGACTGTAATTCTGCAAGAGAACCTTTTAAATGCACATTAATTGAATAATTGCTGACTACACAGGAACGCGAATGCCACTAAGAAGCGTGAGACTTGAGCCGAATGCGTTGGAGTTGGCAGCTCTGCAAACGAGAGGGCTGCGAAACATTTCGTCTAATTTGTTAGATAGGCTAGTAAAATTACCACTAAGAATCGTCAATTGTTATACGTGTTGATGGCATTTCCTGCATTGCATTGGCCTCCTCTTCAGATTCAGGGTCATATATGTATATACATAATATTTGTGAACTTTGTGTAGCCATTGCTTCGCAGAAAGTCTTACTATGCTACCTGTAAAATCTGTTTTCTTTCACCGTCTATGGTTGTAGCTAGCTAGGCTCTGGGCCAGTAGGGCGTTGGGGCTGTATATATATTGAATATTCACGAATGTAGCTGAACTATCCAATCAGCGCGAAGCTCATTTAAATGCCGGATATTCATGAGGGAACTCGCCCGTCTTCTCAGACTGCCTTTCAGTGATGGTTAGAAGGTCATCAAATATGCGATCCAAGGCACTTTTCCCACAGATAATGGTATGAATACGATGGCAGGGCATTGGGGATTAACACAAAATGTCGGGATAAGTCTGGAAGGGGCACTTTAAAAAGAAAAAAATTAAAATTGAAAAAAAAAAAAATTAATTTTGAACCTGGGAAGGCCCTTATAGTGGGAGTGATTCAAAGTGTAAACCATAATTCTGCTGCAGTAATATCACCAATCAACTCACTGCTGGCTTAACACAGTGTGACTGATGAGTTGAAATGCATGCTGCAGACTACAACTTCTCACACTTTCAAGACACAGAGCACCCGAGGTCAGGATCTGCCTAGGATATGGTACCTGGGTACTGGCGTATAGTGGACACTGAGCTCGTGATGGGCGTGTAAGTGTGCGTCAACGGGTATGGAGAGGAGGGGTATGTGGGCAGAAAGTACTGGAACTGCACTGGAACAGGTTGCCTGAAAAGGGATGACATGTTTTGTTAAGGTCAGCGTAGAGGAACAGAAAATCTTTTTCCAGATCAGCTAAAAAAGAAGCAGAGGCAAAACAAATACCTATGGGCATATATGCACAGGAACTGAGAAATGCTGATCTTTAAGCAGTAGCGTCCAATCTTACCCACTAAGGGCCGATGTGGGTGCGGGTTTTTATCATCTACAACACCTGATTCATCTAATGATTTACTCAGGAAGTTCAGGACCCAGAATTAGTAGTATCATGTGCATTCGTGTTGTAATGAAAACAGCACCCACACTAGCCCTTCCCAGATGAGATTGGACTCCCTCTACTTTAAGACTATTACCTCACAGGATCTGAGAAATTCCAGTCTTAAAATTTATCCCCAAGCAGGAATAGAGATTGAGATTAGTGTTGTGAAACACTAATCAAAAGGACAATTTGCCAACACGAACTGTGAAAGGCTGATGCAAAAGATTATTCCTATGCAAGATCTGTGGTAGGCTGATTTCAAAACTATTCCCTTACAGGGTCTATGAACAGCTGATCATCTACGTTATTGCATCACCTGATCAGCGGAAGTCTGATTCTGAAGAGTCTCAGCCATACTTGCCTGTTGTCACTCCTGGCCTCCATGGTCACGGCGTTAGGAGAAGCTCGGTGGCCAGAGATGGGAATGAGATTACCTCTCTCCCCCGGGTAATCGGGCTGGATCCGAGGAGAAGTGTGGGCAATCGGCTGAGGCACTACTTTTGCTGTACAGAGCATAAGGTTTATAACAATTATGAAAAACTTACACAGAAAGCACCTCAGAATAGCTCAAGTTTCCAACAGATATTGAAGCTGAAGAGAGGGTGCCAATTCACAATAGCTGGAGCCATTCAAGGACCTTTTATTTGAGATTTGACTCCAACAGGAGGAGTCAACTAAATATAACAGCCTGCTTTTAGTGAGACCTGAAGTGGTATAACAGCAGTTAATATTCCAGTGCTGCAAGTTTTAATTTCATCTCCGCTCTGCTCCTTTGAAAGGGAGTTTGTGAAAACAAAAAATATCTCCCTGGGTGCAAGACAAGCATTTGTTTTAAGCATTCGGGCAGCTTGCGTATGCGTGTTGGCAGGCAGGGATGACCCACACTTACCCACGGGTATAGTCGAGGTGGTTACTGCCGTGGCGTGGGACGAATGAGAGGGCATCGTCATGGTGACAATGTTACTGGTCGTCATCTGAGTGTGGGCCACAGTCCCTGAGACAAAGCAAGCCCTTTGTAACCTGAACATGCCCAATTTGAATCCCTAACCAATGCATGCCACTAACAGAATCATCTATACGCCGCAAAAGAGCTGAGCTTAGCTGCCCTGCCCACACATTTTCTATGCAATGCGCTCGAGAGGATAGGCTATTCCTTGTTAGCATCACATAATTTAAAACTGACATAAGACAACACGGGTAGAAAACATTCTCTAAAGAACAGCCTTGCTGAATCAAGACAAATACAAAGCTGTTAACAATACTGTACAATCATTTCATACATATTAATGACAGGACTGCCCTCAGAGCACAACATCCCTCACTGGAGTCACGACTGCGATATGTCTAACATCAGTCTGTGCAACCTATGTGCAAAGATTCAGAAATGTCCTTTGAAAATTGCTGGAGGGGTTGATTTCACCAGCCAAGAATGTTCTGATGCGAACAGACAGACGGGACTGTGCTACGACAATGCCTGGTGGTGGATAAAAAGACCTAGGCGGGCCGAATGGACCAACCTGTAGTTGTGGGGGATGGCACAGTGTTGGTGGCCAGAATGGGGGCCACTGTCGCAGCAGCAACAGGAGTCCCAGTGCTGAAAATGGGCTTCTGTGAGGGAAGAAATGGGAAGGAGGGTGCAGAGTTGGCTTAATGAGAACCGAAGAAACCTCAGTGAAGAAGGGCATTGAGGCAAGGGCCTCAAACTGGTCTGTAAAAAGGCCAAGGGGCCACAGGTTTTCATTCCAACTGAGCAGAAGCACATCTGATACAATTAACCAACGGTACAGGCAGAGATCAATTGATTAAATTAGTTGCATCAGGTGTGCTTCTGCTTGGTCAGATTGAAAACCGGCAGCCCCTTAGCCCTTTTACGGACCAGTTCGAGACCCCTGAATTAAGGAAAGGGAACTGACCGGAGTCATTGTGTGGGGCTGCTGGGGCTTCTGCGCTCCTAATGCTGGGTGGGAGGGCAGGGTGATGCGCGTGGTGTCCCTTGAGGAAGGGGGCCGCTGTATGCTCATTGTGGCCGGCGGTGGGTGGATGGTCAGACCCTGGCGTCTTAAAACAAGAATAGGAAATCAAATTAACAGGATTCATCTATTACAACCTAATGCAGTTCTATGTTTAACATACAGCATCAGGATCAAAATCAGAAATCATCTTGAAACGAATAAGACACCAAGTAGGAGTACACTCGGGCTGCCCTTGACCAAGATGGAGAACTTCAGAACAAAACTCAGTCACATGATTCCACCTCCGGCGTAGCCTCATTTTTACTGCGCAATACCCAAACACTTCTGGGTAATTTCCAGATAGAATTGATGACGCACACAGTCAAAACGGAGGACCTAAACTCAAACTACCTTACAGATAGCCCAAATAATTAGCATTCAAAGAAATCAGAAAGTTAAGGGTTATAGGTATTACAAGTCATGCACTAAATGCAAAATACCCAAGCACATCATCTCAAATTCCAGTGATACAACATAGAAGTACTAAGCATGGACTAACAAACAAAACGGAGTTAGAGGGGTTACATGACATAGATTTACAAGTACTACCAAGCACAGAGCTAAGATTTTTTGCAAAGTAACTTAAAGTAGACATGTATTGAGAATTCAGAAATTGAGCAAATTATACCTCCATGGAAAGCTAATGTCATGGAGATGATGAATAAAATGTTTTCTGAACACTCACTCAAATAGGAAGAAAATAAAAGAGGTTGTGCCACCGGGTGAGTGCCAAAATACAAACATGCACAATTCAAACTAATTGTAGAGTTAAAGGAAGTTTTCTGACAATGCTGTAGTGCGACAGAAACTTGCTAACAAACGGGTCATTTCATGCCAAGTGGAAACGCACCTGGGCCATCATGGTCTTGGATTTTACTTTAACCTTGTCCATTTGTTCATTTTGGCCCAAATAATGGATATCTCTGATTTTTTTTGCAAACTGCCCTCTGGTGTTGGTTTTATGGACCTTTGAAGAAATGCCCTGTAGGGGGCGCTTCTCAAAACATGATGTAGAAAAACCCTTATGTCTCTGGCCCTATTACTGATACAAGTATGGGGTTTTGGGTGGATTTGTAATATGAGGCTTCCTCTAGCACCAATATCATTTACAATGGTTGTATCGGTTCTTGTTACGATGGAAACTGTTTGAAGTTGGGAAAATTTGAGATTTTTTCCATTTAATTGACCCTTATTACTCACCAATTACTGGTGAAACTGAAGAAGCGACAAAAGAAACTTTATTTCAGATAGATCGTTGACACTTTTATTAAAAAAATTAAATTAGAACATAATCGTTCATCAGATTAACCCTTTCAAAGCTGCTTACAACAGAAAAAGTCACAAGTTCAAGGGGGTCTGTCCATCCCCGGGGAAAAGTTGCATCATTATAAATTTGCACCTGTTGCATGTCAGGTGACTTGAATTATACTGGAAAGCACCATTGGTCCAGTATATAGGCTTTTTTCACCACAAAAACAGACACAAAAAGTGAAAAATCTCAAATTTGCCCAATCACAGTTTGCATGGAAAAAAGAACAGATACAACCACTGTAAATGATGGTGGTGCTAGAGGAAGCCTCATATTACAAATCCATCCAAACCCCAGACCTGTATCAGTAATAGGGCCAGAGATACAAGGGTTTTTCCACAGCATGTTTTGAAAAGCGCCCCCTACAGGCCATTTCTTCAGAGGTCCATAAAACCAATACCAGAGGGCAGTTCGCGAAAAAAAATCAGAGATCCATTATTTGGGCCAAAATGAACAAACAGACAAAGTTAAAGTAAAATCCGAGACCATGATGGTCGAGGTGTGTTTCCACTTGGCATGGAATGATCCTAATAAGGTCACTACAATTACAAAGAATATCAATATCAGGTTTTCAGCTCAAATAAAGTAACCCACATGATGTTCAAGCGGGTTTCTTAATTTCCAGCACATAATAGTACATTGCCATGTACATTTCAATGCAAAGAAAAACAATGATTTTTACAACTTTTTAGGCCAGCTTTTTGATGGATTTTTCAGCCATGGCAGTGTAATTCAGGTCATTAGACACTGCTCAGGTGCTAAGTGGTGTCAGTGCACATTTCCCCCGGGGACGAGCCAGGCCCTTAAACTTGGGCTCTTTGACCTTAATTTCCATGGCATTCGCCATTGATACAAGCAACCTTTAAGATTGTCAGCCAAGAGCAAGGTTCAGGTCAAGGATCAAGCCACCTTCCAGATCTGTATCTGTCATAGAATCAAAGATATAAGACTTTTTCTACAGCATGTTTTGTAAAGCGCCCCCTACAGCCATTATTTCAGAGGCCCATAAAATCCATACCGGTGGGCCGTTTGTGAAAAAATTGGAGATGCCCATGATTTGAGTTTAAATGAACAAATATACGAAGTTAGAGAAAAATCTGAGACCATGATGGCCCAAAAGCTACCTTAAGCGTTTCCACTTGGCATGGAATGACCCAAACGCAAACAGCTGATTGCACCCTCATGCGCACTTAAAGTAGGGATTCAAAGAACATAAGTACCCATAAAATTGGTCCGTTATGGCAATTTCATGATATGTTGAAGGTATTCACTCATATAACAAGAGAAAAAAGTTTCGTGCGATTTGACATTCGCTTTCCAATTGTTGCTCCTTTTCCACCGTAACCAGTCCGCCGACAGTCTCATTTTCCGTGACGTCACATACGGGTTGTGTACTCTGAAAGTACCCAGATGTTCCATAGTTATAATGCAGTGAACACTGTGAAAACTGTTTTCAATTTTGTTTTTAAAGCCTGACGAGTCAGAACTCTTAACAGATTTCTTCCAGATCTTCCAGTAGCTCATAGTTTTAAATCCCATGTTTAAATCTTTTTTTTTTTTTTTTTTTAAGCTACTGTCGCATAAAGGTGATTTCTTTCATCAATGCATATTAGTTTCGCTGCTTAGTTTGGCTGGTTCCGTGCCTGCAAAAAAAAAAAAAAACGTTGCCTAGTTTAGAAAGAAAATTATGTTTTACTGGAGTCATGCTACCATTCCAAGGAAGGTTGGATAAGCCAAAGCTGGGCTACAGAAAAGATAGTATTTTATGAACACGATCAAGTGGACTCTCATAACAGTGATTGACTGACATAGAAATCTGGAGTGACGAGGTCGATGCCATTTAGAACACAATTCTTACCCCTCAAATATCTCCACCCAATACCTCAAAAGCAGCCTGAATCGTCTGCCTGTACTTCTCATGCACTCAAGCTCAATTTCAGGTCTTAACTGCTTTTTTATAGTTGTTGTATCTCTTTCCACGGTTCTTTCTTCAACTTCTGGTCCTTCCTCTACCATGATGGCCAAAACGAAACAAAACCTCAAATCTAATAACGTTAGATAGTTACAGTATACGCAATAGAAAGATTTGACGACAGGCAGCTGCAAGTGCATGAACAATATGTATTCCTGCGCAAGTTATGAGAGAGAATACATTCTAAAAATCTTCCTTTCTTGTTTTGTCATCGCTCTTATCAAGTCTACCCATCAAAAAAAAAAAAAAAAATATCATAATAAATAAAGGTATCAGTCCTTCCCCCAGGGTTTCCGCTACATGTAATTGATCGTGGCGCACCGCCACGGCAAAATAAAAGCCGCCACGCCTACGTAAAATGACTTTACATAAACTCCAAAAATCCTAAGGACAATCAGGTGTCGCCAGTTCTCATTGTTAAGTTAAAATGAGCGCTAATAATTCTTGACCTGTTGTCAATCATTTTGCTTGATGAACACGTTTTCCAATGAAGAAAAAATAGCCATCGGCAGTAAAACGCGCTGCTTTCTTCTTCATGCAATGTGTCCAGCGATCAGAGAAAAAATATTTTGTTCACTTTGCAAAACAATAGACTACGATGTTAACTTCCGTGTTTGCTGTGAGCACATCCTGCTCTACCTAATTGTATCTTCATGATTATTTAATTCCAATTCCGGAGTCCGGAGTGATAATCGGTTTTCATATTATATGTGAAATCCACTGTGACGCATGTGAAACTGATAAACCTCCGTGCACATAGACTTCAATTATTACATCGCCAACATGCTGGCCTAACTGGCCACACCTGATAATGCTGAGTTTTGACCCGACGCTGAAGCCCTCCGCCTCAGTTTCAAAAAATCCTGGAGGAAATGCAGCCTTCCCCGTATTTACACGATTTCCATCAGATCGTTTTTTTGTCCATGTTAATCTTCAAAGTACTAGGCCTATATAGAAAAATGAGTTTAAATTTTAAAAAAAGACTGATGAATGTTTCTCCATTATAATTTATCCACCTCAAGTAAAGTACGACTCAATTTTAACCTTTAACAAAATACAAAGCTTAGAGACATAGTATTTCTACTGACATGTAACAGAGCAGAGCTTGCAAAACCCGAATGTGACGTCACCCAAAACGGGCCTCTTTCCTAGCATCGCGGCAGTATTCACACTTGATAAAGTACTGTCGTTTCGTGTGCGTTTCCATTTTCTCGTATCGATAATGTAACGGAATGACATTACATTGCATTCTTTGCGTTCTAAGCTTTCCACTGATGTCGAAATTGCCATATTTCAGTTTTTCCTTTGAATCCCTACTTTAAATACAACTATGGAGCTCCAAAACTTAGATTCAGAATTTTTTTCTTCTTTTTTACTCAGTCATTAATATTCCACAAACTGCTATTTATTTCATGAGCATCAATGTCTCCACTTCAGATGTATCATTTGATTTCTTATAATCGTTTCAGTGCGCTAGTGTCCACCCTCTACGCACAGCAAACTCAGAATGCTGGGGGGGCGCGGCTCTCTGTTCGAAGAACACAGGGGCTGCGTTTGAATACTCAAAAAAAAAAAAGAAAGAAAAAATAAATTACTTCCCATCGTCTAATTCCCAACCACTTTCCTTTAACCTCGATGGAAAATGTAATGAGGTAAAGGAAAGCTGAAAGCGGAATTCATAAGGGCTTACGATGACCGACGCAGCAGTAAGAGAATCTGGATGCACTTGCACTAGGCAACGTGATCATGCGATCTTGCCCGGCTTGTTCGTTTGTTTTTGTGATTGGCCAGATGGATGGTCATTGCTCCAAATATTGCTGCCGCACAGTATTGTGGAGTGGCATCATCTCCTTTCCTTTCGTAAAGGACGGTTAAGTGTACTCTTTGCTAAAGGTGATAAGTTAGGAAGCATTGAAAGACCCTTCTTTTTAATTTACAGAATTCAAATACACTTATCATGGCTGCCACATACAGTGGGGTGCAAAAATTTGGGCACCCCTGGTTTAAGTCTGTTACAATTAATCTCAAAGTGATTGAAAGCAAACCTGAACACTAAATGCTACAAAGTTAAACATGACACCTTTCTGCAAATTTAAAATCAAGGTTTCTTTTTATTTTAATTTTCCTAAGTTTTTAAATCATAAGAAAGGAAAAAGGGCCCTGTGCAAAAGTTTGGGAACCCTTTTGGATTATTCTTTGTTACCTTTTAAGAAGATGATTACTAAGACTCAGACCCAGGTGATTTAATCGTTAGGGCTTCAGTGAGTCAGGTGAATATAATTCCAGGGTTGAACTATATATTCTGAAGTAACTCCATGCCTTCTAAAGTACCCGACTGTGGTGGCTGTAGTGTCTGGTGTTAAAAACCATGTGCTCTTCTAAACAGTTGTCCAAGGATGTCAAAATCAAGATAATTCACTTCCACCAGTAAGGAGGGGGCTACAAAAAACTAACGTTTCAATCTACCCATTTCTACTGTCAGAAACATCGTATGAAAATGGAGAATAAATGAATGAAAAACAATTGAAGTCAAGGCAAGATCTGGAAGACCAAGAAAAATTTCAGACAGAATGGCCCGAGATCTGGTGAGAAATGCTCAGAGGAACCCACACATCACTGCAAAAGAGCTGCAAAAAAGAGTAGCAGACACAGGTTTAGTTGTTCACAGGACAACAATACAGCGTACCTTAAACAACAAAGACCAACATGGCAGAGTTGCAAGAAGGAAGCCTTTCCTACAACCTCAACACAAAATTAAGCGTCTGAAGTATGCAAAAGAAAACCTTGAGAAACCCCTAGCCTATTGGAACAATGTGTTTTGGACTGACAAAACCAAAATTGAACCTTTAGGCCACAACCAAAGAAGGCATGTTTGGAGAAAAAACAGCGAAGCATTTGTAGAAAAGAACACGTTGCCAACTGTTAAGCATGGAGGTTGATCCATTATGCTTCAGGGTTGTGTAGCAGCTGGGGGCACAGGCAATATTGTGCGGGTGGAAGGAAGAATGGATTCCACCAAATATCAAGTCATTCTAGAGGCTAATGTTCAAAGCTCAGTCCAGAAATTGAAGTTGAAGAGACATTGGGTATTTCAGCAAGACAATGACCTGAAGCATACATCAAAATTTACCTCCAGGAAAGATGGAAGAAGGTTCTGGAATGGCCATCACAGTCCCCAGACTTGAATATTATTATTAATCTGTGGACAGACCTCAAACATGCCGTGCATGCAAGAATGCCAAAGAATATTTCGGAGCTAGACGTGTTCTGTCAGGAAGAATGGGGAAAAATTCCAAAGACAAGAACTGAAAGACTCTTATCTGGCTACAGGAAGCGTTTGCAAGCTGTTATAGCTGCACGAGGAGGAGTTACAAAGTACTAGCTGACAGGGTTCCCAAACTTTTGCACAAGGCCTTTTTCCTTGTTTAATTATTCTGAAACTGCAAAAAGTAAAAAATAGAACTTATTCTTGCTTTAAAATGTGATGATATGTGTCATGTTTAACTTTGTAGCATTTAGTGTTCAGGTTTGCTTTCAATCACTTGGAGATTAATTGTAACAGACAATTAAACCAGGGGAGCCAAAATTTTTGTACGCCACTGTACATAATTCCGGGTCTTTTTTTAAGGGTTAGGAGCTTTCCTAAGCAAAAAAGACTATTTGAACGCAGCCATGGTATTAAACGCTTCTCCTGCTAGTTGCCAATATGTTGCAAGGTAGCTACACAACCGCTATTACACCATACATGTATGAGCCATGAAGACTCACTTCAGCCCAGAAGCAGTTTTATCCTCAACAAGTGTTGCCACTAAATGTGGGCATGTCCCCCGCCCGGTCACGGAAATTGACTGGGGTCGGCGTATCACACTAATACCAGGGATGCAAACAGAGGTATGGTGAAAAAAAAGGGAGATTGTCGAGGCCATATCCCCCCCCCCAAAAAAAAAGTTTTAGACAATGTAAGCCACCTCAATAAAACCTAGGCTGGCAGTAAATCTCCGACAGCACACAGTATGTATGGTATGGTTCATTTGCAAAATCAAAGTGACTTCAGTGTAGCGTTATGGGCATGTGTCAGAAACAGTGGTGGGTGGTCTGTGGGTACTCCCCCAGAGAATTTTGGATTTTGTTGGTGTAATTTCATGCAATCTGGTGGGTTTTGGGGATCAAATTCTAATCAAATGAAGATAAAAACTAAATGCTGTACATTTTGTTAGCAAATGGTTATACTGATGATAATAGCAGGGTGTTCTCAAGGGCCCCTTGAATCTATCCTATATAAGCACATCTTAAAATGGAGCTAGCCTACAATAGACCTGTGCAGAAACCAAATAGCCTAAATGCAAGCAACCCACCCCAATAAATAGCAAGACCTGAGCATAGATAAAGTGTAAGCCATCCTGTCAATCTACTAGTAGACTAGAAAAAATGGAACTCCAAATATCATGCACCAACACTAATTTGGAGGAATAGATTTTGCTGTTTATTCCTAAAACAGTACAATCTCATTGAGCCAGCATGACTATCTTAATAGAGGTCCAAATCTTTATACATTTCGTCACACTCTTTACATTGAACAAAGTGAGTAGAATGGCCTACTTCAAATAACAAAAGGTCAGTTTCAAACTAAGGCATTTGAATATCCTGGGGCAAGAGCCCTTAAGTGTTGTTTTTTTTTTTTTTACATCTGAACTGTACAACAACAAAAAAAAAATCCTGAATACATTAACAACAATTTGCCTCACTCTCCTCAATTTCCCTCATTCTGCAAATGAACATAGTTTAATGTTAAAGCAAAACAGCCAAAACACAGTGCCGTTCACTACTTCTTTCCACAATTCTTTTAGATACCAGCTCCCAGGTACTTGCTTACTCTGGAATTGACTTTTTGGTTGACAAACGACAATGTGATTAGAACTAGCTGGGATTCCATGCTTCTAGAGCTCAAGTTGGAAACACAATTTTATGACAGTGTTTGCGAATGTTAGACAGTAACACTTCGGGAAACAGACGTAGAAAAGTAATCGACATTGATAAGAAATGTCTTTCCAGTCCTGTTAGCGTGCTAAGAACGAACGTTCTTGGGAAACCTGCCCATGATCTGTCTGACTGGTTGCTAGCGGCAAACCCCAAATTAGCACAAGACCTAACCAAACGTCAACATTGGAAGAGGGGTAGACGCGTAGACCAGGGGCCTTATTTATAAAAATTTGCGCGGATTTCATACTTAAATGATACGTATGCACAAAAAAATAAAAATTACATTTTGTGGAAAATAACCTAATTTATAAACCTAAGGTTAAAATAAACTGCATGGAATTTTCATTTATACACTGTACTGAAGGAGATGCCGTCTTTCGGATGAGACGTTAAACCGAGGTCCTGACTCACTGTGGTCATTAAAGATCCTTCGACACTCTTCGATAAGAGTAGGGGGTTCCCCGGTGTCATGGCTGAAGTCCCAACCTGGCTCTTTCGACCTGCCACCTAATCATCCCCTGATCCAACTGGCCGTGCAAATTGCCCTCTCCCTCCCCACCTCAACCCTCAGGGCTCCCTTGAAAAAGAGATTTCAATCTAAACGGGATTTCCCTGGTTAAATAAGGGTTAAATAAAATAAATAAAAAATTTAATCAGGATGGACTTGGAATTTATTGACATTGCGCACAATCTGAATAATTTCCCTTTTTTTAATGTCAAGTTTGTTTTTATAAATCAGAAATCTGCAAAGAAAGTGATGTACGTATCTTTTTTGTGCCTACGCACCGTTTATAAATGAGGGCCCAGGATGTAGCCAACTAGCCTACTGTGCATAGAAGACAAGTAGCGACAGCCAAGTCCGGACTGAGCTAGCAAGATACATGAAGAACTGTCAGTCAATACGATTTCATTGTAGTTTCATACAGCTATCCATACTAGAATTCTACCTAGTGAGGCAGACCTGACATAGGTTTACTACAACAGAAACATAATGATCTCACACAATAAATTGCATACAACTTAGTCATATGGTTTCATAGAAATGACATGAATAGATCATATAGCATACAGAACAAAAAATATCCTTACCTCAGAATTGTTGGTGACACCAGAGAGGGTGAAAGCGGCTAATCTTTGATGACACCATATCATATATATATATTTAGAACACTAGATTGCTGATGATGTCATGTTTACATTATCCAAAGTGAAGCACCCAGCCACCATATCGATACACCCAACTTCTTCATAAAAATGAATGGTTTCCTATGAGGGCAATTTCAAATGAGTCAATTTAAGCGTTAAAATGCCGAGATATGCGGCTGCCTTTTGCAGCAATATTCATTTGAGGGGCAGTAATAAAATGTTTCACAACGTAGAAACGCAAATTTGTCACTTTAATAGAAAAAATCGTGTACACATGCTAGCTAGCTAATTAGCCGTCCAATCGACTTGAATAGACCACTGACTAAAAACAAACGCTAGCGATTGATAACGGTCACCAGCGAGCTACCTTGGTACCCTTACCATCGCGGGGACTGCATTGACTTAGCAGTTAATAAAATTAACAAAGTGGCTAACAAGCTAGATAGTTGAACTTGACATTCAACGACAATACTTCTTACCTGCATAATATTTAAAACAATGGACAAGTCGCTTTGTCTGTTTATACAGAGTTTCTAAAGACTAGGAGGGGAGAAAGGCTTGGCCGATCGAAGTCAGGAGAAAACTCTTTTCTCTGTCCCCTCGATCCCTGCTGTGCAGTGATAATTTTTGAGAGCACTGTTTTGACGGGACATGGGCAAAGATGAAGCTTCGTAAAGGAGTAGCCAGAGTTAACTAGCGCTTCCTTTTAACAACGTTGGCATAAGCCATATAACATAACATAACATAACATAACATGAATGGCGAGAACAGGCCATTCAGCCCAACCAGGCTTGCCAGTTTCTTTATACCATTGTGAATATATCAATTCAGATACTCAATGACTCAGTGGTATCTAGCTTTAAGTCAAGCCTGCTCTTTAAAACTCCCAAGGTCTCTGCCTCAACAATATGGTCAGGCAAGCTATTCCACATCGAAATTGCTCTTTGGGTGAAGAAATATTTCCGAATATCAGTGCTAAATTTACCTTTGGTCAGCTTCCATTTGTGACCCCGAGTTCTACTAACAACACTTGGTCGAAGGAATCCTACCTAATTCACTTTGTTAATCCCTTTAACATATTTAAAGACCTCAATCAGATCACCCCTTAGTCTCCTTTTCCTAAGACTAAAGAGATTAAGGATCTTCAGCCTCTTCTCAAAGCTTTCATCTTTTATAACCGGAATTAGCTTAGTGGCTCTTCTCTGAACTTTCTCTAGAGCCTCTATATCTTTCTTAAAGTATGGTCCCCAGGACTGTTCACAATACTCCAGATGTGGTCTGACGAATGTGTTGAACAAAAGCAGCATCACCTCCTTGGATTTGTACTCAATACTTCAGGCAATGTATCCCAGCATCCGACTGGCTTTTTTATCTGCTACGGCACAATGGCTAGAGCCTGTGAGGGTTTGGTCAACAATCACTCCCAGATCTTTTTCGTGTGGAGCACATTCCAGTTTTAAACCTCCCATGAAGTAATCCCGTCTAATGTTTTTATTACCTACATGTACAACTTTACATTTCGCTACATGAGATACCACTGACCACCACTCTTTGTTTTCTGTCCTGTAACCAGTTTTGAATCCACTTCAGAATACCTCCTGTAACTCCAATGGAGCTCATTTTAAAAATTAGTCTCTTATGCGGTACTGTATCAAATGCTTTCTGAAAATCCAAGTATATGATGTCATAAGCCCTGCTCTGGTCATAAGTCTTGGTGGCCTCTTCAAAAAATTCCAGAAGGTTTGTCAGGCATGACCTTTCCTTACGGAAACCATGTTGGCTATCCCTCAAGATATTGTTACGTTCAAGAAATAAGTCCAGCTCATCTTTTATGATAGATTCCAATATTTTGCACGCAATGCAAGTTAAACTGACTGGCCTGTAATTTCCTGGCTCAGTACGGTCCCCTTTCTTATATATTGGTATTATATTGCCCTGTTTTCAATCATTTGGTATTCCTCCAGTTTCTAAAGACCGTCTGAAGATGGCGGATAGCGGCATAAAGATGATATCACTAACTTCCCTGAGCACTCTAGGATATAAGCCATCAAGACCCGCCGCCTTATCTGCCTTTAGTTATGCAACTTGTTGAATACTTCGTTATCCCTAACCTCAATTTCCGCTAAATAATCTTGAGTATTGGACATGCCCTCTGGCCGAATAAAGACCCACTCTGCGGTAAAAGTCTCAACAAAGTAACTGTTTAAGGTATCCGCAATATCCTTGTTATCATATAGCAGCGATCCATTTTTATTCTTTATGCACTTAACCTGCTCTTTGACTTTCCTTATTCTGTTGCAGTACTGAAAGAAGCGCTTAGGGTTAGTTTTTGCCCCCTCTGCAATTTGTCTTTCATACAGTCTTCTAGCATTCCTCAGCTCTTTTTTTTTGACCACAGCCCACATTTTACAGTTTTCAGCCTTAGTGTTCTCATTGTTATCCTTGATGTATATGATCCACTATAAACAATTCGGTTGACGGCAAATATATTCAACCAGGGTACAATGAATTGAGGAAACCAGAGAGTAATTCAATAATGTATACGGACATTAATCGACGAATTTAATAACGGCGAAAACTTCCAAGCAATTAACCTATGGCTAAGACCGCCCACTCCACTGACTTGGACAATCAATCAACATTTTAGAACAGGCGCCAATGGCTGGTATCACAGTCAGAGATATTTTTCAGGATGCTATCGATGATTTTTGGCGATAGAAGGCTCAAATATCATCAAGCAGTAAGCAAATAGGCTTACACTATGCATTGGAGGGATACATTAAAGAAATTACAGTGGAGAAGACCAACAAAAAGTTTAAATTAGAAGAAAATTTTCAGGTCTCAGTGCAAACACGATCAACCGCATCTCATTTCCGTCACCCTCTCACACAACAAGATTGAGGATGAGAATTGTTCGTGCACCGCAGGCTAATAAATGTAATTTAGGTATTATTACTACTATCTACCGAATTTAAGAAATCTGACCTGACGTGACTGAACTCCTAAGTAAACAAGGTGACATGGTGAACAACGCAGCCAGGAGCTCACATTAAGCCAACGTCTTAATGTCTTGCATGTAATCTGTTGTGCGAAAAATTCGTTTCGCGTCCAGTGTGAAAGCAGCTTTATCCAGAGGACACACTTCTCTCGGTTATGTGGCGGCTTTGGGAAGGGTATAAAATACATCCCATTGCCCATCCTCTCGGGATACCTTGTATCGGAGTTAAATTTACCCCAAGCACAGCGTTTGACCATTTTTTTTAACTTAGAAACATTTTAAAACCCCATAGAAGCGAACGATTCGGAGTTTCCGTAATGCATTTCAATGGAAGTTCAGGCTCAGAATGTCCGAGTATATGGGGAAAAAATATGCACTGCGATTGGCTCATCGCATTTGAGGGCGGGGCTTAGCCATAGGTCAATTATCTTATCACAGGGTCATTAAAAGCCTCAGTTACGTTAACTTAACTTTTCTGCTCGCACTTTAAAGAGTCACATTTCGATCTTTTGTAAGTGTGCCGTTTTCCATCCTCCAAAAAGCACATATTTAGGACGACAAAATGTTGCTCTGCACAGCGATACCAAAATAACACCGACTCACACGCAAGTGTTTTAGAAAATGTAATTTTAAAGTAGGCGAAAATGAATGGGAGTGTACGTGCGAATTTTACTTCCACTCCTGGAACAGACGCGTCACTTGAGTGTACCCTATCAGCAATCTAGTGTTCTATAATATATATCTATGCACCAGATGGAATTCTGTGGCGTTTCGTACAGTGGAGCGGGAAGGTCCAGCACAAGATTCTCAAACCGTAAAAACTTACCTTTTTAGCCAAGCCTGTGATTAGTTCATGATTAGTTATGTATAAACATTTATCTGGCTCTGGTGGGATTGATTACAACCTAGTTTTATGATGGGTTCACAAGATCTTGGAAGCCAAAGTTAAGTAAATCCATGTGGAACCGGTGGCACTGAGCATGCATTAACGGTGCCAGTGGGGCTTGCTACAGCCTTAGTCACTGGGGAGGTCCACATAGTACTGGTAGTAGTGTTTAGCAAATCCATGTGGAACCGGTGGCACTGAGCATGCATCAACGGTGCCAGTGGGGCTTGCTACAGCCTTAGTCACGGGGGAGGTATCTATACGGTACTGGTGGTAGTGTTAAGCAAATCCACGTGGAACCGGTAGCACTGAGCATGCATCAACGGTGCCAGTGGGGCTTGCTACAGCCTTAGTCACCGGGGAGGTCCATATGGTACTAGTGTTTAGAAAATCAAAAGTGACCTTGCAGCCTGGTGTAAGTGTATGGCCTCTGTGCTGCAGGAAGTGGATAGAGGGGTGTTGACCGTTTCCTGACCAGTCTGCTCCTAAATTCTCACTTGGCACATGACACAGGACGGTTTTTTTAATTAACATGCAGTAGCTTTATCCAGTGCCTCAACCCCCTTATTTCTGCGTCTCTCTCCAAGGATCTTTCCGTCCACTACCCTGAGTCCTGGACCGTCCAAGCCCGATCCCTCACCATGAGCGCTGGCTGCTGCTGTCCTGCTGTCCTGATCCAGTTCTGCACCATCCTCGACATGCCACTTCCTGGTGCTACAGACGCCACTGTTCAGATGGACTTAAATGGAACTCTCTTGCCATTTTACTCTATTTGACTTCATTTTGTTATCATTTCCCTAGCCCGCGGAGGATGAGCTTCCCCACTATAGTCGGGTTCCTCCTGAGATTTCTTCCCACTGGGGAGTTTTTTCTCACCACTGTTTGAGGATTTTTCTCCCTACTGGGAGTTTTTTGCCTCATTTTCTGTTGTGGGGAATAGGCTGGGCACTGCCCTTTTATTTATTTAATCTCTCACTGTAAAGCGTCTTTGTGACAGTCTGTGAAAAGCGCTATACAAATAAACTGAATTGAAAATTGAATTGAATAGACCCACTTCCGTCGATTCAATCAAAATAGCACTCGCACTGTACATTGATGATACCAAAGTAAGTTTATTCCCTGATTTATAAAAAAAAAATTATCACACAGTTTTTGAGAAATAATTTTTTTCAATTTCTCAGTCCTATCTTTAACATTGGAGCCAGAATTTCAAGCGCCCATAAAACAGACAAAAATGATTCAATCAAAAATCCAAGAAAAATGTCTGGAGCTATGGTCTAGTAGTATGTTATTGCAAATTTACACGAAAATTCATCAAGCCAAAAAAGAGATTAAAAAAATGTTCCGGACGACAGACGCCACACCACGACAATAGCTTATCGGCCCATAGGGCCGGTAAGCCAAAAATCAGTCATCTCTGAGGCTAGGTCACGCAGATCCAGAACAACACATGGCGCCACCCCCTTTTCCCCCTCAATTTAAAGGCTAACCCGTATTGGTCTCCTTTCTGTTTTTGATTCCAATGAATGAAGTCATCTTTTTTGAAGTGAGCAGCGCAAACAAAAGAGGCAAAGCCACTGCGCCCGCATGGCCAAACAAGGCCAAAATCAAACTTGGCCTGATTTCCATCCCATATACACGCACATAAAATATGAAAAAGATCCATCAAAAACTGAAGGCGCTAGAGCGCTCACAGGGCAAAAAGTTTACGGACGCACAACAGACCACCAAGAGGGCGACCGACCACAGCATTTATAAGCCCGATTGGCCTAGAGACCAAGTGAGCCAACAGGATTGACAGATACAGTTTCTAATTCTTCCGTCTAATAGTGTAATCCATTTCTTACAAATAGTTTCATCTTTAGAAAATAAATACCCAATGGAGTTTGAGCAACCACTCAATGGCATTAAGCTGGTATGATAGGTCAGTTTTGACTAACAACTCTGACGAACATCTTAATTAACCAAGTAATGAATCGGAGAAATTTAATTATATCGGGGAAACTACGTTTGGACAATATTATGGAATCAGATCCTATGTGTTCACGCGATCACTCAAGAACTATTTTATAGATCATTTTCAAATCTTATTTGCTTTTAGATCTTATTGAGACGAAGAACTGGATTGATTTTGGGCTTGCTAGGCTTTCCATATGGAGAGCTTTCATTAAGGGGCTTTCGCCGATATACCCTTTGCAGTCAGGGGCGACAGTATAGGTCCTGTTTAACTCTGTGTTGGATTTCTTTGTAGGCCACCAAGACTTATGAAAAGAGCAGGGCTTATGTTATCATATACTTGGATTTTAGGAAAGCATTTGATACAGTACCGTATAAGAGACTAATTTTTATAATGAGCTCAATTGGAGTTACAGGAGGTATTCTGGAGTGGATTCAAAACTGGTTACAGGACAAAACTCAAAGAGCGTTGGTCAGTGGAATCTCATCTGAGCTAGGTATGGTGGGGAGTGGTGTCCCTCAGGGATCGGCGTTGGGACCCCTGCTGTTCCTCATCTTTATTAATGACCTTGATAGGAATCTTGAGAGCAAATTAGTTAAATTTGCAGATGACACTGAATTGGGAGGTTTGGCAAATAGTTAAAAGTCCACTAAAGTGATTCAGGATGATTTGGATAGAATCCAGAATTGGGCCGAAATGTGGCAAATGAAATTAAATGTAGCGAAATGTAAAGTTGTACATGTAGGTAGAAAAAACATTAGACAGGATTACTTCATGGGAGGTTTAAAACTGGAATGTGCTCCACATCTGGGAGCGATTGCTGACCAAACCCTCACAGGTTCTGGTCATTGTGCCGTAGCAGTTAAAAAAGCCAACTGGATGTTGGGATACATTGCCAAAAGTATTGAGTAAAAATCCAAGGAGGACTCGGGGTCACAAATGGAAGATAACCAAGAGTAAATTTAGCACTGATATTAAGAAATATTTTTTCACCCAAAGAGTAATTTCAATGTGAAATAGCTAGCCTGACCATATTGTTGAACCAGAAACCTTGGGAATTTTCAACAGCAGGCTTGACTTAAAGCTAGATACCATTGAGTATCTGAAGTGATATATTCACAATAGTAAAAATAAACTGGCGAGCCTAGTTAGGCTGAACGGCCCGCTCTCGCCACTCATGCCATGTTATGTTATGAAAATCACTGGCAACAGATGACATACTGTAGAGGGATTGGCTAATGTGCCAATCAGGTTAAGAAGAGTACTTCACTTAATATATTCCTATGCCTCACACCTTCAAGGAAGGAGGGTGGACATCATAAATGGCTTGAGTTTGTTGTTATTTTGTTGTCCTAGCGGTTTCAATAAATGTTTAACCCCTTTGCACGGAAGCCAAATCTGGCTATTTATGTGTTACCTTATTTAAGGCTTTATAATTCAAGATTCAAGCAGCTTAACAGATAGGAAAGGAATGGCTCAACTGAATCAGGACACTTGAAGCATTTAGAATTCCATCATATTTCAGTTTATTTTCATGATTTTGGTAGAGAAAAAGGCTGCAAACACAAAAAAATCTTCATGAAAATTCAGCATTGAAATTGCAAAAAAATAATACAGAGAACTGCAAAATTGCTAGAGCTTAAAACTATACATTTCTGGCATCATAAAATCCTTGACCACAAGTGCAAGTCATCTGAGCATTGAATTCTAGGTTACCAACTCTCTTGGACCCAAATAAGACAGCTATCCAGGTGGCTTCCCAAACTCTAACATCCCCCAAAATGGTCCACTGTCAAACCATAAAATAATCATACATTCAACACAAATCAACTTTTGACGCATGAAATTCAATAGGTAGTAATTATTTTCTCATTGAATTTAGAATGAATTTATCAATATAGGTGCAGTTGTACATCAATGATCACCAATAACCTCTCCAAATACAAAACATGCCTTTTCTGCATGATGAAGTTCAGAATTTTGTCAGTTTTTCTTCAGAGTCCAACTAGCCTAGCCTGACTCCGCTAGCCTACATACCTCCGCTCAATTTCATTTCACTTCACCACTCCATCTGATCACAATGAGCTCTGCCTCGTTTACCATGTCAGAAAAACGCCGGACCAACCAATGAACAGAAGGCGTGGCCGAGAGCCATGACGTAGCTCCTGCGCCGAGTTTGAAATTGTAGTCTCTGAAATCAACAATGGCAACAGACATAGATACACAGGAGGCCATTTGCTCTGTCGTGGAGAAAATCACCGATATCAGCAATTTAAAGCCACAAGATGAATGTTTGGTTAGTTTTTTTTGAATGGAAATGATGTTGTAGCGCTACTCCCTACAGTTTCGGGAAAAGCTGTCATATCTACTTAATATCCATCATGCAACATATGAAATAGGCACCCTGTTCATCTCTGAGAGAGACAGCCGAACCACCTCAGCTAGCTTGTAGCTTCTAGTGTTACATTGCCGGTGAATTTCACACTATTTAAGTTAGCAGCGAACTTTTTAAAAGCCGTGTTTTTGTTCACGTCACAAGACCTATTTGCTGTCTCAGTGTTATGTTGTCATTATCCATAAATGAAATGGTTGTCTGAGACAGCCAAACACTTAGAGCCAAACTGCATTACTATAAAGTTAGATAGTGAGCTCGGTATGATGTTAGCACAAGTATGGTTACCTGTTCAGTTTTCGTGTCAACGCAAATTTCGTCCTAATGTACAGAATGCGTTATTCTCGCCGATTCTGCCGTTGGTTTCGGGTCTTTTTTATAGCATCAGTATCGGCAGGAAAAACGACAGCTCAACAGTTTGTTTCTTGCAAGGAGATCAGAAAGAGCACCTTTGGTTCTTTTCAGTGAATGAGTGAAGGCTAAAATGAGGTAGATGGACATATGCATGAGTACAGTATTAACTTTAATGTACTGATCAGTTTGTTTTCGCTGCATTCCTGGTATGAAGGACTGTGTTTACAGCAAAAGTACTAGGCGGCTGAGCCAGCGCATAACATACGTCATCGCCAAACGTTAGTGATTAGTTTACAGGTACACCAATGATTTTAAACTTCAGACTTTTTTTTTGAATATAATGATAAATCAGGAAAATACTTAGCCAACCAGCTCAAAAGGAATAAAGAAAAAACACTGATAACTGCAGTAAAAGACCAGCAGGGAAACCTCAGTCACAACCCAAATGAAATAAACTGGATCTTTCATGACTATTATAAGGATCTCTATCACTCTAATAATAAATGCGACACTGATAACATCTACTCTTTTTTAAACAACATTGAATTGCCAAAACTATCAATAGAACAAAAAAATGCATTAGATCAACCCATAACTCCGGATGAACTCAGGAAAGCTATTTTCTCTATGCCAAACAATAAATCACCTGGCTCAGACGGTTACCCCATTGAATTTTATAAACATTTTTGGCACATCATATCCCCTCTGTTTTTTAGAATGGTCACAGAACTTAAACAATCAGGAAAAATGCCACCACATATGAATACAGCTCTTATCTCAGTTCTGCTCAAACCTAACAAAGACCCAACTCTCACAACCAGTTACAGACCAATAAGCCTCATCAACTGCGACATTAAAATAATAAGCAAAAGCACTTTCACACAGACTAGAATCAGTAATATCTAACATAATCCATCCAGATCAAACAGGTTTCATAAAAGGCAGGCATTCATCTTCAAACATCGCCGTTTATTTAATTTGATTGATATTTCTCAAAAAACAATATAAACACCATCATTACATCACTGGACGCCGAGAAAGCTTTTGATAAGGTTAACTGGACATATCTCCACTACACTCTTGAGAAATTTGGCTTTGGAACGTCATTTATTCACTGGATTAAAACACTCTATAACTCACCTTCAGCAGCCGTCATCACCAATAATTACATCTCCCAACGTTTCACACTTCAGCGTGGCACAAGACAAGGATGTCCACTCTCTCCATTACTTTTTGCTATTTTCTTAGAGCCTCTTGCAGCATCTATCCGTCAGAACAACAATATCATAGGAATAAAAACAAAACAGGTCCACCATAAAATTAGCTTATACGCAGATGATATACTTTTATACTTAACAAAACCAACACAATCTCTCATTGAAGTCTCCACAACTATCAACAATTTCTCAAAAATATCAGATTATACCATAAACTGGCCTAAATCAACAATCTTGTCACTTTGTGGGGAGCACTGGAAGGCTGCAATGAAAACACTACCCTTTTCTATGACAACTGGCAATATCCGATACCTTGGTATTTACGTGTCCACCAGGCTGTCGGAACTCTTCTCCCTCAACTTCACTCCATTATTAAAAGAAATTGAAGAAGACCTGATCCGTTGGAATAACTTACCCATTTCACTATTAGGAAGAATAGCAGCCATAAAAATGTCAGTATTACCAAAAGTAAATTATCTTTTTTCAATGACCCCCGTCCAACCCACAACACATTGGTTTAACACTCTTGACTCTATAATCACCAAATTCTACTGGAAAAATAAAAAACCGAGAATAAGACTGTCAACACTACAAAAACTTAAGGACACTGGGGGCCTAGCAGCACCTAATTTTAGACTATACCACCTTGCAAACCACCTACAGTACGTAATAAAATGGCAACAAATAAACAATCAATCACAGCACACATGGATGGACATTGAAGAATATGATTGCCAAGAATTATCAATATCAGATTTGCCGTATCTTTCACAGTTATTAAAAAAACACAATTGCTTTAAAAACCCATATATTGCAGTGACTCTGACAGCTTGGTGAAAACTCATTCAAATGACTGGACAAACCATGACACCAAACAAACTCACTCCATTATGGCATAATCCAGACTTCCAAATCCAAAACAAACCGACTGTATTTAACAAATGGAAAAAACTTGGTATCACTCATTTAGATCACATATTTGAAAATAACTCACTCATACCACATGAAATCCTCACAGAAAGATATGATATCGGTGGTAACAGCTTTCTACAATATTCACAACTCAAGCACTGTCTCAAGAAGAATAAAATCAATCTGCACAGCAATACTCTAAATCCCCTCCGATAACTGAACAACTCAAAGAATTAGTACATCAGAAAAAAAACCTGTCCAAAATTTACAAGATTTTATCTAAAACTGACAACACTCTTGCCATTCCGACTCAGCACTGGGAAAAAAAAGATTTGGCTGTTGCCACCGATATCATTGACTGGAAACAAATCTGTATCAACACCTTCTCAATGTCCTCAAATCCAAGATTACAACTTATTCACTATAAAACCCTTCACCGAGTCCACTACACCCAAGTTAAAATGTTAAAAATGGGTTTCACAGAAAGCGATATCTGTAGCCACTGCACACTCAACATCACTGACGACTACTTTCATGCCACATGGCTGTGCCCACCTATCTATACATTTTGGAAAACAGTCATCAACAAACTCTCCTCCATCCTAGGTTGCAGCCTTCCAGTCTCCCCATCACTATGTCTGTTGGGAGAATTATCTTCTGTTGAACTGCCACCTGACAGCATAAGCCCAACTTGGATCGCCCTAGCAATGGCCAAAAAGACCATTTTGCTAAACTGGAAAAATAAACAAAATATCACAATATCTCGATGGCTCAATTTATTATCCGATTACATTAACATGGAAAAACTTAGAGCATCAACTGCAAACCAAGCTGTCCAGTTTGGCCGTCATTGGGCTCATTTTACAGAGCTCCTCAGCAGTCCAGACTAATCCATATAAATAACACACAGTGCTCTTCTTCAACCACACAGTCACCACATATCATACCTACCATTTAAGGAATAAACCAGATGTCTCCGCCATACAACCCCCCCCCAAACATTAATCCGCACCCCGCAATATGGAGCTCCACTACGCATATTTATTAAACTACATGGACGTGTATATACGTTGGTTTGTATTTAAGTATATGTGTGTGTATATATGTGAGTATAGCAGTTTTCAGTCCCTCTGTTTGCTGTCTTTTATCTAATGTTGAACACTATCCTGACCAGCAATGTGAAATCACTGCATAAAACTGTTATTTGTTTATTTATTTTCTTTTCCTCTTTCTTTTTTTGTGTACTTTTTTTAAGATTGTTACATCTACCTGTTATTTGGTTTTGCTTCATCATATTTAATTAGTTGCATTCATTTGTGTAATCCCTCCTGTTTTCTCCTTTGTTATACCCCCTCCCTCTGAAGAGACTGTGTTAGTACAAATTTATTGTTAATAAAAATAAAGCTGACCTCCCAAGAGGGGGGGGTGGTGGCAGGAAAAAAAATAAAAAAATAAAAAAAATAAACTTCAGACAAGCGCCCACCCAACAGGAAGTAAACACTTGTCAATCACAACTGGCCAGACTCTGTGTACAAAGCAAGGCGAAGTGGAAGAGTCTGGTATTACCAGGCTACCACTAGCCAGCACACACTCAATAAAGGAACTGCTTATTTAACGGTAAGAACATTCACCCTGCAATGAAAAGCTAGCAGTTCCCACTTCCAAGCTCGCAACCTTATATAAACACTTAACACACGTTATAAGGAACAAGTGTAATTCACCAACTCAGTAAAACCTGAAGTATACCTTATTTTAACAGAATAAACATTCCATTATCAGGAATGATCAGCCAATTTCGTACCACAAGTTGAACAGAATGGTGCAATGAACATACCAGGGGGTATACCGAAGTGCGTGAGCTGCTTGCATTTTGAAGAAACAAAAACCTCGGCACTCGATTTCGTTGAACACGGTGTAAATTCTAAAACAAAAAGCCACATTGAGCAAAATGCAAACAGAGTAGCAGTATAACCTTTCTTCATTGAATCCTTCCTCCAGAGACAGATGTATCAGGTAGAAGGAACCCTCTAGTCCTGTTTCATTCGGAATAATTCCCATTGACCATGTCCATACCTCATTTAAATCCTGTAAATGTAACTGAACACTTCAGGCCGGTTTTGGGTGTCTTTTTTTTCTTTGAAATCGCTTCATTTTCAGTTGTGCAACCATGACCGACATTAAGAGAATGTACAACCTACATTATTTGTACGCACAGGTTTGTATACTATTCTAATTGTCCAATCAATGTCTTTCAGTTACTGAGGAAAGTTTAAACTCTCTGGAATTGGATAAGAAACTAGTCAATCAAGACATTATTACCGCGGAAGTTTCACGTGGGCGTGAACTATAAGTGTGTGTTACGCAGATGAGCCTTAGTAAATAATTGAGTTATTTGCTATAAACATGAGTACACACAAGGATATAAAGGAGCACTGAATTCGTTGATGGAGGAGTCTATGCGTAAATCCATGGTGTTTTTTCATATGTGATGACTATAATTGATAGTAGAATGGCATAGTATCAATACCAGGTCGAATTTTTGCTTCAGAAAACAGATTTTTCTTTACTATTAATTAGGATACCATTGGCGCACTGTAGCTGAAGTGGTTGCTACAGAGGACAACGATATTCTGAACCAAGAGATCATTTTTTTGAACTGCTGGATAGATACTATGGGCAAGTATGCAGTTTGCACATCAGGCTTAGCCGAGTAGTTCAATTCAGGCAACTCCTGAAAAAAAGGGATTGGAGTGAACTTGTCCATATTCTAAACCATGTTCAAGCTCGAATTGCTTGTGAATATTCAATAACTGATCCGGGTGTGCCATCTAGTGATAGAATATTGTAACTGTGTGCATAAATTTGCAACTCCAGGTCCGCGAGCGGACACATCTGCACAAAGGGGTTAAGTCCTCGTTTTAGTACTCAGTGTTGGAAAGTACCCAAAGGCGAGTTCTCATACTCGCTCCCACCCTGAAACAAAGTGGTACCGATGCATCTCCACTTGCAACCAAATAATTCTGCACAGAAAGATACGTTATATTAGAGTTGTGATGATCAGTAGACTACATTCCACTTGGACACAGACATTAAATGTTAACCCATAAACCAGTGGTCCTTACCCGTGCACCATCTCCGCGGCGTGTGTGGCAGCAGTGGTGATGACTGGGGACTGTGCCCGGGTGGCAGATACTGGGGCCACCACAGCAGGAAGCACTGCAGTGGATGTGGTGACGACAGGGCGCGACTGCAAAACAAGAACGAGGCAATCACTCCACTTCCACAGTTGAGGATTATCTCTCTACATGGAATTTTCTTTCGGCTTTGAACACCCCCATTTGGAACTTAAAGTAAATTTGCTAGTCTTTATCACTGCCAATTTCTTCCAGAAAAAAAAAATGAGGGTGGGGTGGAACATTAGCAGGGTTCTGCCGATGCTGGTCGGCGGTGGTCGGCGCCGACCAGCACTGGGAATGCACCGTCCACCGACCAGCACTCTGCCCAGAAAGTGCTTTTTCCGCACGGCACTATTTTTTTAAAAGAGCAGTTAAAACGAATTATCCAGTGTCCAATAAAACCGCAATAAACAAAACAAAATGACCCTAAATATGTCTTATGTTACTGTCAGAATAGCGAACTTTCGTTTTCGACCCGCTCCCTGACATAGCCAATTCGCGGGAATCGTCTGCGGTGGTCGTCATAGCAATTCGCCTATTGTACATCTATTATGCTTTGACACGAGTGTAGCTGACGTGCAGACGGCTAGCGGAGAGATGGCCAAACAGAAGAATCAGGGACCAATTGACAGATTTTTAAGGTGAGGTTCAGTGTTGCACTTAGAATAGCAGGGTTCGAAATTCGCGGTAGTGCACACAAAAGTAAAAATTAATGCGGACTCGTAAACTTGTCTTCAAACTAGTCCGAGTGTCTTATAAAATATTGTCAACATGGAAAGAATTCCGTGGCCAACGTCTTTATCTGCTTTTTATTTCCCAGAACGATTTCAAAAAGAGGCGCCTATAGTGTTCACTGCCCTGGGCCATATCGCAAGACATGTCCTCCCACTCATTCACGAACGCATGTAGTCGGAAAAATGAAATTAAATGCCCATTTTAAATCTAAATGGTCCGTTTTGAAGCTCCTTGACTTCAAAAAGGTAAATCGCCAACGTAACTGTTTATATTTGTTCGAGATGAATCGATGTCTTTAACCTTATGAATTGAATAGGCTACCTGTTCTGAGAAATTATGCATAATAAACAGCTCAACTGAAAAAGTAAGCCTCCTACCTGCACAGATATGTTAAATGATATCGTATCAGTGTTGGCTATATATCCCGCACTTCGGTGGTATTCTTTAAGCGCGATGTTTCATGAATAATGAACAAAATGATCAAGTTTCATATTATCCAGTCTGACCTTAATAACGGCAGCATTCTTCTTAACCCAAGAAAGAGTACACTTGGCTGTGTCAATAACCAAAGCATATTTTGACTTTGATAACAGATGTGTATTCAATGCGATTAAAAAAAAAAATAAAAACCATTTTCCTTTGCGTAACATCAATGAAGAAATTATTTATTTTCCTCATGGCTTTTGAACACCATTATCTCAATTTACGTTAAAGCAAGTCACAGTAGCCCGAATAATGATCGTGATCTAGGTCTTTGCATGTTTACTTTGTACCCGAGATGTATAGTGAGTATATCATACTGTAAACCCGAGATAATTAAAGTACCGCGCTCTCCAGCCATAGGTTTCACTAGTGCGTCGACTTTTTTTATTTTATTATTCTTTTCCTAACAATTCCGTAAAATAATTTGTGGCTTCCCTCACTTAACTTCAGAAGGCTGTGCCGCCCGGTCAAAAAAAAAAAAAAAAAAAGAAATTCGTAAGTGCTGGAAGGCGCGCGATTGAGTGCGCAATATTACTTCCATGCCCCCTGCTGAACAAACGAAAAGCATCTCAGCACACCTTCCTTTCTTTTTTTCTTTAAAAAAATAATTTTAAGATAGTCCTAGTCATTAAACATTTCAAAACATACGCGAAGTGGAAAACATTTTGGTAAGCATATCAAACGTGAAGTCAGAGAAATGATGGTCGCATTGCACGCAATAGATAAATTCAGCGAAGACTTGGCAAACACATTCAGGTAAATTACGTGCTGAACAACGCAAAGTTAAGTCTGCAGAATCATCATCCTCTACCCGACAATTGCTTTCACCCCCCTCCCAATTAGGCTACTTTGCTCAATTTGTAATCAAGCAGTTGATTCGCTCAATGAGGCTAACGATTTAAATTGGTAGATGGTCTGATTTATTTAGATATCATTTTTGTTTGTCACATTTTGAAATTTAAATAACCATGAAACATGACAGATTTGCCTGAATGTGATTGCTAGATTATTCCTAATTTTACATTCTGCCGCGCTGCATGCAAATACGTGAACTATTTACTTGACACGTTCGATACGCTTTAACAAAATGTTTTCCACCTTCACTGTTGGTTATTTAGATGCTCAAAAGTAATTAAAATCAAGAGCCATGAGTTACTTTATTTTCAATTAATCTTGTTCAATTTAAATAAAAAATGCCATAAATTTGCGGCACTGATTAGCCTGAACGTGTTTTCCTAATCTTCGGTACATTTGACTATTGCGTGCAATGCAAACATATTCTCTCTCGCATTCGCGTTCGGTATGCTTCACAAAATGTTCTCCACTTCACGTAGCCTATATTTTTAAGCACTTAAAACCAGGGCCATCTTGAAATAATTTCATTTTTTAAGAAATACCTTTAATAATACATACAAAATTCCCCGATGAGAGGTGGAATTCAGAGGTCTGCTGTTAATTCAGATTATTGACATTCTTTCAATCTAACACGGCAGCCTAGTTAGGTTGGTCTGCTTCTCATCATCTCTTCTTAGTCATTATTGGCCACATTTTGGTTTTGATCAGTCAGCTGGCTGAATAAATGGCTTGATTGCAGGTTAGGCAAAGTACACGGGAATTGATTTAAGGTAAAATAATTATGCCAAGATGATGGAGGCTGTCCAACCTGGCTGGTAATTAGCGGACTTCAAATCACAGTTTTCTTCCCGGAAGCATTTCAAATGACCTCATTAGGTATGTATCATAGAAAAGGTAATAAGCAAGCACGTCTGTCTGCCTCATAGTGGCAGTTACTTTTATTGCGCTTGAAATGATCGCGATTCGGTTAATCGAGCAGCCCTAATTCACAGGAATCCAGAAGAGTGCCCTGTCCAGGATTTGGGAGGGTTCCAGCAAAATTCATGATACGGGCCGCAGCTGAGCTGTGCAATATTGCCCTAAAGCAGTACATCGTGGTACAGTCAATTTTGTGCCACCCCATGAGACTATTCGCCCCATTCTGCACAGTCATCATCTGAGAGCAGATTTCGGTTGACCCTGACTCAGGCCTCATCAAAATGACGAAACAAATGCAGCTTACTACCAAGACTGAAGTGCATTAAACAAGCCACATTCAAATAAAATCTAGAGTTAAGCATGAGATCAATACAGACCCCAACTTATTAAATCTGTAGGGTGAAGCCACACAAATTACAAATCAATTTCAATTTAAGTTTATCCAGTTAAAATTAAATGTTAAAAAAAATGTTGAAAATTGACGATTTACAACTATATTACTTTGTCCCAACCATACATCCATCATGCATCCAACTTATTCCAGGCCATAGGTGAAAGGGGGCAGGAACTTAACCCTGCATATGTTGAACCTGACCGGAACACATCCCCCGCAGCTCGGTAAATCATCGTTATGGCAATCACATTAATTTAAAATAGAACAAAGCTGGACTCTGAAGCCTGGGCCCCTTTACTGACGCAGGTCTGAGGGTACCTGGATTGGCTGGTGGATAATGTGCTGAACAGTGGGCTGGCCAGCCCCTGTGCTGGGCCCTGTGGCTGGCCGCAAAACAGTGGGCCCTTTGGAGCTCGACATCACAGCTGCAGCGGCAGCACCTGTTGGTACAGTAAGGAGCTAGCACTGAGCATCAACCCTTAGCACACAACCCACAGTCAAAATGAAGGACAGCCACGACATGCTTTTTTTTAGTTCTTTTGATGCCAATATAGCATGAAAACACGACTGTAGGAAACAGAATTTTCAATGGAACATGTTACTAGCCAAAACATGCAGACAAGAACTTCTTTCTGCACATAGATGAAAATCACAAATATAATTACATTTTTATTGAACATACTAAAGCAAATGTAACAATCCCTCCCCAATCATTGAAAACAATGGAATTCCAGCACAAATGGGACGTGTCGTGTCCGAATGCCCACACTTTATATGCATTTACAGAATTTGCTCTGATACCTACTACTCAACCATTGATGTAGTACATACAATGCGAATGCATCAGCAGTGCGTACAGTAAATTGAGATGGCTATACGGCACCATCTCCCCCATGTCCTGACTTGGTTTACTCATGACGTAGCATAAACTTGCCCGCACACCCACCCCAAATGAAAATTTATGTTTGTTAATAGAGGGTAGACTGTACCTTGCTGGGCTTACGAACAGCTGGCACTCTACAAAAAATTCTGCACAGTCTCCAAGAAGTTGCCATGTTCGCCAACCACTCGCTGACTTCCCTTTCACTCGACAAGGCGTTTAGAAGATGCTCATAATTTTGAAGAAACTCTGGCGAATATACTTTTTTGCCAAATGGTCAGCAAACACTCACCAGTCACCGTTCTACGAATGGTCTGCAAACATTCTTTATGGTCGTCAACTATTCTTCAATTATTCGCCTCCCTCAGGAATGTGGTAAATTGTTGAAAAAAATGCAGAATAGTTCGCAAATGGTTGGAGACTAGCTGCAGAATAGTTTGAGAATAGTTGACAAATCTTGTATTCGCCATGCATTAGGGCAGGACACAGTATTTTTCAGTTCACTTTTTTCAAACATTAATTTTGCTTGTGAGAACTTCGATGTTAGCTTGCAGCTGTCTGGCCATAGACACAGGAACGAAACGCAACATTACCCTCGACTAATCTCTACTTCGAGCCAAAATGTACGAATAGGACCAAGGGTCCTGTAGCTTATCGGCAAGCAATCTTATTGTGATGATACAAGTTATGAAAATTTCATGTGAAGTTTGATCTTTGAATTATAGGAGGTCAATGTTAAGGTCACCAAATAAAAGTTCACATACATTTATAAGACCCCTTGTAATAACCAATCCTAAGCTCTGAAGCAGTTTTGGCGATATTAGTAATTGAAAATTCAATATGTCGATTGTGAACTTAAAAAGGTCACAGAGGGTCAAGTTGAGGTCAGGAAACGGACTTCACATATGACTTTCTAAAAGTCTCTACACAAACTTCGGCTCAGACTATTTTGATGAAAAAAGTCAGGGTAATTTCACTACCGAGTCTGACCCTCAAAGGTCACTGACAGTCAAGTCGAGTGCCACCAAATGAAAGTTCATATGTGACTTCCTAGATGTCTGTAACACAAAACTAGGCTCCATCTGTGACCATTTTAGTGATACAAGTCATTGAAATTGTATTAGGTCAAGTTTAACCTTCAAAAGGTCACGAACAGTCAAGTTGAATGTTCATGTATGACTTCTTTGATAAGTCTTTGATACAAACTTAGGCTCCATCTGTGACCTTTTTAGTGAAACAAGTTTGACCTTCGAAGGTCAATATGAAGGTCACCAAATGAAAGTTCATGTATGACTTCATATACATCTCCAATACAAACCTACGCCCTATCTGTAATGATTTTGCTGATATAAGTCATTGAAATTTCAATGTATAGTTTGGCCGTTATAGGTCACTGAAGGTCAAGTTCAAGGTCACAAAATGAAACTTCATACATGACTTCCAATATGCCCACAATACAAATCTAAGCTCTATCTGTAATAGTTTTGGTGATAGAAGTCATTGAAATTTCACTCTGTTAAGTTTGACCTTCGAAGATCACCAAAGGTCAAGTTCAAGGCCACCACATGAAAGTTCATATATGACTTTGTAGAAGTGTTCAATACACGTTCTCAATCTTCAATATTTTCAAGCCTAGACGCCTTTGAAAATTGTAACATTTTGCTTGACCTCAAGTTTGACCTTTCAAGGTCATCTGAGGTCAACTTTAACATATATGACTTCCTAAAACTTGATAATACAAACTTAATCTCCATCTGCAACCATTTACCTTCCACAGCCGAATTTGGCTACTCTCCATAAGACCCAATGTTAAAGTTTAGCGCCCCTACTAGACCCACTTCCGTCGATTCAATCAAAATGGCCCTCGCACTGTAGGGGAGACTGGGGTCCGAAGAGCCATGGGGACCAATGAGCCATATCACCATCTTGCGATCAATCGATGACAGAGCTGCTTAAAATAGGCAAAATATTTGACCATTGACTGATGAGCCATGGGGATAAATGAGCCATATCACTATTTCGCCCATTTTAAACACCTTTGGCATCGATTGATCGCAAAATAGTGATATGGCTCATTGGTCCCCATGGCTCATCGGACCCCAGTCTCCCCTACATAAAGCATATCAAGGTGAGTTGTTTGCCAGATTTAGAAAAAAAGGTGCAGTTTTTGAGAAATAATTTTTTGAAATTTCAAGTCCTATCTTTAAACATTGTGAATATTTTCCTTGACCTCGAGTTTGACCTTTCAAAGGCATCTGAGGTAAAATTTAACACAGCCAAAATATAGGCCATAGATGACTTCAACAGGCCATCTGGCATATTCATAAAGTACAGCACCCCCACTAGACCCGATTCCGTCGATTCAATCAAAATGGTGCTTGCACTGTACATTTACGGTACCAAGGTAAGTTGATCGCCTGATTTAGAAAAAAGTTATCACGCAGCTTTTGAGAAATAATTCCTTAAAATTTCTCAGTCCTATCTTTAACACTGGGGCCCAAATTTCAGGGGCTCACAAAATGGAAAAAGATGATTCAATCAAAAATCTGGAAAAAAAAAAAAATGTCTGGAGATATGGTCTAGTAGTATGTTATAGCAAATTTATAAGAAAATTCCTCAGGCCAAAAAAAAAAAAAAATTGTTCCGGACGACGGACGCCGGACACCACACCACAACAAAAAGTCACTTACGAATACCAAGATCGTGCACAGCTTTAAAATCGCTCATAACTCAATCACTACACATCCTTGGCCGTTTCAGTGCCCCTATTAAGTCCAATGTAGGCGTTGAGCGGCTGAAGCCTACTTGTCAGCTGCAAAGAGTTAATGAGTATGTTCAGAATGTTCAGAATTTATTACGAATTAGCTTTTGTTTCACTTTAAAGGACCAAATAAATATCGTTTACATTGTGTTTGTAAAGTACAAGTTCCAATAGAAAATGTTATCAAAATAACCATATTTTTGACGCTTAACGCCCAGGATCCAGACCAGTATTAAACCATCAGCTACTGAAGAAGCGCACGATCTTAGAACAGTGTCTCCAGGCAATAAAAATTTGGGAAAGTAACAATTTGCAGGACGCTGGAAGGGAGACGAAAATGAGCAGTTCAACGCAAAGCAGGACACCTGGTCACCCTATTTGCAAACTAGTCACAGAGTGTTCTTCGATTAGTTGCCAACTGTTCTCCAAACAGTCGCCAAAATGTCGCTGACTGTACGCAGGGGATTCGCTAACTGTTAGTGAACCATTCGTCGACTCCTCACAAAAATATCATCAAAAAGTCGCTAGAAAGTAGTCAACAAATCAGCAATTAGTATCTCACTGACTGGCGAATACTTGGTGAATAGTTCACAACTCTAGCATCGCCGAAGAGTAGTCAAATAAATTGCAAGCCAATTGTCGCTGCTTTCGCCAAACCTTCGTCGCTCAGTGAGATACTCACTTAACTCCTTCAACCCCACAGCCCTCTACAGAGGGCTGACCAACATATTCCCTTCAACCCCAAATTCCTGTAGGGAAAATTCAAACAATCTGACTAATTGATTGGAACATATCAGGTTACATTTAATGGGATTCCAGAGATAACAGTAAGATACAATGTCCAGATAATGACCAGCCCTCTACAGAGGGCTGTGGGGTTGAAGGGTATAGTGATGCTAGAATATCTGGGGTTGAAAGAGTTAATATAGCGTTTTGAAATTACATATATAGTCTGTTTCATGTATTGTTTTCTATAGAGAGCCATCGTTTCCCTTGTAGTCGTAAACATGGCTCGTTATCTCCGTGCCAGTGGCCTTATGGGATAGCACATTGTCCATCAGTTGCATACAGCAGAATTCAGCCAAATGCACCAGGACATCAGGTATCGTTCGCATACAGTTTGATCCATACAGAGGTCTCTGACATGTGACATTCTACACAGTTGGCGTACATATTTTCACCTGCTATATAGTAAACGTGTGTGGGTATTGGACGCATCCCTGGACTTTTACGTGAGAAAAACTGCTGGGTTAACTTGTAGGAAATGTGCAGTAGTTTAAAAGGTGAAACCATTTCAAAATAAAAGGAGAACCAAGTGAGAGCAGGTGCAGTCAAAAGGTATATACGAGACCAATTGCTGAACCTGAGGAACAACTGACCCAAATTGAAAACTTAACAAATCATTTTACATCTACAACCCCAATTCTGAAATGGTTGGGACAAAGTGTCAATTGTGAATAAAATCAAAGCGCAATGACTTTCAAATAACACCAGTTAGTATTTTATTCACAATAGAACAGAGATAACATAGCAAATGTTGAAACTGAAAAATTTTACAATTTTATCCACAAAATGAGCTTATTTCAAATTTGATGGCTGCTGCAGGTCTCAAAAGTTGGGACAGGGGCCTGTTTACCATGGTGTAGCATCCCCTCTTCTTTTTAACACATTGCAGTGAGGAGACAAGTTTCTTGAGTGTAGCCATTGGAATTTGATCCCACTCTTGTTAGCTCCCGCCACTCGCGGTGCGGGAGCTATGGTATCGGGCTCTGTCCGTGCGTGCGTGCGTCCGTCAACACATTTTGCTTTATCTCATCAACTATTTCAGTTACAGGCTCCTAATTTTTACTGGACATGCATCTCACAAAGGCCAACAAATGACGTGCCTAAAGGTGACCTTGGCCTATTTTTTCCAAGGTCACTGGCCTAAAAATATCACCAAAAACTTTGACAATTTGCTTTATCTTATCAATATTTTCAGTTACAGGCTCCTAATTAGCTCCCGCCCCCCGAGTGGCATGGGAGCTATGGTATCAGGCTCTATCCGTGCATGCGTCCGTCAAAAAAAACTTTGACCTTTTGTTTATCTTAACGGCGGGAGCTTCTGAGGCCGCCAGTGCCCTATATTTTAACACAGGCTTCCAGCTCCTGGAGAGTTTTGGGTCTCCTTTGACAGACTTTTCGTTTAATGATGCGCCAAATGTTCTCAATCGGAGTAAGATCAGGACTGCTGGCAGGCCATTTCAGCACACGGACTCTTCTACTACAAAGCCATACTGTTGTAATAGCTACAGTATGTGGTTTTGCATTGTCCTGCTGAAATACACAAGGCCTTCCTTGGAATAGATGTCGTCTGGAGGGGAGCATATGTTGCTCTAAAACCTTTATATACATTTCAGCATTCATGGTGCTTTTTAAAACATGCAAATGTTCCACACCATATGCACTAATGCATCCCCATACCATCAGAGATTCTGGCATTTTCGTTTCCGGACGATAGCTGAAAAACGCCTTGGCCAAATGCTCTCATTTTTTGGCGGTGTATTGGGGGTGGTTAGAGGAAGCTCCCTATCAATTTTGTCCAGCTCCGAGAATCAATATGGCCGCCACGGCAGCCACCTTCATTTTCGTTTCCAGACGATAACTGAAAAACACCTTGGCCAAATGTTCTCATTATTTCGTTGTATGTTAGGGGGGGTTACAGGAAGCTCCCTATTGATTTGCGTCCCGCTCCGATAATCAATATGCCCGCCACAGTGGCCATCTTCATTTTCATTTCCGGATGATAACTGAAAACCGCCTGGGCCAAATGTTTTCATTTTTTGATGGTATGTTGGGGGTGTTTACAGGAAGCTCCCTATCGATTTGTGTCCCGCTCCGATAATCAATATGGCCGCCAATAAAGCGCAAGGCTGAGGGGTCCCGCTCGCGACAGCGTGCCATTTTCATCCCTTTTTTGCCCGTGTCACAACTTTTTTTGAGACCTGTTGCAGCCAGAAAATTTGAAATAAGCTCATTTTGTGGATAAAAATGTAAAGTGCCTCAGTTTCAACATTTGAAATATTATCTATCAGTGTTTCCCATACATAGACGAGACTATAGCGGCCCGCCATAGTATAGTATAGCATTTACCCAGTCATAGTGTCAACATGCGGAAATGCCGCGTGTTGAGATTACATGCGCACATTAAAAAAAAAAAAAAAAAACAAATAAAAAACAGAAAAATAGGAAAGGTCCCGGAAGACGCGCAATTTGTGCAATTCCCCCCAATCAAAATGAGAATAATCTCCCCCCCGCCCCCCCGCTCAACAAAATGAAAATCATCCCCCTGCTGAATGGAATGAGAATGACCCCCTCCAGACATCAGTCTGCCACCACACATGTGCCCCCATAGTCTCTAAAAATTCTGTGGGAAACACTGTCTATGTTCTATTGTAAATAACATATTGGCTCATGTGATCTGAAAGTCATCGCGTTTTGATTTTATTCACAATTTACACTTTGTCCCAACTATTTCGGAATTGGGGTTGTATAAAACGCCTTCATCAGACCGTCACCAGAAAGAATTTCAAATCATTACGGCCATAGATCAAAATAACAAATAAAACAAACAATATTAATCCAGATATTCAGGAAGGTATAGATTAAACAGACCTGCAGAACAGGGTGTAAGCAAAACAGAAGGTTTACCCACTGACCTCTAGGTAAATGGGAGGTGAAGGTGTGTGGAGGGGCCGTAGACGAGCCAATCTGCAGGGCAGGTGTGCTGCTCCGGATGATCTGCACATTAGTGGCCATCAGGTGATGTAGGTTACTGGAATGGCCCTAATAGGACAGAAAAAAATACCTCAGCACAACCCACTAAGGATCGGAAATATAAACTCGATAGACAAAAGGATAGGTGGTTTCATCTGTGAAACACTTTTGGCACCCTCCAAGCAGTTTATGACAATGAGGGGAAACTCACCTGCTGGCCGCTTATAGTTGCCACAGGAATGGCAGAGGTCTGAGGCATGCTGCTGTCCATGGTAACAGTGACATGGCCAGGCACCTTGGGTGGCACTGTGAGGTGGCCCTGGCTGGATGCTGGTGCAGGGGCAATCAACCGACTTGGCATGGGCGTCTTCAAGGCTGACTGGAGGACACCACAGATGAGGATTACTTGATGTACAAGACATATCTTCCATTTGATGTAATGCTGTGGCCATAAAAGACTACATCCTGGGTTTGAAAATTTCTCTCAAGGAATGTTGATGCAACTTCAGTGAAGCGTTGCAAGTAGCAAATGCGCTATACACACTGGGCTCCATTTACAAAACCCAAAACCAGTGAAGTTGGCACGTTGTGTAAATCGTAAATAAAAACAGAAAACAATGATTTGCAAATCCTTTTCAACCTATATTCAATTGAATACACTGCAAAGACAAGTTACTTAATGTTCGAACAGGTAAACTTTGTAATTTTTTGCAAATATTAGCTCATTTGGAATTTGATGCCTGCAACATGTTTCAAAAAAGCTGGCACAAGTGGCAAAAAAGACAGAGAGTTGAGGAATGCTCATCAAACACTTATTTGGAACATCCCACAGGTGAACGGGCTAATTGGGAACAGGTGGGTGCCATGATTGGGTATAAAAGCAGCTTCCCTGAAATGCTCAGTCATTCACAAACAAGGATGGGGCGAGGGTCACCACTTAGTGAACAAATGCGTGAGCTGATTGTCGAACAGTTTAAAAACAACATTCCTCAACGAGGTATTGCAAGAAATTTAGGGATTTCATCATCTACGGTCCGTAATATCGTCAAAAGGTTCAGAGAATCTGGAGAAATCACTGCACGTAAGCGACAAGGCCGAAAACCAACATTGAATGCCCGTGACCTTCGATCCCTCAGGCGGTACTGCATCAAAAACCGACATCAGTGTGTAAAGGACATCACCACATGGGCTCAGGAACACTTCAGAAAACCACTGTCAGTAACTACAGTTCGTCGCTACATCTGCAAGTGCAAGTTAAAACTCTACAATGCAAAGCGAAAGCCATTTATCAACAGCACCCAGAAACACCGCCCGGCTTCGCTGGGCCCAAGCTCATCTAAGATGGACTGATGCAAAGTGGAAAAGTGTTCTGTGGTCTGACGAGTCCACATTTCAAATTGTTTTTGGAAACTGTGGACGCGTGTCCTCCGGACCAAAGAGGAAAAGAACCATCCGGACTGTTATAGGCGCAAAGTTCAAAAGCCAGCATCTGTGATGGTATGGGGTGTATTAGTGCCCAAGGCATGGGCAACTTACACATATGTGAAGGCACCATTAATGCTGAAAGGTACATACAGGTTTTGGAGCAACATATGTTGCCATCCAAGCAACGTCTTTTTTCATGGACGCCCTGCTTATTTCAGCAAGACAATGCCACGCCACATTCTGCACGTGTTACAACAGCATGGCTCCGTAGTAAAAGAGTGCGGGTACTAGACTGGCCTGCCTGTAGTCCAGACCTGTCTCCCATTGAAAATGTGTGGCGATTATGAAGCGTAAAATACGACAACGGAGACCCCGGACTGTTGAACAACTTAAGCTGTACATCAAGCAAGAATGGGAAAGAGTTCCACCTAAAAAGCTTCAAAAATTGGTCTCCTCAGTTCCCAAACGTTTACTGTCGTTAAAAGGAAAGGTGATGTAACACAGTGGTAAAAAGGCCCCTGTGCCAACTTTTTTGCAATGTGTTGCTGCCTTTAAATTCTAAGTTAATGATTATTTGCAAAAAAAAGTTTCTCAGTTTGAACATGAAACATCTTGTCTTTGCAGTGTATTCAATTGAATATAAGTTGAAAAGGATTTGCAATCATTGTATTCTGTTTTTATCTACGATTTACATAACGTGCCAACTTCACTGGTTTTGGGTTTTGTAATTACTAGCACCCCTGACTACCAAAGCACAAACAATACTTCAAAAAATTCTACAAAATATATTTATGGAGAAACTCTAAATAACAGCGTGAAAAATACTGTACGATATTAATGTTCCAATGGAACCAACCAAAATCATTTATTGATTTAATTAAAAATCTATTGCCTCCAAATCAAGGTTACACAATTAATGGCACCCTCAAAGATTAAAGTAAACAACATCTACCGGAATTAAACCAGGTATTAAATCCCACTGGTTTCAAGTTTCATCTGAGTGTTAACCATTACATCACTTTCTGTTTCACTAGGGCAGGGGTGGCCAACCCTGCTCCTGGAGAGCCGCAGTGTCTGCTGGTTTTTAGTGTTACTCAGCACTTGATTGATGAATTAAAGCAGCTGATTACACACTTCACTTACCTCAACTGGTGTCTTAGGTTTAAATCGGGTGGAGAAAACCAAACTCAGCACACCCTCTGGCTCTACAGGACCAGCGTTATCCACCCCTGCTCTATTAACTTTTATCTGTACTCTGTACTTCTACTTTGTTTGCATTACAACTACGCTAAATATCCAACCACATTGACAAATCTTGGTTAACACATCGATTGTTGTCACAACCTGCAAGTCTGCATAATTGGCTCTAGGAGTCTTGTGGGTTGTTCCTGCTAATTGCTTAATTGGCTCATTTTTACCAAATTAAACCAGAGACACCAGGTAAGATCAGTTAAGCGAGTAATCAACTACTTTAATCCATCAATCGAGTGCTGAGTAACACCAAAAATCAGCAGACACTGCGGCCCTCCAGGACCAGGGTTGGCCACCCCTGCACTAGGGTATAAAAATGAGGTAACACGCACGTAATATCCCTTTGTCATGCAACACCATAAAGAAAACAAAACAAACGGTCAGTTCAAAAGAGCTAGGTGGTTACAGTCCTTCATAAATCTGTTAATGGCTACAAGATTCAAAGATGATTGAATATGCCACTGAGCACTGTCAGGGCAATTATTAAAAAAAAATAGCGCGTTGTCACGAGCGGGACCACTCAGCCCTGCGCTTTATTGGCGGCCATATTGATTATCGGAGCGGGACACAAATCGATAGAGAGCTTCCTGTAACCACCCCCAACATACCACCAAAAAATGAGAACATTTGGCCCAGGCGGTTTTCAGTTATCGTCCGCAAACGAAAATGAAGATGGCTGCCGTGGCGGGCATATTGATTATCGAAGCGGGACACAAATCAATAGGGAGCTTCCTGCAACCACCCCTAACATACAACGAAAAAATGAGAACATTTGGTCAAGGCGTTTTTCAGTTATCATCCGGAAACGAAACGTTAAAGCTGCAGTTGGTAACTTTGAGGAGAGAGAGGACTTGGCATAAAAATTTGAAAAAAAATGCAACTTTCAGATCCCTCCCCCTCCCTCTCAACTGCACTCCTGCCCCAAGACCCTCCCCCAGAAGGCTGCCGTGCATACAAATGCACGCAAGCCGTTATGCCACTGTGGAGAGATTCTGCAAGTTCACATTATGAAAACGGCCAAGTTGCCGAGGCTAGACATTACTGTTGTGAACAGTCAAAATTGCTGGCCAACAAACGAGCAGAAATAAATCATGTCGACATGAAAAGTAATCTACAGCAGTATGTATTCAGTAAAAACCTAGCACACGCTTATTTCAGCAAGTTACCCGTTTTTTTGAGTACAGAAACTGTCGCGAATCCTGCTGAATGGCCAGTAAACCATGTATGACAGCATTTAGCTGTGTGAGCACAGAAACATTACACATATTTATGAGGACAACACAACTGATAAGACTGCCAGGTCACTTTATAAAGATATTTTCTGCCACTTTCTAATAAAACGACGCCAGTAACGTTAGCCCTAGCATCGGAAACAAGCTAACGTTAGCTCGACTGCAACATCACAGCAACATCACATGCACTACGGAGTACTGTAACAATTACAAGACGCTGGCTATTTGAACAGCGACTGTGCTTGTAAGCGACGTTCACTCGCTTATTTGCAGCGCGAAAGTGAATTGATGCCGGTTAGGGCTGGGGTTAGTACCAGCTGTGCATGTGAGCGACGCCAACTCGCTTATTTGCAGAGCATTGCGGAGCAAAAATGAATCAACTGTACACAGTTGTCTGTACACAGTGACAGTTTTAGCAAAAATGACAAAAAGTTACTTTTATAAGACTTACCAACTGCAGCTTGGACGGACGGACGGACGGACGGACGGACAGACGCCACGCGCCACAACAATATCCCTCGACCGACTTTCGTCAGCTGAGGGGTAATAAAAATAGTCTCATGGGCACTGTAGCTCACCTGGACATACGTAACCCTCGAAAGACAAAGATTAGTTTTTACATATTTTATTTTCTAAAGTGACAATGTGAAAATGCCAAGTGACATATTTACATAGTTCTCTTGCTACATACACATTACATTGAAGTTATATTATACATAGTACACAGTGCTCGAGACTACACTAGTGATAGGAGCAGTCAAGTGGGCATGTATCTGACCACTCGCTTCCCCCGGATCTTGATCCACGCCCCCGTCCAATCAGAATCCCATCTGGTTTCAAAATGACAAGATGCTGCACGTCGATTCTTCACAAGAGACCTCCTTTTTGGTATTCTGAAACTAATGGATGACATCCCACTTGCTTTGTCCATCTTTTATATACAGTCTATGGTTTAAAGTTATAACAGAAAAAAAATGTGTGGCCAGACACCAACGATCAAATTTAACACTAGAACCGCCATGACGGTCATTTTGACCGTTTTGAAATTTGTTTGTGTCATAACTTTTCAAAATAAATGAATACAACCTTGAGGGTCACTGACTTTTCCTTAAAGTGTCTATATTTTTACGTGCAATTGATTTTATAAAGATTACACCTACGGAGCATAAAATATCACCAAATCTACCTATTTCTGCCATTAGCGGTCTCACTGACCGTACAGTTTTGCAGCTGTTATTTTTTTCGAAAAATGTATCTTTTGGTTGCCGAGCAACTAACCGATGGCACTGTCAGAGTTGGTAGAGTAGAGTAGTCTAGAATTATTTTATTGGGCAGCACTGGCAAAAAGTTTGAGCCAGCAGCAGCGGGAGACACTGGCACCAAAACGGAGGCAGTGCCAGGTCCGCAGGAGCTGCTCACTAAATAAGACGCTCGTCACCTGCTGCAGATGCTTCAGACCCGCAGTATATTCCACATGGTAATGTTGTTATAAATGTTGAATCCGAATGTGTATTAATCAAAATAGATGTTTTTAATAGTTGTTTTCGTCGTTCTGAATTGTTTAATTATTTCTTCACCCAAAAATATCGTTGTGAATGTTTACAATAAAGCCGCTTTCACGCTGGACGCGAACAAATTTTTCGCACGACAGATCACATTCAAAGTCAATGCAAAGACGCGAATCCGCGAGAAACGCGTATTTGCGTCTTTGCATTGAATTTGAATGTAATCTGTCTTGCGAAAAATTCGTTTCGCGGCCGGTGTGAAAGCAGCTTAATTCATGTTAATTATATATAATTCTACTGCCTAAATATTCATAAATGTATTATTAAACTTGTTAAAACGTAATGCTGGTGTTGTCTCGTTCTTTTGAGATACATGGTAACATACAAGATGCATTAATTGCTTCATTAGGTGCTCAGAGAGATGGATTAGAATGTTTTGAACCTAGCGGTCCAAACGACCGTTCATGGCGGTTCTAGTAGTGATAAAATTCCGGCGCTTCTAGTGTTAAAAATTTCTCAAAACCTGTCAGATATGTTTTTGGGGTTGCTGCTAGGCACCACTGTACCAAAATTCGGCTCAATAGCTCCAAAACAAAAATGACCGTCCAATGGGCCCATATGACGTTCTCAATATGGCCATATTTGAAATCGGATCGTAAACTTTTTTCTAAAGTTTGGTGTCCTCATTGGTAGGAACATGCATGCGAAGTTTCACAGTCAGAGCTGCAGCCGTTTCAGAGGAGAAGATGTTCTCTGAATCACTGTGAAGGAATTGCAGGCCTTCGTGGTATCTTGGAGTCACCAGGTTTCAAAAAGCACCATCAAGCGACACCTCCACAACCACAGGCTCTTTGGAAGGATTGTCAGAAGAAAGCCTTTGTGCAATTCCACCGTGACGGACGTTACATCAGTGGGAATTTTTAGCCATTCCAACTACTCTCACAGCTTAAGTTTTACTCCAAGGAATTCAACCTTTTGGGTATTACTAGCTTTGGTCTGAGGCTGTTTGATGAGGGAAGAAAAGCCATCCAGTGATGTCTGTGTGTTTCGCCTGAACCACAATTATGAACATGACGGATGTTACATGAAAAAGACATGGAAAAAATTCGGCCATGTTTATTCCAAAATTCTCTCTGTCTCAACAATGGTACACACGAATGTTTATCCCAGAATTGTACAAGAACTAGGCCACCTAATACACAAATTATAATACAGCTCCAAATAAGAGCCTCTTAGCAGGCAGTTACAGAATTGTGCAAAATCCTCCGTGACGGACGTTACGTGACGGATGTTACATTTTGTCCTCTGAAGTAAAACAAACCTTTCTGCTGAAAAATGTAAATATTGTCCAGTGGAATGATGTAATTACCCAATTATGCATGACTGTAGAAGGTTATAAGATCATTGTGACTTTGTTTTGGTAGTGTGCATCAATTACACGGTATCTTACAGTTAACATCATTATGAAATTGTTTTATTTAGGTTTCTCTTTAATCAAACTCAATAGCTACCCACTTCAGGCGTGGAAATGAAAGTGTTTATATCCTTACTCTGTGGAAAAAAATCCTGTTTCTTTAACTGTAAACTGAAGACTGCAGACTCAATCCACTTGCTTAATACACTGCTTACTCAAAATGAGGACTGGAGAAACAATTCTGAGCAATAATCACTAACTCAACTCTGGACTGTAAGATTAGAAGTCACAAAACTAGCATTAAAACTTGTAGTAAATGATAAATCACACAGGTTAAATTCTGTATTCTGACTTTGACTAGCAGAGGTCTGGGGCCGAAAATAAACTCACAGGACATACTGTCAATCTAAAACAAAGAAAAAGTCAATGCAGTGATTGATATTTCATCTTCTTTTATCATAAAAGTAGAAATTACACAAATACAAATGCTGACTGTGAAATAAACTGAGGATCTCCAATGAGTGAGCCCGAGATATCAAATTCATGCAATGAGAGTAGTAATTTCTTGAGTTTCATAAATTTGACCACTCATGAATTTGTGATTATATTTGTCCCATAAATGTCCGCATCGTATTATTTTATAAAATGGAAAAATAGCGTTTGGCTTCTAGTTTACAGCCTATTCAAGTCAATGGGATGAGTAATTCGCTAGCTAGCATGCTAATCCTTTTCGCCATTAAATTATTAAATTCAAGTGTTTATTCAAGTGTTCATAACGGTTACATGTGTAACTCATTACTGGCCAAAAGGGTTAACATGCTAACTAACGAATTATTCATCTCACTGAATTCAATAGCCATGGTGAACGTTTCCAGAAGAATTGGTCTTGTGAAAATATTAGTTGAATGGTGAACGTTTCCAGAAGAATTGGTCTAGTGAAAATATTAGTTGATGTTTGCCAATGAATGGAATCAGAGCAGTTGTGACATGAGAAAGCAGTATTTCATGTATGTGATACCAAACCTTTATCTAATGGGTTGTCTCACACCAATTTTTAATCCTTTATGGGATAAACGTCATTATGCCGCTCAGCCGCCTCTGGGGCCCTGTAAGTAGTTTTTTAATCTGCCATTTTCTTTACTTAAGCTTCATGAAAATTGAAATTGAGTACTTCAAAAAAAAGTCTGCCTTCATGGTCTTGGAAATGATAGAAGTACAATAGCATAACGGGTAAATTTTGCCCTGCAGCTGCCACCTTTGAATAATTAGTGGAACTATCATTTACTCAAGAGAGCTGAAAGAGTATAATAAAACCCAGTTAATGTTGAAAATCTTGTGACAGTCTTTGACAATCAAATGACAATCTGAGTAAAACTTCATCCTTTAGAAATGAGCACAATTACACGAGCCCCAATTCAAAAACATCCATGGCAAAAATTCTCTTTCCCTTTCATTATCTAGATAAGTTGAGCATTCCTCCTCTCTCTGGGGGCGTGACGGATGTTACAGGACCCCTTTTACTGTGACGGATGTTACATGTGACGGACGTTACGGATTTTGATCCCCTGCCAAATCTTGTGCGCCAAACTTTCAGGCAGACTTTGTCCATTATTGACTCTGTCTTGGCTACAGTTAAGAGAATTGAAAAGTTTCAGTCAACATTTCATCTCAGTTTCTTCCAATAAAAATAATTCAGAATTTCCGTGATGGACGTTACATTGACTGGGATGACTAAGTAACCCCTACCTTTTGGTCAGCAAACTTCCACATGAGGGTTCAAGCTCCCCTCTACTTAAAATTGATGCTCTTGGCATAACAAATTGAATGATATTAATTGTTATACCCATTTAGTTACTGGTTATTTCAGAGGTCCTAATTACCTGATTTTGGGCCGATTTCAGGGTAAAATTCGCACCATCTGTTTGGATGCAAAACTCTTGCTGAAAAATATTGGTCCAGCCATAAATATATATGTTTCTTAAAGTCAGGGGTTTTGTGGATAGATTGAGACCCTTTGCTGGATGTTAAACAGAAAGTGATTTTTTGCTCATCATGTCCCTCTTTTCATGGAATTGCGCTTTTTCTGACAAGAGGACTCAGAAGGAAGCGCTTTGAGTTAGTCAAACGTCATTTCAATTATGATTGGAACAATGTGCTTTGGTCAGAGGAGACCAAAATTGCACGTTTCGGTCAGATACAGCATCGGCATGTCTGGCGTTGAAACGAAGATTAATGCAAGGAGAAGCACCTTACAACTACAGTGAAATATGATAGTAGATCAGTCATGTTTTGCGGCTGTTTTAAGTCAAGAGGTCCAGGGGCACTGGTTAAGATTAATGGCAAAATTAATTCCACAAAGCATCAGGATATTTTGGATGACAATCTGGTTGCCTCTACCAGAAGGCTGGGACTTGGCCATAGGTTGACTTTCCAACAAGGCAATGACCCGAAGCATACATCAAGATCCACGCAGAAATGGTTCTGTGACAACAAAATCAACATTTGGCAGTGGCCATCTCAGTTGCCAGGCCTCAATCCAATTGAAAACCTGTGGGCTGAGTTGAAGAGGGCAGTTGATAAACGCAAACTCAAGAATGTCAAGAATCTTGAAAGGATCTGCTTAGAGGAATAGTCCAAAATCCTCCAAATGTGTGCCCTACCCTTGTCAAAAAATACAGGAAAATACTACATGTCATTACTCTTGCCAGAGGTGGTTGTATTAAGTACTACATGCAGGGTGCCACTTATTATGAAACCGTGATTTTGCTGAAATTTATTTTGTATCAAGTGATTGTTGCGATTTTTGTCGTTTCCAACCGAAACGTCAATGAAGGAAAGTATTTCACACATGTTGGTATATTCCGTTTCTATATCATTATATTGTTTATATAATATTTTCTTGAATTGTTCGTGCATTGGCAGTCAGGGGTGCGAGCCCTGAGGTCGACCACTTTATCGCTTTGGTCCATTAATCAGCCCCAATAGGACTTATTGAAAAATGTCATCATCGTCGGATCTGGGCTCTGATAGTGGCCAATGGCTGTGCAGCTTCAGCCAGGGACGTACATCATGTGCACTGCCTTCTGCATGGAGTCTCCATCCATGACCTCCAATGTGTACCCAAGATAACTTTCATTGAAATATAAACTAACCTTATTACACCGTTTTATTCACACATTATGATCATGGTATGGTTGTTGGTTATTGCATTATCAGACTATGGTTAACTTTAACTGCTTTTCCGCCAAACCCATGCTAATGTCTGTTTAGCTAGCTAGCAAGCGTGCGATAATCTGGCTAGCAGCAAGCAAGCCCAGCGCAACTAATGGGGTCATATCTGATAATTTGATGGCTACTTTTTCTGAAAATATCAGTCTGATAGGCAGGAGCTGAGTAAGATAAGGCAATATGATTGGTAGTAATTCTACACTTGATTGACAGGTTGGAAAGGTCCATCCTCAAACAGAGATGCAATATGCAAAATCAGAACCATTGAGTCAAATGCATGAAAACAAATATGCATTTTTCATTGTTTTTCCTTTCTACAGTGCCACATATTGTTAAATTAGAATTAAATTTGTTTTACCTCTCTATAGTACCACCATCTGGCCAATCAAAGTAATTTGCATCAAGACTGCCCTTTTACACGTCCTTTACAATAGTATGAAGTTTCATGATTGATGACTGGTTAAGTGAGTATAGGGGCTGATGAAATTTAATTGGCTGATGTCGGCCATATTGTTTGAACTATCACTTTGTTCTTGCAGGTTCATGGCAACCTTCAACATTATGAAGCATGCAAAATTTAAGGTTGCTCACATAATTGGTTTAAGAGTAATGACCACTTTTTTGCTATAGTGCCACCTACGAACTGATTTAAACCAAATTTGGGGTGATGAAGTTGCATGGCCTGTAGATGCGTGACCTCAAGTTTGGTAATGACTGGACATTGCATTAAAGTGTTATAGCTCTTTATGTAGGCTGCGCCCTAGAATTTTTCTGAGAATTGATCTCACTGTCATGGAGGAGATAAAAATTCAATGTTTCACAAACAATTCAAAATCGCAGAAAGTTTGCAAATACAAAAAAGGGTGTGGCTTACATGAATTGATTCCCCTTGACCCACAGAATCTAACAAACATAACGCGTTGCTGAATACCCCTCGGCCCGGACAAGATTTCCTGCCTCAAGGTCACAGCGCTAAGGTCAAAGGTGAAATCCAGCAAAAACATGACCATGCACATCCATGTGTCACAGTGAGTTACCATACCAAATTTGGTGAAGCAGCGATCAGTAGTTGCTGAGTATTGACCTGGACAAGATTTCCTGCCTCAAGGTCACAGCGCTAAGGTCAAACGGTGAAATCCAGCCAAAAACATGACGTTGCACATCTATGTGTCACAGTGAGTTACCATAGCAAATTTGGTGAAGCTGCGATATTTAGTTGACGAGAACTGACCCATACAAGATTTCCAGGGTCAAGGTCACAGCGCTAAGGTCAAAGGTCAAATCCAGCAAAAAACCTGACATTGCACATCTATGGGTTACAGTGAGTTACCATACCAAATTTGGTGAAGCTGTGAGAATTAGTTGCCGAGTACTGACCCGGAGAAGATTTCCAGGGTGAAGGTCAAAGCGCTAAGGTCAAAAGGTGAAATCCAGCAAAAAACCTGACGTTGCACATCTGTGGGTCATAGTGAGTTCATCATCATTTATCCATTCTCCAAGTGGAGAATTGGGCCGTATGCTCTCTGCCTCCAGGCTATTCAGTCCTCCGCAGCCGATGCTGCTGCTGCCCATGTTCTTAAACCTTTCTCTTCCAGCTCCCTTTCGACAGTCCTTCTCCAAGTCTCGCGCGGTCGACCCCGTTTCCGTTTGCCTTCAGGTACCCATGTGAGAGCGATTCGTGGATGTGAATGGTGATCCATTCTGAGGACATGACCCAACCACGTCCGTCTCCTCCTTGCCACTTGCTTGTTTATTGTCTCCAGTCCTGCTCTTGCTCTAATCTCCTCATTTGTTATCCGCATTGGCCAGTAGATCTTTAATATCCGACGAAGGCTCTTGTGTAAGAACACATCCAGTTTTTCTCGTCTGTTTTGATCAATCGCCAGCATTCACAACCAAACAACAGCACCGAGATGACATTTGAAGATTTTGATCTTAGTCTTGTAGGTAAAATGACTGTTCTTCCAGATCTTATCCAACTTACTATACTGGACAATTAAAGTTAGGGATCACCCCAAATTTTGAATTTGAAATATTTGATAGTTTGTATTTTTTTCCGTATCATATTTTAATATTGAAAAGTTGGGTGATCCCTAACTTTTTTTGTCCAGTATATATGCAGCCCTTGCTTTCCCAAGCCTTGCTTTGATGTCTTCTTCTGTGCCACCTGATTTGCTTATGTATGCACCCAAGTACACAAAACTCTCTACATCTTCAATATCGTATTTGTCAACCTGACCATTCTCATTGCTGGTCGTGTTCAGTCTGAGGAGTTTTGTCTTTTCAGAGTTGATCTTCAAGCCAGTTGTCTTGCTGATAATCTTTAGATTTTTCACTTTCTGTTGGATTTGACATTTCGTACTGGATGTAAGTGCAATGTCGTCAGCAAAATCTAAGTCGTCTAACTTGGACCACAATTTCCATCTAATGCCAGTGTTGGCACCTGTCACTGTTCTTCTCATGATCCAGTCGATCACGAGTAAGAACAGAAACCCTGACATGTTACACCCCTGCTTTACGCCGGACTTCACATCGAACCAGTCAGTTTGACCTGTACTGTCAACAACCGCACATTAGTTATCTTCATACATTACGTTGACCATTCTGACAAGCTTCGACGGTATCCCATAACTCTCCTTGACCTTCCACAAGGTTTTCCTGTGAACACTGTCAAAAGCCTTTTCGTAGCCGACAAAACATATATATAAGCTGGAGGTCCATTCCACTGCTTGCTCTACGATGTTCCTGAGAACGAATATCTGCTCTAACGTACTCCTTCCTTTCCTGAAACCAGCTTGCTCCTTCCGTAGCTTTGCATCAACACCGCCTGATATTCTTCTGATCAGTACCATGCCCATCACTTTTGCAGCAACAGACATCAGAGTAATCCCCTGCCAGTTTCCACACTTTGTGAGATCCCCTTTTTTGGCAATCTTGACAATGAGACCTTTCCTCCAATCAGCAGGAACAATCTCACTGACCCATATCTCACAGAAAAGGTCGTGAAGTACGTCGACTGTCGTTTTAATGTCAGCCTTGAGCAGTTCTACTGTTATACAGTCTATGCCAGATGCTTTGCCTGCCTTCATGCTGGTGATGGCGTTCCTGATCTCGGCTTTAGTTATAGGGTCTGATGGTATCTCCTCTATAACTTCCATGTCGCTAATCACTTCGGCCTCGCATTCTGGGCTGGGCCTGTTCAGTATTTCGGCAAAGTGCTCTTTCCATCTTTGTTGTACCTCCTCTTCTTTTGTCTACAAATTGCCTTCCTTGTTCCTTACCATGTCAATTTTCTTTGTTGGCTCACTGCACAGCCTTTTTGTAGCATCGTACACAACTTTCATCTGTCCACACTTAGCAGCATCCTCTGCCTCTTGCACTATATTGTTAGACCACTCTCTTATCCTTTCTCAAACTTTTCTTCACTTCTAGATCTTTCTTCCTGTATTCCTGCTGCAGCCTTGCCCTTAATCGTTCCGACCTTGTGCCAGCTAGCTTTTGCTTTAGCTGTTTCCTTTCTTCAACTCCTTTCCAGCTTTGTGGGCTGTCCAGTATTTTCGTCACAATCATCTTCTAGCAGTAAACAGCTGAACCTGTTCTTTAGTACCAACTGAAATTGCTTCCTAATTTCAGGAACATTTAGCATACCGGTCTCATATCTTCTGACTTATACTGCTCTCCTGCCTGTTCTGTTTAGCTTAAGCTGTGTCTTAGCAATCACAAGGTTGTGGTCACTTGCACAGTCTGCACCCCTATACGCCCTAACATCCTGTACTGATCGTTTAAAATTGGATCTAAAGGCCATATGATCGATCTGGTTGTGGTATTGGCCGTTTGGTGAAGTCCACGTGTATCTGTGTATTTCTTTGTGTGGGAACACAGTCGATGCAATAGCAAGATTGTTCAGTGCGCAGAAAGACACAAAGCGCTCCCCATTGTCGCTCCTCTCCCCTGCCATACCAAACTTTCCTACAACGCCTTCCCCTCCAAGTTGTTGCTCACCTACTTTTGCATTCCAGTCACCTATGACCAAGAGCATGTCGTGCCTCGGCACCTCATCAACGATCTTTTGTAACTGTTCACAGAAGTCGTCCTTCACCTCATCATCTGCCTCGTTAGTTGGGGCGTAGACCTGGATGACTGTTGTCTTGATGAAGCGTGAGTAGAAGCGAGCTTCTATGATACGGTCACTTATCGGTCTCCAACTGTCTAAACATTGGGCGACCTTCTTTGACATGATTATTGCGACCCCACTCCGATGAACATCATCATCCCTGCCTGAGTATATGATGGTTTAAGCCTGTTCGTGCTTTCAAACGTCCAAATCCCGACCACCTGCATTCACTTATCCCTAATATACCAATGCCATAACGAGTCATCTCAGCTGTGATCTGGGCTGTTTTTCCCTAACGAGAACATAGTTCTCACATTCCAACATCCCACCTTTACTTTAGTTTTGGGGTTTGCCAACGAGCTGTTCGGAGAATGGGCCCTTTCGCTTTTTCCCATAGTCGCCATACTTCCGTCAACCCAGCTAATAAGGGCATCGCCTGGGGTCCGCATATCGTTAATACTACACCCATTATAGCCTGTAGACATCGAGATTCCAGTTTCCGTAATCACAATGTTTTATGGGGTGAGGTGATTGGCCTCACGCCTAACCCCCAACCTGGAGGGCCAGGGTTTTTCTGTCGGGGTTTTCCTTCCCTTAGTCACAGATTCCGGTTATTTGAGGGCGCCGAGCACTCGCCTTTTGCCACTGTCGCTCAGCTGCTAGCTACTGCTAGCATTACCAGGGGCTACGTAAACGAGGACGTGCGACATATGACTTCGCTGGCAGAGCCGATATTAGACGGAAAGGCATTTCTCAGCATTTACGGGGAGAGCATTGGTGACCCTTGCTAACCCCACTGGGACCTTATACCAGTGCTTAGCCCCATAGTGAGTTACCACACCAAATTTGGTGAAGCTGTGAGGATTAATTGCCGAGTGCTGACCTGGACAATATTTCCAGGGTCATGGTCACAGCGCTAAGGTCAAAGGTCAAATCCAGCAAAAAACCTGACGTTGCACATCTATGGGTCATAATGAGTTATCATACCAAATTTGGTGAAGCTGCGATCATTAGTTGCTGAGTACTGGCCTGGACAATGTCACCCGGACAAGATTTCCAGGGTCAAGGTCACAGCACTAAGGTCAAAGGTCAAATCCAGCAAAAAACCTGACGTTGCACATCTATGGGTCATAGTGAGTTACTATACCAAATTTGGTGTAGCTGCGATAATTAATTGCTGAGTACTGACCCGGACAAGATTTCCAGGGTCAAGGTCACAGCGCTGAGGTCAAAGGTGAAATCCAGCAAAAAACCTGACGTTGCACATCTATGGGTCATAGTGAGTTACCATACCAAATTTGGTGAAGCTGCGATCATTAGTTGCCGAGTACTGGCCCGGACAAAATCATGGACGGACGGCGGACGACGGACAGACACGCAGGTGACGACAATACCCCTCCAGCCAGAGTCGGCCGAGGGGTAAAAATAGGACCAAGGGTCCTGTAGCTTACTGGCAAGCAGTCTTACAGCGATGATACAAGTTATGAAAATTTCAAGTGAAGTTTGACATTTGAATCAATGAAAATCAAGGTCAATGTCACTAAATAAAAGTTCACATACATTTATAAGACCTTCTGTAATACAATCCTAAGCTCTGAAGCAGTTTTGGTGATACAAGTCATTATAATATGTATTCAATATGTCAATTGTGAACTTCAAAAGGTCACAGAATGTCAAGTAGAGGTCAGCAAATGGATTTCATGTACGACTTTCTAAATATCTCTATAAAAACCTTAGCTCAATCTGTGACCATTTTGGTGATACAAGTCATTGTAATTTCACTGTTGGGTTTGACCCTCAAAGGTCACTGACAGTCAAGTTGAATGTCACCAAATGAAAGTTCATATGTGACTTCCTAGATGTCAGTAACACAAACCTAGGCTCCATCTGTGACCATTTTAGTGATACAAGTCATTGAATTTTCACTAGGTCACATTTGACCTAGTGACACATCTGACACATTTGTAGAGAGCCAGATCCGGAGAAGGAAGTCGGGATGGATTGGCCACACCTTGCGTAAACCAGCAGCTACCACCACACGCCAGGCCCTGACTTGGAACCCCCAAGGCAAGCGGAAGAGAGGAAGGCACAAAAACAGCTGGAGGCGAGACAGTGAGGCAGAGCTGAAAAGATATGGTACCAGCTGGGGAGAGGCAGAGAAGACAGCCCAAAGCCGTGCTGGATGGAGAAGAGACGTCGATGGCCTATGCTCCATGGGGAGTTATGGGCCTAAGTATGTAACATTTGACCTTTGAAGGTCAATATGAAGGTCACCAAATGAAAGTTCATATGTGACTTCCTAGATGTCAGTAACACAAACCTAGGGCTTCATCTGTGACCGTTTTAGTGATACAAGTCATTGAATTTTCACTAGGTCACATTTGACCTAGTGACACATCTGACACATTTGTAGAGAGCCAGATCCGGAGAAGGAAGTGGGGATGGATTGGCCACACCTGGCGTAAACCAGCAGCTACCATCACACGCCAGGCTCTGACTTGGAACCCCCAGGGCAAGCGGAAGAGAGGAAGGCCCAAAAACAGCTGGAGGCGGGACAGTGAGGGAGAGCTGAAAAGATATGGTACTAGCTGGGGAGAGGCGGAGAAGACAGCCCAAAGCCGTGCTGGATGGAGAAGAGACGTCGATGGCCTATGCTCCATGGGGAGTTATGGGCCTAAGTAAGTAACATTTGACCTTTGAAGGTCAATACGAAGGTCACCAAATGAAAGTTCATACATGACTTCCGGTATGTCTGTAATACAAACCTAGACTCTATCTGTGACTGTTTTGGCAATACAAGTCATTGGAATTGTATTATGTCAAGTTTGACCTTCAAATGTCATCAACAGTCAAGCTGAATGTCACTAAATGAAAGTTCATATGTGACTTCCTATGTCAGTAACACAAACCTAGGCTCCATCTGTGACCTTTTCAGTGACAGAGGTCACTGAATTTTCGCAAGGTCAAGTTAGACCTTCAAAAGGCCAATATGAAGGTCACCAAATGAAAGTTCATACATGACTTCCTATAGGTCTCCAATACAAACCTACACTCAATCTATAACGATTCTGCTGATATAAGTTATTGAAATTTCACTGTATAGTTTGGCCGTTTAAGGTCACTGAAGGTCAAGTTCAAGGTCAGCCAATGAAACTTCATACATGACTTCCTATATGGCCACAACACAAACCTAAGCTCTATCTGTAATTTTTGATTTTGGTGATAGAAGTCATTGAAATTTCACTGTGTGAAGTTTGACCTTCAAAAGGTCACCAAAGGTCAAGTTCAAGGCCACCAAATGAAATTTCAAGTCATATCTTTTAACATTGTTAAAACCTCGAGTTTTGACCTTTCAAAGTCATCTGTGGTCAAATTTAATATTGCCAAAATATAGGTCATATATGACTTCCTATTTGTCGATAACACAAACTTAATCTCTATCTGCAACCATTTGGCCTCCACAGGCCATCTTGCATTTTCATAAAGTGCAGCGCCCCTAATAGACCCACTTCCGTCGATTCACTCAAAATGGCGCTCGCACTGTACATTGACGGTAGCAAAGTAAGTTCATTGCCTGATTTAGAAAAAAATTTATAACGCAGTTTTTGAGAAATAATTTTTAAAAACTTCTCAGTCCTATCTTTAACATTGGAGCCAAAATTTCAAGGGCCCATAGAAAGGACAAAAATGATTCAATCCAAAATCCGAGAAAAATGCCTGGAGATATGGGCCTGTATTCACAAAGCATCTTATCTTACCACTAGGAGTACTCCTAAGTCGCGCTAAAACATTTTATGTTGGAGTAAAATCTTAAGTTATTCACAAAGCCGCTGAGAGCAACTTTTAGTTAAGAAAACTGCTAATTCCTAGACTAGGAGTAGCTCTGAGACAGGTGGGAGTAAATCTCCGTTGCTATGGATGACGTCAATTCTCATGCACGAGTCTTGGGACAATGAGCACGGCGATTGGTTGTTTGGTGACAGGGCGGCCCATTGAAAAAATATCCCACATACAACCCATGGAGGAAAAAATGAGGAAATAGTCCAAGCGGCTGGTTTGTCCCTTAAAATAACAACATGTTGAGCACTCCTGAAAATGCACTATGCGCAGTCCCCACATATCACGCTCTAGGCAAATAAACATACATAGGAAAGAGATAGTTGTAAAAATGCTAATAGCATAAAACGAGTCAATAATAAAACAGCGTCATTTGCCCCAACAATTAGCAACTTATTACCCAATGAGAATATGTTGCCATCATTTAAATGTCGGGCTGTTTAAGTTTCTTTGCCCTAAACTGTCATGGATGAAAGTTCAAATAGGACGCGAAAGCCCAACTGGAGCCACGACCAGTTAGGCCTACTGCTGCTGGCCCAGTTGGTGATGGAGCGAAAGCATGTAATCAAAGGGACATTTGGCTCAGAGGTGAACAGCAAATCCAAGCGGGATGCGTGGGATAATATCAGCCTACAGATCAATTCTGCATTCCCCTCGATGTCTCGGACGGCAGATGACTGCGAGAAGCGGTGGTATGGGCTGCAATCGCGGGGGAGGTCCAAGATTGCAGCCTATAAGCAGGCTATCATTCAAACAGGAAAGCATACCAAGCTTGGTTTGCAATGTATAGCCTACAATTTAAATATGCATACAAAATATGACATAGGCTGGTAATATTATGATGATCTATTAAATGTAACCCTCGCTCAATAGCCTAATAAAATAATTCATGCATAGCAGGAGGAGGTACAGCACCAAAGCCACTGTGCCCGAGTAAGTAGCATCCCACAGGCACATAATGCCAGTCAAATAATTGGCATAAGCTGCTTTCCATTAAAATGCGAGTCGTGCGTGGATCCTGGCCATTTCGCAACAATGTCCAAAATATTGTATTCTGCATCAAATACTATCTGGGTGTTGAGGGAATGAACTTTTTTTCTCTTTACAAATACCTCTTCATCTTGGGTCGGAGAAATCATTTGAATATGGGTCTCGTCAATAGCAGCGATGATACCGGGCATACCTAAAATGTGCACGAATTCAAGTTTAATTCTGTGTTGGTGGCGAATGTCCATTGGAAACCGGATACACTGTCGGATGATATGGGGTTCACAGAGCGCATTGATTGTTTGTTGAATTGAGCGACAGATGATTGTGAAATCCCCAAATTGTCCGCGTTGCAAAGTCGCATTTTTCCGGTGGCCAAGCAATGAAGTGTTATCAAACATTTTATTTTGGGGCTTAATGGGTCGTTTCTCATGGTTGGAGACGTAATTCTCTCCCTCAACAATTCAACAACAATTAAAATCCCTTCACGGTCGATCCAGTATCTTTTCAACAACTCTGCATCATTCAGAATTTCCAAGGCATTCCGTCTTTCAACAGCAGCTGCAATTTTCCGATTCTTTGTGAATAGGTTTTAGCGAGTTAGGAGTCCTCTTGACTACTTTTAAGCTCTCCCAGACTTAGGAGCTACTTTTAGGCCTAAAATGCTTTGTGAATACCACTTAGTAAAAATAATTAGGAGTTGTAAATTTACGAATGACACGCCCATTTTTTTTTTTTTTTTTTTTTTTTTTAGGACTTTCTCCTAAATCCGGCAGTTAGGACCTACTTTTAGCGCCAAGATGCTTTGTGAATACGGGCCATGGTCTAGTAGTACGTTTATTGCAAATTTACACAAAAATTCATCAGGCCAAAAAAAAGATAAAACATGTTCCGGACGACAGACGCCACACCACGACAATAGCTTATCGGCCCATAGGGCCGTTAAGCTAAAAAGGAAATTTGTTTCTACACCCTATGGTTTAGAGGTTATTGCCCAAGACATTTTGTATCTCCTTTTAGCGCCGCCATATGGCCAATCAACATAATTTTAATGAAAATGGTTCTTTTACACATCCTTAACAAGAATACAAACTTTCATTATGACAGGTGACAGCTAAAGTGAGTATAAGGGCTGCTGAAATTTTATTGGCTGATGCTGGCCATGTTGTTTCATCGAACACTTTGTTGTCACAGACTTTAATAGCAACCCTGACTAACATGAAGCATACAGAATTAAGTCGGACGAATGCTTTGGAGTTATGACCATTTGTTTGCTATAGTGCCACCTATGGACGGATTTACCTCAATAAATGTATAATCAGTACATCCATATATACCTCTCCATCAAATTTCACATTGATCTTCTGCCAAACCACTGAAGGGATCAAAGTTAATGCAGACGCGGACGCCGCCACTTGATCACATAAGCTCTCCTTGGTCTGTTGGACCACGTGAGCTAAAAAAAGCTTTTCCTGACTTTGAACCTACTATGCCAAGTCACTGATACGTAGAATGTGCATAATACACTGCATACTGTAAGGATGGTAATAATGCATTTAATGAATCCAAAACTTTCGGTGAATTCCCTCACCCAGACTGTCTCTGAATTCCCTGAGAAATATATATCAGGCATAACAAATCACATGGAACACTCGCGCAAAACTGCATCACTAAGAACTCTACTGACATATGTGCCACGTTATGAGCTAGGAATTCAGAATTTTCAAAAAGATATTGGCATTTTACCATTAACTTGGAAAGGAAAATACCAGACATTTTTGTTCACTACATCAAAAATTGGCCAGTCATTCTTTGCATCTGACTGAATTAATGTTTGGTAGCCAATATGGAAAAGTAACTGGGTTCGGAGTCATCATGTATAAGGTAAGGTTACTTAAAAGCTTTTAAACCTCGACGGCATGTCACTGGGTGATACAGCTTTACTTGAAACCCAACTCGCCAAACATTTTCCCGACTTGGTGACACTTTATGAGCTACAGAATTTTAAAAAGACACACTGCCGCTATACTCATCATTAATGTGGATAAAGGCCTCATAACGTTGTAATACAATGAACAATAATGCCATCAAAAATAAATTGGCCAATCACTAAAACAAATAAGTCTTTGCAAGTCTGCAAATAAGTGTTTGATTGTTAGTAAATTGTTGCAGAATCAAATTAAGCATTAAAATGTGATGTTCAACTGACGACTTCATAGCACTTTTGCATGCCACTGCCACCCCCAGCCGTCTAGAGGTTTAACCGAGCAGGGTTCATCAGGAAACACGATAACACTCCAAAACATTCACTTAGCCTCGAGATTCGAGAACATACCACGGTACCAACATTCAGGGGGAAACAAAACCTCAACCATGTTGTACAAACCCCAATTCCAATGACGTTGGGACGTTGTGTAAAATGTGAATAACAGAATACAATGACTTGCAAATCTCATAAACCCACATTTTATTCTCAATAGAACACAGACAACATGTCAGATGTTGAAAGTGAGACATTTTACCATTTCATGAAAAATATTAGCTCATTTTGAATTTGATGGCAGCTATATATCTCAAAAAAGTTGGGACAGGGCCATGTTTACCATTTTGTGTAGCATCCCCTCTTTTTTAGCAACAGTCTGAACATCTGGGAAGTAAGGAGGCCAATTGCTGGAGTTTTGGGAGAGGAATGTTGTCCCACTCTTGTCTGATAAAGGATTCTAGCTGCTCAACAGTCCTGGGTCTTCTTTGCCAGATTTTTCGTTTGATGATGCGCCAAATGCTTTCTGTTGGTGACAGGTCTGATCTGCAGGCAGGCCTGTTTAGGACCAGGACTCTTTTACTGAGTAGCCATGCTGTTGTGATGGATGCAGTATGTGGCTTAGCATTGTCTTGCTGCAATATGCAAGGCCTGCACAGAAAGAGACATTGTCTGGATGGGAGCACATGTTGTTGTAAAATCACTGTATACTGTTCAGCATTGATAGTGCCTTTCCAGAAGTCTAAGCTGCCCACACCATAAGCACTACTGTAACCCCATACCATCAGAGATGCAGGCTTTTGAACTGAGCTCTGATAACAAGCTAGATGGTCTCTTTCTTCTTTAGTTTGCATGACATGGCGTCCGTGGATTCCAAAAAGGACAAGAACAAGTTTGCATTTTGCCTCAGTCCATTTTAAATGAGCTTTGGCCCAGAAAAGACGGCGGCATTTCTGCATCATATTCACATATGGCTTCTTCTTGCATGATACAGCTCTAACGTGCATTTTCGGATTGCAAGGTGAACTGTGTTCACAGACAATGATTTCTGCAAGTGTTCTGAAACCCATGCAATGAATTCCAGAGCCGAATCATGCCTGTTTTTTTTATGCAATGCTGTCTGAGCGCCCGAAGATCACAAGCATCCAATATTGACCTTCAGCCTTATCCCTTGCGCACTGAGATTTCTCCAGATTCTCTGAATCTTTTGGTATTATGTATTGTAGATGGTGGGATATTCAAAGTCTTTGCACTTTTACATCAAGGGACATTTTTCTGAAATTGTTCCAATTTTTAGATGCAGTTTTTTTGCAGACAGCAAACCACTGCCCATCATTACTTCTGAGAGACTACCTTTCCAAAATGCTCTTTTTACTCCCAGTCATGTTACTGACCTGTTACCAATTAACCTAATTAGTTGCAAAATGCTTCTCCAGTTATTTTTTATAACCCCAATTCCGAAATAGTTGGGACAAAGTGTACACCAGCCAGTATTTTATTCACAATAGAACAGAGATAACATAGCAAATGTTGAAATTGAGAAATTTTACAATTTTATCCACAAAATGAGCTCATTTGAAATTTGATGGCTGATGCAGGTCGCAAGAAAGTTGGGACAGGGCCCTGTTTACCATGGTGTAGCCTCCCCTATTCTTTTTAACACGGAGTGGAGGCGTCTGGGCACTGAGGAGACAAGTTTCTTGAGTTTAGCCATTGGAATTTGATCCCACTCTTGTTTAATACAGGCTTCCAGCTGCTGGAGAGTTTTGGGTCTACTTTGACGGACTTTTCTTTTAATTATGCGCCAAATATTCTCAATCGGTGAAAGATCAGGACTGCAGGCAGGCCAGTTCAGCACACGGACTCTTCTACTACGAAGCCATGCTGTTGTAATAGCTGCAGTACATGGTTTTGCATTGTCCTGCTGAAATACACAAGTCCTTCCCTGGAATAGATGTCATCTGGAGGGGAGCATATGTTGCTCTAAAACCTTTATATACCTTTCAGCATTCATGGTGCTTTTTAAAACATGCAAATGTCTCACACCATATGCACTAATGCATCCCCATACCATCAGAGATGCTGGCTTTTGAATTGAACGCTGATAACAGGAGGGGTGGTCTTTCTCCTCTTATGCCCAAACGACATGAAGCCCATGATTTCCAACAAAAATGTCACATTTGGACTCGTCTGACCACAGGACACTTTGCCACTTTGCTACAGTCCATTTTAAATGAGCCTTGGCCTACGGAACACGGCGGCACTTCTGGATCATGCTCAACAATGGCTTCCTTTTTGCATGATAGAGTTTTAGGTGGCATCTGTGGGTGGCACGGTGGACTGTGTTTACAGGCAGTGGTTTCTTGAAGTATTCCTGGGCCCATTTAGTAACGTCAATGACAGAATCATGCCGGTGAGTGATGCAGTGGTGCCTGAGGGCCAGAAGATCACGGGCATCCAGTAAAGGTCTTTGGCCTTGTCCGTTACGCACAGAGATTTTTCCAGTTTCTCTGAATCTTTTGATGATGTTATGCGCCGTCAATGATGAGACCTTCAAAGCCTTTGCAATTTGACGTTGAGGAATATTGTTTTTAAAGTATTCCACAATTTTTTTTACGCAAGCCTTCACGGGTTGGAGAGCCTCTGGCCATCTTTACTTCTGAGAGACTCCGCCTCTCTAAGACATCCCTTTTATAACCAATCTTGTTACACACCTGATGCCAGTTAACTTAATTACTTGCTAAATGTTCTTTCAGCTGATTCTCTTACTTTTCTGAGACCTGTTGCAGCCAGAAAATTTGAAATAAGCTCATTTTGTGGATTAAAATGTAAAATGTCTCAGTTTCAACATTTGAAATGTTATCTATGTTTTATTTTAAATAAAATATTGGCTCATGTTATCTGAAAGTCATTGCATCTTGATTTTATTCACAATTTACACTACGTCCCAACTATTTCGGAATTGGGGTTGTATTAGTACCACTTTTCCAGCCTTTTGTTGCCCCTGTCCGAACTTTTTTGAGATGTGTTGCTGCCGTTAATTTAAACTGCGCTAATATTTTTCATGACATGGTAAAAAGACAACATTTCAGATGTTGAAATTGAGACAATGTCCTATTGTGAATAAAATGTGGGTTTGAGACTTGCAATTCATTGCATTCTGTTTTTATTCACGTTTTACACAACGTCCCAACTTCATTGGAATTGGGGTTTGTAGCTGCCAGAGAATGAATCCATACATAAGCCAGAAATTTCAGCCAAGAAGCCCAGGTAATCAATTCATGATCACTGGTAACCATTGTACCGACATATTCATAGTAAAAAAAAAAAAAAACCATCTACTTCTATGATACAATGTTAAAGACCCCATAAAACAGCTAGCAGAGTACAGTTTCATTCCGCAAATGTTCACGTTTCCTGTAAAAAAAAAAAAAAAGCTAGGGAGGCCGCACCACTCCTGAAAAACCCAGGCTGCATTTGAATAGTCTTTTTGCTTGGAAAAGTTCCAAACTCATAGTAAATGACCCAGAGGGATTCACAAGGCAGCCATGAACAGTACTGTTCGCGAAAAGATGGAACATTAACCAGTTAGCTAACGATATTGTTTCAATATCCAATCAGGTTAGTAACTATGGCTAACTGGGTTTTCACCAAGGGGGGTCTGCTTACAGTGACAAATTTTTCACGGAACCCGTCTTCCTCTATGGGCGATATTACCGCACAATATTACCATTTATATTAGGACTATCAAAATATATACAAATTCAAGCAGAAACTAGAATGCGTTTTTACTCGTAAAAACTTACGTTTCCCCCCCCGGCCCCCTTCCCTGCCTAACCCACCAGACGGACAGACAGACGAACAGACAGGCACAAACCAAAGGCACCAAGTGCCTTTTAGTTTAGTTAAGATCATGCAAACGGTTTCAGAGTTAAGCTCTGGAAACAAAGTGGGAACACAGACGCCGACTCGAACGTGAACTCGAGCCTAAAACAATGTCTCCCTTCTCCCTCCGGGGGAAACGTAATTGAGAAAAAAAATTTGCAAAAAATTAAATATACCTCCAAGTTCATTACGTCGAGACATCTGGCAAGACCAAACAAAGCTTCAAAGACTTAGAAAACTGGGTTGGCATATGAAATAGCAATAGGAATGTGGGAACTGAGGTAAAGATTTCAGAAGTGAAAGACGAAGTGGCTACATGCAAGTGATTCTGCTTTATATATCCTAAATGAGTGAAAAACACTACAGAATATACATGCAAAATGTATACCAATTTTCTTGACACAAAATATAACACAGCATCCTTGAACAGCCTATTGGAAAAGTATCAGTTGGATGTTTAATAACATTGTGCCTTTGACAGTACTGGTTTGTGTCAGAAATGCAAATGTATGAGTGCCATCTCAAAGTGAAATAGTAAATTTAAACTTCCTGTACACCCATTTAGATTAATATTAAGGATTGTTCTTGCCGTAATTGCACATTTCTGGGGTTAATACTTTGGCCTTCTTTTCCCGTACAGCTGTTTTCATCACCGGTGAAAAGTGTTTACCAAGGCCAGTATCTGACCCTGTAAGGCTACATAACATTCCAATACATGTAGCTATTGAGCTGCATGGTGCACCAACACAAGGTTAGACTCATGCAGACAACAACCGGCGAGCCTTGCACCGGACTAAATTTACCAATAATATGTATACATGAGCTGCTAAGCCGACCGTGACGACCAGTCCAGTTACTACAATCTTTCTCACTTTATCCTCACGGCATTGTAACTAGTTAGATTTCAGTCTTTTCGAAAATAGTACTGCAATTGCAATTCGAATTCGCTAAATGCTTTAAAAAAGGTGCTTCAGTTGCTCCTTACCCATCTCCTTTAGCATAAGATATACCAGACCGTCCTTTACGAAAGCAAAAGAGATAACACGATCCCACTCTTATTCGCGGTAGCAATACTTGTGACCCACCATCCTCGAGGCCATTCATGGAAAAAAAAAAAAAAAAAAACGAAGAAGGGCTGTATGACGACATTGCATAATACAAGTGCATTCCGATTCTTCAAGCACTGCGTTTGTCCATTCCTCAGTTCTTATGTATTGATCTCGACATCTTACCATAACTTCAAGAAATGTTCCATCGCGGATAAGGAAATGTAGTACGGAACTAAACAACAGGATCTACAACCCCAACTCCGAAATAGTTGGGACGAAGTGTAAATTGTGAATAAAATCAAAATGCAATGACTTTCGGATCACATGAGCCAGTATGTTATTTACAACAGAACATCAATAACATTTTAAATGTTGAAACTGAGACATTTTACATTTTTATCCACAAAATGAGCTTATTTCACATTTTCAGGCTGCAACAGGTCTCAGAAAAGTTGGGACACAGGCAAAAAAGGGCTGAAAAAGCAATTAATATATAAGAGAATCAGCTGAAAGAACATTTAGTAAGTAATTAAGTTAACTGGCATCAGGTGTGTAACATGATTGGCTATAAAAGGGATGTCTAACAGAGACTGAGTCTCTCAGAAGTAAAGATGTTATGTAAATCATGAATTGGAATACTTTAATATTCTACCTGAAGATGTTTGTTCCGCAATTAAAAAGTTTGGTTTAGTCAAAGCCTGTGGCCCTGATGGAATACCCCCTCGTGTATTGAAGCCTTGTTCTGAAGAGCTTAGTTTTTCATTATCGCTCCTTTTTAATATCTCCTTGCAATTAGGTAAGTTACCAGTTGAATGGAAATTGGCTAATGTGGTCCCTGCATTTAAGAAGGGAGAAAAGCAGAGTGTTGCTAACTATCGGCCAGTGTCTTTATTATCAATTGTGTCAAAGGTCATGGAGCGCTGTGTCCATAATAAAATCTTTCCTGTTCTACGTCCTTTGATCTCCTCATGCCAGCATGGTTTCATGAACAAGCGCTCGACGGCCACGCAGTTGACTCAAACTCAGCATCGTCTGAGTCAAGTCTTGGACTCGGGTGGTCAAGTCGACGTGGTTTATTTGGATTTTATTAAAGCATTCAACACAGTGTCCCATGACCTACTTCTTTACAAGCTCCAATTTTTTGGGATAGGAGGTTGCCTCTTACAGTGGCTTACCTCCTATCTTTCTAATAGGAAACAAAGGGTTGTCATCGAGGGGATTGAGTCGTCCGTTTGTGATGTCACATCCGGCGTACCGCAAGGGTCCATTCTTGGTCCTTTATTATTTGTATTGTGATTTACCCTCTGTTATTGATAAGAATACCTTTATGGATTTCTTTGCTGACGACAGTAAGATTTTCCAAGTAATTTCAGGTCACAATGACAATTTGAGGTTACAAGAGGACATTGAGAAACTACTTGAGTGGAGTGATAAGTGGCGCATGAGTCAACATTATCAAGTGTGAATTTACGCAAGTTAGTAGGAAGCATAGCCCTGCTTGTTTTTATTACAATATGGATGGAAGGGTCCTCCGTAAAGTAGACAGTGTAAAGGATCTTGGTGTCATTTTCGATTCATCTTTGTCATGGGGCAAGCATATTGATACAATCATTAATAACGCTAATCAAGCATGGGGAGCCATAAGAAGAGTTTGTGTTGGAAGGGCAACCCCGGATGTGTATGCTACCCTTTATAAATCATTGGTGAGGAGCAAATTAGAATATTGCTCGACAGTGTGGGACACACATACTAAAAGAGATCTAGAGTCTCTGGAAAAAGTTCAGAGACGTGTCTCGCGCCATATCCTTGGCTCAGGTCAAACTTATGTTGAAAGGTTAAATAAGCCAAATTTACTTCCTCTTTCATTTAGGAGAGAAATGGCTGATTTGTCATTTTTTTCACAACTGTTCGTATAAAAAATTTGATTTAGACTTGAATACTTTCTTAAGTCCAATAGTCCGAGGTGATGATCCACTCAAATTTAAAGGTCCGTTTTTTCGTACGGAGCAGAGTGGTGCTAGTTATTTTAATAGGCCCTGCAGGCTATGGAATGGTATTCCATTGCCTGTTAGGGCCACCTTTTCCTTGAAGTCTTTTAAAAATCAGGTATTTGAAATGTATAAATTAAGAGTTGATTCTGTTGATCTGTCCCATTCTAGTAACTTAGTTGCCTATTGTTGCTGCTCAAAATGAAGGCCCGCCTAGATGTGACTTTTTTAGGATTTTATGATTTCATGATTTCGGGAGCCACTGATACAGGTTCTGTCCTTTGTGGTTACGCCTTGGATACAACTTTCTGTATTTAACCTGAACTTATTTTATATTTTTGTTTCATGTTTTTAAATTGTGTAATTTATGTTATGTTTAAATTCATTGTTGTATCCATAAAGCTTAATAAATAAATAATAAATAAAATGGCCAGAGACTCTCCAACCTGTGAAGGCTTGTGTAAAAAAAAAAATTGTGGAATACTTTAAAAACAATGTTCCTCAACGTCAAATTGCAAAGGCTTTGAAGGTCTCATCGTCGACAGTGCATACCATTATCAAAAGATTCAGAGAAACTGGAAAAATCTCCGTGCATAAGGGACAAGGCCGAAGACCTTTACTGGATGCCCGTGATCTTTGGGCCCTCAGACGCCACTAAAGAGGAGAAAGACCACCCCTCCTGTTATCAGCGTTCAATTCAAAAGCCAGCATTTCTGATGGTATGGGGATGCATTAGTGCATATGGTGTGGGAAACTTGCATGTTTTAAAAAGCACCATGAATGCTGAAAGGTATATAAAGGTTTTAGAGCAACATATGCTCCCCTCCAGATGACATCTATTCCAGGGAAGGCCTTGTGTATTTCAGCAGGACAAAGCAAAACCACATACTGCAGCCATTACAACAGCATGGCTTCGTAGTAGAAGAGTCCGTGTGCTGAACTGGCCTGACTCCAGTCCTGATCTTTCACTGATTGCGAGCATTTGGCGCATAATTAAACGAAACGTCCATCAAAGGAGACCCAAAACTCTCCAGCAGCTGGAAGCCTGTATTAAACAAGAGTGGGATAAAATTCCAATGGCTAAACTCAAGAAACTTGTCTCCTCAATGCCCAGATGCCTCCACTCTGTGTTAAAAAGAATAGGGGATGCTACACCATGGTAAACAGGCCCCTGTCCCAACTTTTTTGAGACCTGTAGCAGCCATCAAATTTCAAATGAGCTCATTTTGTGGATAAAATTGTAAAATTTCTCAGTTTCAACATTTGCTATGTTATCTCTGTTCTATTGTGAGTAAAATACTGGCTGGTGTGATTTGAAAGTCATTGCGTTTCTATTTTATTCACAATTTACACTTTGTCCCAACTATTTCAGAATTGGGGTTGTAATATTTTTCCCATTATTCAACTATAGCCCAAGTCTGCTTTCACTGGTCAGCCCCGAGCAGGCCTGTTCCAGTAACACCCATTACTCAGTCAGCCGTTGTTTGGAAGCTAGCCCCCAAACAATTCATATTTTGTCAGTCAAATCAGTGCACCTTTGCATTTTTAAGCTACGTCATAATTCACAATGGAATGAAGCATGGCAGGTTGTAAACTTTACAAAGTTTCAAAATGAACACGCCGCAAATGTGATGGAAACCGAGAAGGGTAGCAGAAACTGAGGGCACCTTGACACCGCACTGCATGAGGTACAGCAGTGGGACTACATCTGTTGACTGCTCTCACGCTCTCTGCTATGGTGATAACAGCCAGTGAAGTCAGCTAAACCACTTTTGAACCAAATGGTGGTACAAACTCCTCCACCATTGCCTCCAATGTGATTGACTCTTTGGCTGACAATGGTGTCAGAAGCTAATGACGAAAGATGCTGTGCAATTCACTGGGATGTTATAGCTGGGACATTCCATTTGAAATCAGCAAGTCGTCCCCAGTCCATGGTGCCTGATTTGCTTCATTTTCACATATTCGGTAGTTTATGGGCCCAATATGAAAAATCCAAAATACTCCAAATGGTCTCCCTTCTACAAGGGTCCAAAAAAGTGGGCGTGGCACTTTTCGGGCTCGGCCGTCTGTTTCATAGCCATCTATAAAGTGGAATATCTCCCAAACTATAAGAGATATGACCCTGATATTTTGGGGACACCTTCTTCAAGCCAAATACTTTCATTTAAACCCAATTTTAGCATCCTACACCCCATTGGTGTGGTGAGAATGGGCCTGGCCCAAGAGGCATTTTGGGACCAAATCTGCTTTTCCGGAGGGTCCTGACAGCCACACCCAGTCCCTGGAGGAACAGAATGAATATTACTTTGAAAGAACCCTGAAGTGGCATCATTTTAATGCAGGAATAACAACTCTAACACATTTACAATATGCTGAAATCTGGCTGTGAAAAGGGTCCGACCCCCTAAATACCCTATTTTTGGACCCCCTCAGAAGCACGTGGGAAGGGGTTAATGGTAATGAAATTTTTGCGTTAAGGGGACCTTCATGTCATCTTCACTTGTGGCAAAAATCATTTTAAAACCAGCATTGCTTCAGGTAGAAAAATCACCACTTTGTTGCAATACTGTTGGTAATTCCAGACATGGTAATTTCTGTACATTATGTACATCAATGTACAAGTTAGATATAAAGATTACCGAATATGTGATTTACAGCCAGATTAAAGGGTACCAATGCAAATTATTGCCTTTTGACCCCTGAAAAGAAGGAAAATTATGCAGGTACATGGTTTTCACATAATTTCATCATCCTGGTGCTGACTGTAGAAACTAATCAAAAACATCAGGTTACCTGCCCTTTAATTAAATGAGCTCTAACTAAGCTGACAACTGACCCAGCATTTCCAGAAGAAAGTGCAAATCTTAAGAACCATGGGTCATTGATACCAACCATTATCCCACTACAGAAACTGAATCTGGGTCAGTGCAGATTCCAGTGTAATCATTGTAACAGTATACATGATGTACATATGATATAGGCCTTGTCTTGAACACTGTTGAAAGAGTAGTTTGGCTTCATTATTTTCTTTAAAAATGCACCGACCTTGTAGATGTGGTTTTATGACATTGTTTTTCATCTTTGGACAACAAGCCTATAATGCAAGGCAAAAACATGGAAAAGGCAGGTTCTTCTTGAAGCTCCATTGTTTCAAGAAAGCATGTGGCTTCATCAATTAAGTGCTAACACCTGCAGCCCTTAATTAGAACTCATTACCAAAGTTCTCTTTGGTGGCAATTACAAATTGCTTCCAGAAGTTCAAAAGATATTTTGAAGGTCTTTGGGAAATAGGCCCAAGAGAGGGGGGTTTGAGTAAGAGACATTTAACAGATTACATTGTCAGATGATGCCTAACTCAGCTTAATGAAAGATTTGATGACAAAATCTCCATAGATTCAGATCAGGAGTCGGAGGAGGATAATAGTTCATTCATATCACATATTCAGTAATCTTCATATCTACCGTGTACACTGATGTATATAATGTACAGAAATTACTATATCTGGAATTACCTACAGTATTGAAACAAAATGGTAAATTTTTCTACCTGAAGCAATGCTGGTTTTAAAATGATTTTGGCACGAGTGAAGAGGACATGAAGCTCCCCTTAACACAAAAATCTCATTACCATTAACACCTTCCCACATGCTTTTCAGGGGGTCCAAAAATAGGGTATTTAGGGGGTCGGACCCTTTTCACAGCCAAATTTCAGCATACTGTAACTGTGTTAGAGTTGTTATTCCTGCATTAAAATAATGCAACTTCAGGGTTCTTTCAAAGCAATATTCATTCTGTTCCTCCAGGGACTGGGTGTGGCTGTCAGGATCCCTCGAGAAAGCAAATTTGGTCCGAAAATGCCCCTTGGGCCAGGCCCATTCTCACCATTTGGAGTATGAGACTCATACTATGAGTCTAATATTTTGATTTTTCATATTGGGCCCATAAACTACAAAATATGTGAAAATAAAGCAAATCAGGCACCATGGACTGGGGAGTTTTCTTGAAATGGGTTGATTTCATATGGAATGCCCCAACTTAACTATGAGTAGGAGCTTCTGTCTGAGTGGAAGTATGATGTTTTCACGAGACAGGATACAAATAAAGGCATTAATATGCAAGTATTAAAGGTAAAACATGAGACTCATGAAAGCTCATGTAGGAATTTAGGGTGACATTACACTGAAAAAAAGGAAAGAATAGTAGAATCTTCATACTGAACATCCAAATCCGATAAGACTGAAAAATGTCTGAATAAGGCAGAGAATGGTGAATAGTTATGATTCAAAAATTACAAATTCATCAAGTCGTTTTGGTTTTATAGACCTGAAACTGAACAAGCCAGTCAGAGGGCAAAAGTCCCCCGCCAAAGGACATATGAACACAGACAATCCAACATTTTTGATAAACCACTGCAAGTAGTGAGGGACATATTTTCAAGAAACGGAACTGAGGTCAAGGTCACAAGTCAAAGGTCACAAAAAATGTCCTGTAGAGGTTGTACATCACCTTTTAGTACTTGCATTGGTTTCCTTGACCAAAACTAAAAAGGTTTTGATGTGTGGCATCAAAAGATTGGATTATTTTTAAGAAAATTGCAAAAAAAAAAAAAAAAGTCAAGATCTTAGGGGAAAGGTCAAAGGTCACAGTCCAACAAAACCTTCAAAATGCACAACTAGAGGACAGGGGGAAAAATCCATAGGTAATTTCAAAAGGCCACCTTCAGTGTCAGAGGTATGATCCCAAAACAAACTGTGATGGAGGTCATCGCTAAAAGGTCAGAGGTCACAAAAAAGGCAACAGATATGAAGGTAAAGGTCAGAAAGTAGACGTAAAAACATAAGGAAGCTCTGTATAGTTTCAGATCCAGACAGATGCTCAGATGACAAACCCTGCAGGTGGCGGGGGACTAATTACCAATCTTACATTATTTTGCCTAAATAAAGTGATCTTCCAACAAGACAAATTTTTAACCACATTGTTTCATTCATCTTGACTAATATTTTCACTGATTTTAATGGCAAGCACGTTGTCTAAGGTTTGTATTTTTATGGGAATTAGCAATTAAAGTGCGTCCCCTAACAAAACCAGCTTCATCACGCATGTCGGATCACTGTGGCAGTGAGTTGGCTGTGCCGCAGCCTGCACCCTGCTAGCCATTTCATTGGAACTTTACCTAAGGTTAAGAAGAAAGGGGAAAAGAGTATGCAAGTTGGCATAACCAAAACCACAGTAATGACTGATGAGTGTCATCTAGTACATTGGACCCGTGTGCGCAGTTCAGCAACCAGCAGAATGAATTGACATGAGAGAGGGACATAAAAATTCAAGAAAGCGTTTTCATTGAACGCAAAATTAATTTAAGCCCGTCGGCGCAGAATGACTTTTTCAAATAGTTTAAGGAAATAAAAACATCTAAAATATGATTTAGAATACCTACAAAACTACTTTTTTGTCATTGTTGGTCCAGATATTGGCGTATAGGTGGTGTAGAGCACAAGATGTATTACAAATACTTGCAAATCAATTTTGACTTCTTTGGGACTTTAACATTCTTCAGTTTAGCAAATAGTTGAAGTAGAGTGAAACCCATCATTCGGAAAGTGGCTCAATTCTTTTAAAGGCTATACTTGAGCATGCTGGATTTGAAAACAATAACTGAGTTTATACATAGTTGGCTTTAATCTGTGGGTATTTATATCCATATCCTGCAAACCATGCAAGACCTGCAATCATTTTTATTCAGTGTCACTACAGGCATAGAAATGAACCACACGATATCTTTACCTCCGCAGCTATAGAGTTCAGGATTTCCTTTTCCATGGCTATGCTAGGAGCAGAACTGTCCTACCCAGGTGTTTACCTTCATGGGTCCCTCAGTGAAGGCCAAAGGTAGGCCTTGGGGGAGGTGGGTGGGCGGGGCTGATACAGTGACAGGCGTGCCAGACTGTACGAGGTGCTGGGGCAGGGTCAGAGGCTGTCCATGCCCCTGGACCTGTGGGTAGGGCCGAACCACCACAGTCTCCTGCTTCTCATCACGGAAAGGAATGGATGCTCCTCCACCGGGGGCGTGGTCACGCGGCCCATGCTCGTTGTCACGGCAACCATCCTCACTCCCTGCAGCAGCAGAAAGAAGCAAACTTTTGAGGAATTCTGATTATGGCTGCCAGGCAACTTAAAAACCATCTGATAAACTAACCAAATACTAGACAGGTCTCAATGAAACACCACACAATTTTGTTTTTTCAGTATTGTGAAAATCCCAACAGCACATCGGCACTTTTAAACCCCTCACAGCACAGTCCTTTCAAAAATAAAAGTTAGTATTGATGCACAAACATTGCATTTTCTCCTCAAGGCAACTTCAACTTACCCATATTTGACTGGGCTCCCGTCACCATGGTGGAGGTGGCTCCCGGTATTTGAGCTTGTCCTAGGCCGGGGGCGGGTACACCGGACCTCGGAAACTGCTGGGAGCTCATGCTGACAAACTGTTTTTTTCCCCTGGAGAGGAAGACCCCCATATACCAATCATAATTGATGTTCACTTAGCAGATCACATTCAAGGATCAGTTATGGCGATTTCAATGTAACGTCGCAAAACCCACGTTTAATTACCTTTGGCGAGGAAACGTCGCGATTAGTCAATGCCCTCAGAAAGCTAGTTCCCGAACTTTATTTTGGATAGGTTCAGATAATCATTTCAGACAGCTGACGCGTTTCATAGCCGGGAGTACAAACGGTTAAATTAAAAAAAAAAAAAAAAAAACTATGCATTTACGGCAAACGCTTAAAATCGATGAGTGACGTGTCACAGACGTTAGCTAACAGATAGATTCATGACATTCCTACAACACCACGCCAGCACAATTCGCTATCTTAAGTAAGCCAGCTATAAATTAAGCCAAGCAAGTAGCTAGCTACGCACCTATCTTCCGAGACCCACATTTTGCGCTCTAGCTCAGAGATCCAAGTCCAACGTTGATTATCCATATATGCTTATTTAGCTCGCAAGCTACTCTCACAACCGTAACGACTTTATGGCCACTAAATGTCAGCTAGCCTATATCTAACAAACAGATACTCTTCAACAAAACCAGTGTGAGGATAAAATAGAGGTTACAGCTACACGTTCCCACCCCTACAATTGCCAAATCTAGACTGTAAGTTACATGCAGTACCTTGCTAAAACATTGACAAAACAAATAGCTAATAAAAACCCAATTCAGATGGCACATTTGCGCGATGATATTGCAAATAAGCGAAAATAATCTACGCAGAAATTGCCGTTTGGGTGTGTTGAAATTCAGCTAGCAAGCTAGCTAGCTAAATTACAAGGGAGCCATCAATGGTACTTCGCCTTCACAAGACTAGTTGCACAGCTAGTTAGCCACCCGACTTGGGTGCAGATGTGCACGCCGGCAAATCAACATCTAGTCGCAGCATTTCCTCTAAAAATGACATGATGATGCAAGCAAAATGAATTAAACAATAACGTTAGAGAATGCGGCTATTCACATTAAGCTCGATAAAGGTGCAAAGAACAAGGCGCTCCTTACCGTAGGCTAAATTATCTCTTTACCTTTGTTGTTTCTCAGATATGCCAAAATCCAGTATCCAAATTTCAACTGGTATTCCCGGTAATTGTATAATTGTCTTACTTTTCATCGACTGACACCGTTTCTTTCAATTTGCCACAAAATACTTGCTTTTAACAAACAGCGCAACTCATCATAGACCGTACTGGCAGGTCAGCCGTCCCATCCGTCTCCTCAACAACACCAATGAGTCACACCGGAAGAGGACTGATTTGTGCAAAAAAAAACCGCACAGGATTTACAGCCAATCAGAAAAGAGACTACTGGGAGTTCACCAATAGAAGATAACTTTTCCAAGGGCGCGTGTTAAAAACGCAATAACCAATCACCAAGGATCTTGTTTTACAAAGACCCTAAGAAGGAACCCACCCCGTTTGGATTTTTTTTTTTTTATTCCTAGTTAACTAATGATCTAGGTTTGGTCTGGAGTGAGGTTTTGAGACGGACTGCAGACGTAAGTTGGACAGATTGTTGGTTTGCCTATTTTAATTGTGGTTGTGAGCGGGATTTTGGATCACCGACGAATGGATTGTGAATTAATGGGAAAAAAGAAAAGGCAAAAAAGGAATTGAAAATAAAATTAATGCAGTAATATTTTTACTGGAATAATAGCTTTTAGAGCTAGGCGGGAAATCTTCCGCGTTTTAGTGACCATCGTTTTGCCGGGAGAGTCGAAAAGAAATCGCTAATTAAAAGCTGTGAACCCCAATTTACCCCCGATGAACACCAGATGCGCGCTTGGTCCGTCTGCGCTCCGCTACGGCAGCGCAGCTGATAGGATTCACTATTACCGCATTCATATCTACACACCCGATCGCAATCCGGTGCTGCTGTGGATCGGCACTCCCGCTTACACCCATTCATGTCGACCTGAGAACACCATTTAAAAGTCATAAAATGTCCGTATCAAATCGGCGAAACCCAGTCATATCGAAATCTCGCCAACGTCACGGTATCGTTTTCCTAAACCGAAGCCTTGGCATCGGCCGGAAATTCCCTTTGCGTGATTGCGCGCGATGCATTATGGGCATTGGTATACTGCCGACCAGTTACATCCGCGTTCGTCTTTGTTGGCCACTATTGCTGTGATTCAAAATATGCGATAATAAATAGTAACTCTTTAAGAGGGGGGGGAAAACTGATACATTCATTAATCAAACTGGGGGCGAATGACGCTGATCAGCAGTACACAAACTTCCTGGACACCTTCGCCTTCGTTTGGCGCATGAGCGGAAAACTGTTCAACGAACGCTGACCATTTCCGCTCTGCTGGAGTAAATTTAATACGGTGCTGAGCAGGAGTGTAATTGCATTTGTTTGTTTGTTATGGCGGGCGAGCTCAGGGGGCCCCTCTGTCGACACAACGCCTCGCCCACTGAGTCTGTGATGCTATCCGCAGAGCCTAGTCAGCAGTGGGTCTCGTTGCCCCGGCAGGATTGACCGCACATTCTACCCGGGGCATTGCATCCTCTACAGTGCTTTTTAAGGGGTGATCTGGGGTTGAATGGGCAAAATTTGATTATTTTTCCAAAAAAAATTTTTTGAATAAAAATATTCTATAATAACCCACCTTTAATAATCACTAATTGCTACAAGAATTAAGAACTGAATTTCGCCATAAAATCATGATTTAAAAGCGACTGTGATGATGAAATTTCTGCTTTTCACTCCAGGAAAGTGATAAACATTTGAATAATCAGATAATACAGTCTGAAAAATGGGTGTAAGCCACAGACTAAGACTGAACTCAACTTTTTGATGCGGTCTAATGCATTTTCCATTGATTTCCTAAGGTATTACTTTTTCCACGTTTCTCATGTTTGTGGCAGCCATAACTTTTTTATTTATCATTGAAAATCAATGAAATTCGGGCTGCAGGTACTTTACTTTATTAGAAATGCAATGACGTAGGGAAATTTTGCCTATCTGTTACATACTTTGAATATTTTGAGTATTCGTCAGATTCTGCGCAAAATAATTTCAAAATTTGAGTAAAATGCCCCAAAATCACAAAACTGATAAATTGGGCAAAGAATGGCTATGTCATTGTATTTGGATAAGCAATGGCTTTTAAATGATGAAAGAAAAACTGAATTCTATCATAGAGTTAAAGAGGAATTGGTGCCATAAGTTTTCTGCATATTTAATGAACTTGCTTGGTTACCATGGCAACTGCATTAACAGAAAAATGCCAACTTGTATCTTTTTAGGTGGTTATTACATATACCTCTTTAGATTAATTCTGAGTTGTTTCCTGGTGTCATTTTTCATTAAACCCCAGATCACCCCTTAAGGGTGTATCGGTAGAGGAGATCTGCAGGGCGGCCTCTTGGTCTTCTGCATCGACCTTTGCACGGTCATATCTCTGGGATATGACAGCCAACACGGTCTTATATTCGGTTTTGGGAACCCTGTTGGCAGGATCCCTTTCCAACACTGACTAGTGTTCTGGTTATTTTACCACGACCTGAGGCGATGCGGTCTGGCGGTGCTCGCCTTGGGGTGTGGGGGTTTCTCTTTGGTTTCTGAATGAAACTCCATGGTCTGGGTCCAGCTGGGAGTACATCCATCCCTAGTGGCCTTCGCCTTAGGTGTAAACGAATAGCAAAGCCCGTTAGAGGGCAGAACACGTACGACATAGAAATACTAGTTACCTGGATGTAACTGCAGTTAAATGGGTACATGCGGAGCCCTCTAACGACCTGCCCAGCTGGCCCCGAGTGTGTGCTGCTGAGTTTCAAAGGGGAGACGAGGAGTGACATCACCGAGGCTTTATAGGAGGTGAGTGCGGCTACCCCCTCCTACGGAGCAGGTGAGTTCAATTTTATTTCTCAGGCACCGAGGTAAACCAATAGTGAAGCCTGTTAGAGGGCTCCGCACATACTCATAGAACTGGGGTTACATCCAGGTAACTAGTATTTCGTTTCTTCTGTGGTTTGCATATATTATGATGAGCTCTTCGTCCACCATGAGGTGCTGTTTCAGTAGTGCTTTGTTGGGTCCTGCCATATACGAAAACCAATGAGGGCTTGGCCAAGCAAAAGTAATGAAGGACACTGTTACTTAACAATGTAATTCATTTAAGGTATGCAGCATGATCAATCTTTTTGTTTCAATTTAGTAAGTTGGCCTTGCTTAATAATTTCCCTAATCTGCTATAGTGTACGATATACATAATGTCCAAAATAAATTGGTAACCGAAGGACAAATGTTCACTTCCCCTTGACCAGGCCCATGAATAGCGTAGTTCAACCATTTATATGGAAACACTGAGGACGCATGCAATGCCTCGTGTATGGCCCGCCGCCTGACACAACCGGACTTCAACCGTATTAATGGAAACGTAGTTTATCAATGAGTGTGTTTACACCAGATCCGGGGGGTGCACTATGAAGCAAGATAAGTGGGTTAGCGAGGTATGTCGAGCCTAAAGCTAGGCTTTTCAATGTCACGAAGGTGGCTCTCTTTTAACGTGGCTAGATTACCATGGTAACTTACGCTGCAAACTTAACCTGGTCGGGAGCAGGTTATGTGCCGAGTTTCGGCTAAAATGGGCTATAAATGTGCTGCCTTATCACTAAGTACCTCCTTTGAAGTTGGCATCACGTTTCTTGGATAATCCTGTGGACTTTGGTGCCCGAATCGTATGCAGTTCTCTTCGGAGGGAGACTGGCATGTCCTCTTAGCTTTTTCAGACGATATTCTCCATGAACGCTACAAATTTTCAGCTGAGGGAATTCGTTACTTATGCTTATACTTATGGAGCCATGTGTTGGCAATGTAACAAAGAGAAGCACTAACAGTTGCACGAACGGCATGCATAGTGTTGCGTTTTTTTGCCACGGGAACCTACAACATTCAGGTGATGATGCACAAAATCTGAGCAAGAATATTGTATGCCGCGCTATACATTTTACACAGCATACCATTTAAATAATTAAAATAATTATGAAAGCAAAGCAACATCGGGCCTACCACTTGGAAAAATGTTCTTATGATATGTTATAACTTGCTGCCATGTCTTCTTGACAGTGCTGGTACTGCAACTATTAAAGCACCAATTACAAAGTTAAATAGTATTTTACAACCCCAATTCTGAAATAGTTGGGACGAAGTATACATTGTGAATAAAATCAAATGCAATGACTTTCAGATCACGAGCCAATATGTTATTTACAATAGAACATAGATCACATTTCAAATGTTGAAACTGAGACATTTTACATTTTTGTTCACAAAATGAGCTTATTTCAAATTTTCTGGCTGCAACAGGTCTCAAAAAAGTTGGGACTCAGAAGTGCCGCCGTGTTCTGTGGGCCAAGGCTCACTTAAAATGGACTGTAGCAAAGTGTCCTGTGGTCAGACAAGTCCAAATTTGACATTCTTTTTGGAATCATGGGCGTCGTGTCCTCTGGGCTGAAGAGGAGAAAGACCAGCCCTCTTGTTATTAGCGTTCAGTTCAAAAGCCAGTATCTCTGATGATATGGCGATGCATTAGTGCATATGGTGTGAGACATTTGCATGTTTTAAAAAGCACCATGAATGCTGAAAGGTATATAAAGGATTTAGAGTAACATATGCTCCCCTCCAGACGACATCTATTCCAGGGAAGGCTTTGTGTATTTCAGCAGGACAACGCAAAACCACATACTGCAGCTATTACAACAGCATGGCTTCGTAGTAGAAGAGTCCGTGTGGTGTACTGGCCTGCCTGCAGTCCTGATCTTTCACCGATTGAGAACATTTGGCGCATAATTAAACGAAAAGTCCGTCAAAGGAGACCCAAAACTCTCCAGCAGCTGGAAGCCTGTATTAAACAAGAGTGGGATCAAATTCCAATGGCTAAACTCAAGAAACTTGTCTCCTCAATGCCTAGACACCTCCACTCTGTGTTAAAAAGAAGAGGGGATGCTACACCATGGTAAACAGGGCCCAGTCCCAACTTTTTTGAGACCTGTAGCAGCCATCAAATTTCAAATGAGCTCATTTTGTGGATAAAATTGTAAAATTTTTCAGTTTCAACATTTGCTATAGCAAAAATATATGTGTATATATGTGTATATATATATGTGTATGTATATATACTGTGTGTGTGTGTGTGTGTATATATATATATATATATATATATATATATATTGTTATCTCTGTTCTATTGTGAATGAAATACTGGCTGGTGTGATTTGAAAGTCATTGCGTTTTGATTTTATTTACAATTTACACTTTGTCCCAACTATTTCGGAATTGGGGTTATATCATTTTTACCATTGTTTTGATATGCCAGAGGACTATATTTGCAGTGGTGCAACTGGTTAGGGTTAGTGGTGGGATACGATTTTATTAAAATCATGCTGTGTAAAAGAAAAGTAATGGAAAAAATACTTTATACCAAAAATGAAGAAATTAGTAAAACAGAGTTTACTTTTGGTATTCATCACAGTCAAATAATATTCAAACTAATTTAATTTCACTTTGTTTGATTTGGCCGAGAAACTAAAGTGATTTCTACCGGTCCTTCATCACGGTCAGCAATTTTCCGCGGGAATTCCTCTCTGGCCTTATTCGCAGCAAAAGTGTTGCTTTTTGCTGTTTTTATATTTTTACATTCTTACAAAGGCTGTTGCCTGTTTGTAATTGCACCATGGATGTACTGTAAGAACTGGATACTGAATGAAAAATGGCCGGCCATTCATTTCAATGGAAATTGCTCAGTGGCACAGCATGCCAACTAGGGGCCTTATTTCCGGAGTCATGCAGACTTGCACTTTGTGAACATTTTCTCACACGCAGGCCTGGAGTGGCTAATCGGGAGGGTTTGGACAATTCCAGGTAGGCCGCTCGGATTTTGGGCCGCGAGGGCCGGTGTCCAGTCATAACACTGGGTTGAAATATATCACAGAAGCTGCTAACGCTGTCCCTGGGCTGCCTGCACTGGCCTGCACAGAATTACGAGGTGTTAGAGAACAGACTTAACATATAAGTGTAATGTGGGGAGGGAAAAAAAAAAGCCACTAGATGGCAGTATTTACTTTTTTTGTTAAAGGGGACCTAGTTTGCTATTTTTCCAAGTTTATATTTTGGTCTTTGACTCCCCTAGAGTACTCCTGATCGCAAAAAAGTAAAAAAAAGCGTATTTATTTCGCTCATACTGCCATCCTCAAAAAACTGCATTTGTAGTACATTGTAGTCCCTGCCTGAAACGCCTCACTGGGGTGGCTCTTCCGCTATGGCCCCCCACTCCCCCGTGCCCACTTTCTTCTGACTGGCCAGCTCTGTGGAGGGCGGAGTTGGGCGGGGCGAGGCTGCAGAACGCAGTTTTCCGTGTCCGGCTCCCCAGAGTGAAACCTGAGACACGTCTGCAATCTGATAAGGAAGCGGCGGGCAATCTAACATTATACTTGAATATAGATCTAATGACATGATCTTGTTCTAACAAACGCAGCGGCGAAAGTGGAGGACGAAAAGCGAAATATCTCTCAGCGCAATCTCAAATTTGCTATCGGCTACAGTTTGCTACGGCAACAGTTGGTGAGTACCGGGGTTTTTCTAGTCCTAGCTAGGATGCAGGGGAAGCTAGAATCCACCCCATATAGACACATTTGTAGAACGGGTCGACATGCCCAAGTGTAGACCGGAGACCATAGAAATCCGGTGGGTCTGAGTTGAGAGGGAAACATGGACAGTGAGGAGCAGCTAAAAGTGGACCAACAGCTTATGGACTGCTTCGGTGTGTATTAGGACCTGCTGGGTCTTGTGCATAGCTGTGGTGTGTTGTTAGCGTGGAGCAACGAACAGCTTCCGCGCTGGTATATGACGGAGGGGCGAAAGCTCCAGGCTAAACAGCCTTTTCGGAAATTGCCCGTGGTAATGGTTTACTTACTGCGTCGGAATGACAAGCGTTTCCTCGCAGAGAATGGGCGCGTTATGGATTGTCTTGCGAGAGCAAGCTAGAGCTCGGTATTGTTTTGAGCATAATACAGGTTTTACAGACCGTAAGTTCCGTCTCGTGAACCGTTGCTTATGTGGAGCTAGCGAATCGATCACTTTTACAGGAAATAATTTAATATTCAGTCGCCGATTTAATACTCAATCGACAGCAATGCAGAGAAATCGTTTGTGATACCATACACGTTATAGCCTGTGCTTTTCCCTATTGCTTTCACCGGTAGCATCAGAGAGCTTGCTCAGACATTGGGGATGTATCAGGCTGACCCGGTCATGGATAAGTAAAGCGATCGTTTCACGAGCACCCAAAAACTCACCCCAAGCTTTGCAAAACCTACGCCTGGTATAACTGCAGCCCAACTCGGCAGACACATACAGCACCTCTCCGGTTAGCTTCAACTGTAGTGGCTACAATCAGGGAACGTTATGATGAAACTGCCACATTGATGTTTACCGAAAAACGCGAAACATACCGATCAGAATCGCTGCATATAAGTTAACCAGGAGTGTTTTTAATTAGCAGAGCAGGGGAACTAACATGCAGTAGCTGATAAGTGGCCATGACTTTGAATGTAATCTGTCGCGCCGTTTAAGCGTCCGGTGAAAGCGGCTTGACATGCCCGTATTCGGCGTCTTTGCATTGACTTTGAATGTAATCTGTCGCGCGAAAAATTCGTTTAAATGTCCGATGTGAAAGCAGCTTTATGGATAGTACGCGACAGCTAGAGAGAGCTCGGCTATGTTAGGAACATAATACAGGTTTTGCAAACCGTGCGTTCCGTTAGGGCGGACAAGTTGCTTATGTGGAGCTAGCGAATCGATCACTTCTACAGGAAAGAATTACCAATTTAATCTCCGCCTTTTTCGGCTTTTTATTAGCCACAACAATTTCTAAAGGGGGATGAAATTATGTCAAGGTAATGCAGAGAAATCATTTGTAAACCGTTAGAGCTTCTGTGTTTTGCATTGCTTTCATGGTAGCACCAGAGAGCTTGCTCAGACATTTGTGAAGTATCCTGCTGATCCCGGTCATGGATAAGTGAAGCGATCACTAACTGTAGAGCCTACAATCGGGCAACGCGTTATGATGAAACTTGATGCTTACCGGTAACACAAGCATACCGATCAGAATTACTGCATATAAGTTGACCAGGAGCATTTTTAATTAGCACGACACGCAAACTAACATGCAGTAGCTGGTGACCGAGCGGTCATAACCACAGAGACAAACCCTTGCAATACAGGTTTTACAGACAGCAAGTTCTGTTACTGTGAACAGTTGTACCAAGCATCCAAATTACAAACAAGTATTAAAAGTTAGCTTCAAATGAGGTTTATGTTCACACACCTTCTGTAGAATTTCCCCTGATATCACGCTTGCATATTTAGGACACAAGCATTAGCAACAGTAACTTGGCTACGTTAGCCGCTGTGCTACAGCCACAATCAACTGGCTATCACGTCAGGTTGGCTTATGCAGTAAAAGCAACTTACAGCTTCTGTGTCTGTGAGTCAAGGACAGTCGCGACCGATACAGGCTTTATCTTCAGATATTTTACCAAGCCTGCCTTTGAGGCCAGTTGTTAGTGCTAACTATCGTTAGCGGTCCTGCTAGCCACCCGTAACACGTTAGCTTCACTTACATTATTTGCTGTTATATGGTTACTTACAGCTTGTGGCTCCGAAGCGCTTGATGCAGCTGCTTCAGGTTTGAGAAGCAGCTGAAACGCTTTATCCTGTGTCGAATTATCCTTTATTGACAAAGCTGTCTTTGGTGAAATGCTGAGCACAAACAGCTAACGCTCCATTTGGCCGTGGCTGTTTGCTGCCAGCAAACAAAAAAGCTACCCACTGATTTCTGGTGGCATCGTCTTTTCAAGATAAATATTTGTTTTTCTTCGTCCAAAAAGTAAACGGACAAGTAGCTTTGGGAGAGATACTAACAAAATTGCAGCTCAAATGATCTGCGGTTCTTCTTTTGTATTTCCAAAAGTGTCAACGCTACTGAGGCATAGTATGATCTGCCGTTGTTAGTGCCTGCTAGAATAGTTTCCGGTGTGGCCAGGTCCAGCGCCATGATTGGCTCTGGCTAGGTCTGTACTAATTGGATGGCACAACCTGACATCAGGTTTTACCCAGATCTCGTGAAGATCTCGGGAGGAGCTGTTTAGAGAGGAAATCACACTCACGAAATCACGTTCTTGGATTACGGCAAAACCCCTGTATCTTATGTTTAGAAACTTTTCAGAGGTTGAGCATGGACAACCATCATTATAACATTACTAATATATATTGAAAGAAGGATCAGCATAATAGGTCCCCTTTAAGCCAAGTCTGGAGCTAGGTTTGGGGCATGTCCTGGGCATGCCTCAGAGGGGGTTGGAAAAGAGTATATAAGGAGAAAAGTTGAGAGAGTGAAAAGTAGTTAGCGGGTAGTAGGAGAAATTGGAAGGAGAAATTGTGGAAGGATACATTTGACCAGACCTGTCACTCTTTTCAAGACCTGTGAAGCTTTTTGTGGATTTTTGCCTGTGTTGGAGCATTTTCCTGTCCCAGGACATCGCAACACAGCAGCCCATCTCAATTACCGGGGGACTGTAAATATCTCATTTTTTTATGTCAATCTTGGTCAGTAGGCTAGATTGTAGATTAGTTCTATGTGTTTGTTTAATTAAATCTGTTGAAGTTTAAGAATTTTGTCTGTCATCCCTTGCTGTCCGTGACGTCATAACAAATTGACGCCATAACAAATTGGGGCCATAACAAATTGGGGGCTCGTCCGGGATAGACCATTGTGTGAGTCATTTATTGAAAAATCTAAAATTTCAAATTGTGAAATTGTTTTTTGAATTTTCCTAGATATATATTGGCAGATCAACAGCAATGGATGATTTCTTGGCATCACCAACTGTAGAGGTTTTGAAGTCTTTTAAAAAGACAGAACTGCTAGAAATATGCAGACAGTTAGAGCTGACAGATGTAAAACCAGCCATGCGAAAAGCAAGACTGGCTAGAGAGATTGTTGAATATTACATTGATGAAAATGTGTTTGCACCAGGAGATCTGGAACAGTTTCCAGTGGAAAATCCAAATGTAGAAATGGAACTTAAATTAAAAATGCTAGAGATTGAAAGGGAGGAAAAAGAAAAACAACGAGAGTTAGAGAGAGAGAAAGAGAAAAGAAAGGGAGGAAAAAGAAAAACAAAGGCAGTTTGAGTTAGAAAAATTAGCAAGAGAAGAGAAAAAAGAGGAAAGAGCAGAAAGAGAGAGACAGAGACAGAGAGATTTCGAGTTACAGAAGTTAGAGAGGAAAGGCTCCAAATGGAGCTACTAAAAATTAAAATGGAAGCTGATAACAAATTTCGTGCTAGCCAGGAGGTAAAGCTGGTGCCTCCATTCTTGGAGAAGGAGGTTGATAAGTATTTCCAGTGCTTCGAGAAGGTAGCTAAGAGTTGTCAGTGGCCAAAGGAACACTGGCCTCTGATGTTGCAAACTGTCCTCAAGGGTAAAGCTCAAGAAGCCTATTCGGCTTTGTCTGCAGATGATTCCTCTGATTATGAGGTTGTCAAAAAGGTTATTTTGACAGCTTATGAGTTGGTTCCAGAGGCTTACCGACAGAAATTCAGAGGTCTGAAGAAATCTGACAATCAGACTTATGTGGAATGTGCTAACGAGAAGAAGGTTTGCTTTGAGCGCTGGTGTACTTCTATGGAGGTCAAGGGTGATTTCAACTCACTAAAAGAGATGGTGTTAGTTGAATAATTCAAGAACTGTGTCGAGGATGATATTAAGACCTACCTTAATGAGAAGCAAGCACTGAATTTGCAATCAGCTGCCAAGTTTGCAGACGAATATGTTCTCACACATAAGTCCAAATTTCAGTCTAGCAGTAAAAATAGATGGTCCCAATTTCAGAAGAAAGGTAACGGTGATACCCAAGATTCCTCACCCAAAGACAAGACAAATCTGGTGATGGTGCTCAGAAATCCAGTAAAAGGTCTGATCAAAGTGTGAAAGCTGACAGTGACAAAAGTTCGCAATTATTGCAAGAAATCTGGTCATGTTACAACTAACTGTTGGTTCCTTTAAGCTAAGAAAGAAAAAGAAAAGGATACCAAATCCAATGCCTTTGTGAAGACAAGGTTAGAAACCCCTGTAGTAGATGACCAATCTGCTAAATTTCTTGCTCCTTGTGAGGCTAAGAAGCCTGATACTGCTGACTTTGTGAGGGAGGAATTTCTTCCATTTGTGTCAGAGGGATTTGTGGCTCTGAATGAGCATTCTCCTCCTGTCCCCATATATATCCTAAGGGATACCGGAGCTTCTCAGTCACTTTTGTTGATGGACTCCTTGGAGTTACGTGATGAGACCGCTTCTGGGGATTTCATACTTGTACAAGGTATTGAAGGGAGGACTGTATCTGTACCCCTGCGCTCTGTATTCTTGAAGTCAGATTTAGTTACAGGACAGGTAAAGGTGGGACTTATGTCAAGTCTACCTATCAAGGGTGTTTCTCTGTTGCTGGGCAATGACCTGGCTGGGGGCAATGTAGTTCCCCCTGTTCATCTTACTTCACAGCCAAGCACTGAAGATGGCGATGAAGACCCATCTCTGTATCCTTCCTGTGCAGTGACCCGTGCTATGGCTAAGAAGGCTCAAGAAGATGATGATGTGGTGCCGTCCAGCACATTGAATAGTCATGACTCAGGTGGTTTGCCTCATGACTCTGTTCAGCCTACTATGGTTTCTCCGTTTGAGGACTTATCAGACACTTTTATCAGTTCTCTGTTCAGCCAGCCAGATGGGTCTGGTGATTCTGATGTGTCTGGAGACTTGTCTCTGTCCAGAAAGCGGTTGTTTCAGGAGCAAACCAATGATCCTGAAATTTGTGTACTAAAGAAGAGAGCCCTTCCTGATGAAGAAATAGATGCAGTTCCAGTTGGGTATTATCTCAAGGATGGAGTGTTGATGCGGAAGTGGCGCCCTCCTGATATCCCTGCCAATGCAGATTGGGCAGTGGTCAAGCAAATTGTTGTTCCGAAGGTCTACAGGAATGAGATCTTAGCAATGGCTCATAGCTTGCCTTTGGGAGGTCATCTTGGTGTTAACAAGACTGTTGACAAGATCATGAAACACTTCTTCTGGCCTTGACTTCGGAAAGATGTTTCCAACTTTTGCAAAACCTGTCACACTTGTCAGGTAGTTGGAAAACACCAGTTAGACCCGCCTGTAGCTCCTTTGCAGCCTATCCCAGCATTTGGGGAGCCCTTCTCCAAGGTCATTGTTGATTGTGTTGGTCCATTACCCAAGACTAGATCTGGAAATCAGTACTTGTTGACAATCATGTGTGCATCTACCAGATTCCCTGAAGCCATCCCTCTACGCAACATCAAGGCAACTGCAGTCTCGAAGGCTTTGATGGAGTTCTTCACATTGTTTGGCCTTCCCAGGGAAATTCAGTCAGATCAAGGTAGCAATTTCACTTCCGGATTGTTTCAGCAGGTTGTGTATGAACTAGGTGCGAAGCAGATTCTTTCTAGTGCCGATCATCCAGAGAGTCAGGGTGCCTTAGAGCGGTTTCATTCCACTCTCAAGACAATTATGAGGACTTATTGTTATGACCATGAGAAAGACTGGGATGAACGTGTTCATTTGCTGTTGTTTGCAGCTAGAGAAGCAGTGCAGGAGTCTACTGGATTCAGTCCGTTTGAGCTAGTGTTTGGCCATGAAGTGAGAGGACCTTTGCTATTGTTGAGTGAACAATGGCAAGAGAAAGAGCCGCATATCAGTCTGTTAGACTATGTTAGCAAGTTCAAGGAAAGACTGCGTGCAGCTTGTGACCTAGCCAAAGAGAACTTGAAATCAAGTCAGGGAAAAATGAAAACTCTGTATGATCATGAGGCTAGAAGCCGTGAGTTTAAACCAGGAGACAAGGTCCTTGTGTTGTTTCCCTTGCAGTCCAATCCATTGCAGGCTAGATTTCATGGTCCTTATGAAATTCTGACAAAACTCAATGATCTCAATTACATTTTGAAGACTCCAGATAAGAGAAAGCCAAAACAGTTATGTCACATTAACATGCTGAAGCCTTATCATGATAGGAATGCTAGGGTTGCAGCTTTCACTTCAGATCCTCCTATGGCCGAGACTTGTGATGATGAGGGGGAGTTTCAAGATGATGAACCTAGAATTAAAGCTGAAGTTCTTTCATGTAAATTGTCAAATTCTGAAGTGTTGCAAAATCTTGATGTAAAACTCCAGCACTTAGAACCCTCACAGAAAGATCAGCTTGAGAGGTTGATCAAGAAATATAAAGATCTATTTCCTGATGTTCCAAAGAGAGTTTCTATAGCCTCTCATGATGTAGATGTTGGTGATGCCAAACCAATAAAACGGCATCCATACCGGATGAATCCTGAAAAGAGAAAGATTGCTGAGAAAGAGGTTGAGTACATGTTAGAACATGATATTATCAGACCCTCTAACTCCGATTGGAGTTCACCCTGTGTTCTAGTTCCAAAACCTGATGGAAGTACTAGATTCTGTACAGATTATCACAAAGTCAATGCTGTAACTAGAACTGATGTGTTTCCAATACCTAGGATTGATGATTGTATCGATAGAGTAGGGCAAGCAAAGTTTCTGACCAAGATTGATTTATTGAAGGGTTATTGGTGTGTGCCTTTAACTGAGAGGGCCAAGAGCATCTCTGCTTTTGCCACACCATCTGGGTTATACCAGTATGAAGTCCTACCCTTTGGCATGAAAAATGCCCCAGCCACGTTCCATAGGATGATACAAGCTACAATCGCCGGATTGCCACACACGGGGGCGTACATCGACGACCTGATCACATGGAGTGACTCCTGGGAAGAACATCTGAAAGATGTAGAGACATTGTTCCAGCGCTTAACCCAGGCTAACCTGACTGTCAACCTGAACAAGAGTGACTTTGGTTGTGCTGCTGTCACGTATCTTGGCTACGTCATAGGCCAGGGTAAGGTGGCACCCATAAATGCTAAAGTCCAAGCCATTATGGACTTTCCAGTGCCTGACAACAAAAAAAGCTTTCGCCCGCTTCCTTGGAATGATCGGTACTACCGCAAGTTCTGCAAGAACTTTGCTGAGATTGCTCTCAGTCTCACCAACCAACTGAAGAAAGGCGTAAAGTTCACTTGGGATGAAGCATGCCAAAGAGCCTTCGATCGCCTGAAGTCTCTGCTGTGTCACTTCCCCGTGCTCAAATCTCCTGACTTCAACAAACCGTTCTCCATGTCGGTCGATGCTAGCGACCAAGCTTGTGGATCTGTGCTCCTACAGAGAAGTGACTCTGATGACATTGAGCATCCCGTGGCATACTTCTCCAGGAGGTTCAATCGCCACCAAAAGAACTATTCCACAATTGAGAAGGAGCTGTTGGCTCTGGTTCTATCCTTACAACACTTTGAGGTTTATGTTTGTACAGGGCAAAAGCCAATGATTGTATATACTGACCACAATCAGTTAATGTTTTTGAGTAAGATGAGAAACAAGAATCGGATATTGTTGAATTGGAGTTTAATTTTACAGGAGTTTGATTTGGAAATTAAGCATGTAAAGGGTACTGACAATGTAATTGCTGATTGCTTATCCCGCATTTGAGTATGTGTGTATATATATCACGTGTTTATTAGCATATTGTATTATATGTATATATATATATACCAGTGTCTACTTAACCATTTTTGTATTGAAAAGAAAAATTTTGCCTTTATGAGTCAAAATTTTTCCCTTTTGGAATGGAGGTGTAATGTGGAAAAAAAAAAAAAAAAAAGCCACTAGATGGCAGTATTGACTTTTTTTTGTTAAGCCAAGTCTGGAGCTAGGTTTGGGGCATGTCCTGGGCATGCCTCAGAGGGGGCTGGAAAAGAGTATATAAGGAGAAAAGTTGAGAGAGTGAAAAGTAGTAGTGGGTAGTAGGAGAAATTGGAAGGAGAAATTGTGGAAGGATACATTTGACCAGACCTGTCACTCTTTTCAAGATCGCAACACAGCAGCCCATCTCAATTACCGGGGGACTGTAAATATCTCATTTTTTTTATGTCAATCTTGGTCAGTAGGGTAGATTTTAGATTAGTTCTATGTGTTTGTTTAATTAAATCTGTTGAAGTTTAAGAATTTTGTCTGTCATCCCTTGCTGTCCGTGACGTCATAACAAATTGACGCCATAACAAATTGGGGCCATAACATAAGGTTATTATTACATTATTTTAATTTGATACGTCATGATCTAAAAGTCTGAGGCATGAAACTCCAGGGCTGAAAATGAGTCCCACACCGGCCCTGCTCACACGTGTAGTGTGGGGCTCATGAACGCGCTGATATCTGAGGTATCTATGACAATGTGTTCAAGACCAATGTTCTCCGGAAATGCAATTATATCCACTGTGAAACCATAGCGAAACCCATAAAAAGATGGACGCAGCACCCGGGTCTGAAAAGTGAAGCTAAAGCGGAAATCTCTTAAACTTGCATTTTATTTAATGGCCAGCAGATTGTTGCAGAGAGAAGTTCAATGCTATAGAAGAGTATGAGAAAATGACCATACTTTCCCATCTGATTTATTATTTCAATAATGTTTTTCCACATTATTTTATGGTATCTTTTGCAAGTTTCAAGTTTCCTTAGATACTATATCATGATGTTCATTTTTGTAAACTATGGTCCCAAATAGACTAGAATAAAGGATGAAGCCAGATATGCCTTGGGGGCGCAGCTATCCTCTGGTCCTCGTCAGATACAGTCAGATCTACCCATAGATCCACCCCTCGCTCCTCCTTGGATCTTCAATTCACGCTCTGATCCAATAGGGATCACATCCGGTTTCAAAATGACAAAATGGTGCTGTTCAAATTGCCAAAATCAAGGCTTCCTAAATGGTATGCTGAAACCGATGGGTTGCTTCGTCCATCTTTTTATACTGTCTATGCTCTGGACCGAATGGGCAAACATAGCACTCGGTGAAGGCTTAAATATAGTTTGGAAAGACAGCTTATAAACCTAATAGGGATAAAAAGAAATGTTAATAAACTATTTTTATTTAACAGGGAAATGAAAGTATTCACTACAGTGCAAAAATGTCAGCAAAACAGTTGACTTGCTGCTCTATAACATGACATAGTTCGATCTCGTTTTCCACGCAGTTCAAAGCTAAATGTATTCGTAGAAGGCGAGACGTTTCATACTTGTTAGCTTGTAACAACCTCTGTTTTTACCGGACTCAAGAGATAACCCAACCGCACAGAGCACTGCCCATGCTTTATGCTTTTTTCATTGAATGTTGGCCATACCCCAGGGCAAATTTCAGCAAATTCCCTTGGTGTATCATGGCCGAGAACTTTGTCAAATGTACAGTCGTTTACACACGTGGCCGTTGGAAATCTCCATTTCAGAACATATTTCTTGAACAAATATCTTCCTATCTCGGCAGTATGACATCAATTTCAACAAATTCTTTTTTTATTAATTTGAAAAATATATCAGCTACAATGTGCATTGATAAGCACATGATTATAATCATTGGTGACACTTTGTGGGGCCCTAGAATAGGTGGCCCCTCCCAAAAACTATAAAATGTTTAAAATATCATGTTTTGTCATAAAGAAAATTGATATCGCAGGTTTCTCTGGTGGATTCATGAACCCCATGGGGTGGTTTATCAATGCTGAAAATTATTTTGAAATCGATGGTTTGGGCCAGAAAATGCCCTTAACCCTTTCATGCATGGAGGTCACTACAGTGTACAGCTGTTTAAAAATGGTTTTTCTCTATATATGTCTGCATTTTGGGCACTGCTGCATATTAGTAAAATCCTGACTGAGTTTATCATAAATCATGCATGAGAGGGTTAATGGGACTCCACCTTTGTTCATATTTGCTTGCAGGAAGCTAATGCAATACCAATGCATTCAATGCTTGGTCAATATATTCACGATGATGTTTTCCCCCTTAAATACATACTTTTTACTGCCATTCAAAAAGAAAAACAAAAAACAGGGAGTTTATTTTCAGTCTTCTTTCGTAATCCGATAAACAAAAGGTCAAAACGGTATACCGAATTACCGAGAGAGTTCAAATTTTTTAAAATTAATTATTAAGATTTCCATCCTTGCAGTCTCGAATAAAAGCGTAAACGTAAATGAATCTTTTTGTCATTATCCCCCCTTAATCACTGCAGGCTATATGTAGGCTGAGTCTTGTCCGTAAAAAAAAAAAAAAGTAAAAATTGATTGATTGTCAATCAGGCATTGTACTTGGAAACAGGTTGACAGAATCCAGGGATAAAAGGTGAAGTCACTGCCTTACCTGAGCGCACGTCTCTGAAGTGCTGTCATGCAAGTTCGGGGCATGCATAACACAATAAATGCTTATTATTTTATATTGTAAAAGTTGCTGAAAAGTTACAATATCAATTATGAGCATCTACTGTTGGTTTAAAAATTAAGAATGTGCATGCAATGGCAAATAAATGAATAACTATGCAGTTTTTTGGGCTAGTTTATACCGTGCTGAAAGTGCGCACATGGACATAGTCAATGCTACTTAGCTAGCTACATAACTAGCACATAAAACATGAAGCAGCAAAACACAGTACCTTGAATCAGTGTAAGATATTCAAAGTAATGGAAATATACAACTCAGTTTAGGAACATCTTGAACATTTTTATAGGAAAAAGCAAAGCAAGTGTTAGTTACATGCACGATTATGGGATGTCACCTTCAATAATTGCCGAATACACACCTGTTATCAGCTTTTGCTGGTTTACTGTTTATTCTGTAACGGTACAGTACTGGTCAAAAGTTTTAGGACATCCCAATTTTTCCAGTTTTTTATTAAAAATTATGCAGTTCCAGTCCAATGAATAGCTTGAAATGGTACAAGGGTAAGTGGTGAACTGTCAGAAGTTTTAAACAAAAGGTAAGGTTACCCAGGTTTTTTGCACACCGTCGAGTTGCTGAAAGGATGGTTCCTCAGTGTGTGACATCAACTGTCAAACATGGAGGAGGTAGCGTGATGGTCTGGGGCTGTTTTGCTGGATCCAGGGTCAGTGACTTACAGAGTGAAAGGCACCCTGAACCAAAATGGCTACCACAGCATTCTGCAGCACCATGGAGTACCCTCTGATGTGCGCCTAGTTGGTCAGGGGTTCGTCCTACAGCAAGATAATGACCCAAAACATAAGTCCAAGCTCTGCAAGAACTATCTTTGGAAAAAAGAACAAGATGGTAAGCTTGAAAACATGGAGTAGCCAGCACAGTCTCCAGACTAAAACCCCATCGAGATGGTTTGGGATGAACTGGACAGAAGAGTGAAAGCAAAGCAACCTACAAGTGCCACACATTTATGGGAACGTCTGCAACAGAGTTGGCAAGAACTTTCTGAAGAATATTTGATTTCCATTGTAGAAAGAATGCCACCAGTGTGTTCAGCTGTTAAATCTGCCAAAGGTGGGTACTTTGAGTCAAAAGTTTAAAACACATTTTGGTTCATAAATTGATTCTATGATTTCTTTTATAACTTTGATTGTTAATTTGTTCTATCATGTCTATGCTTTCAATCCAGAGTACCAATGAGGCATTAAACTGTATAATTTTCGATTAAAAAACTGGAAAAATTGGGATGTCCTAAAACTTTTGACCGGTAGTTTACATAAAGGCTAGGTGTAGCAATCGAGGTGCTAAATAACAGAGTCATTCATCAAGTACAATAAATGAAAACATTCGTATTGCTACGCCTGTTCACTTTACCGACTTGGCGATCACGTTTGACAGCACAGAATCCCCAAAGACTCCAATGCTCTACACTTAGGTGCTCACATCCGCAGCTGTACTACGAGAACACGCTTAGAGACAAGGTCCCCTTTGTTTTCATGTAGCCTGAATAAAATTTAAATTTTTTGTCGCTGCCATGGAAAAAGGCACTAATGATTTTAAAGAGAGAAATCAACAGATTTTATCTTGATCTTTTGCAGTAGTCAAAAAAAAAATATTCATGGATTTATCAGTGTCTTTTCAATAGTTTCCTATGGAGTAATTTCTTTTTTGACCCCCCATGGCATCACGTGACTTGCAATATCAGCTTTGACCACTAAGCCCATGTCGGCGTGCGTCTCAGCCCTGGTTCAGTATCCAGTTCTTATAATACATCCATGAGTTGCACTAAATACAACATGTATCATTTATCTGGGGCGAGCGCAAATAATTTTGTAACTACCACGTGATCTCGTCAGGCTCGCTCATTAGTCTCACTACTCGAGCTGTCCGGCCCCGGTACACAGCAAAGACACATCCGGTGGGGGTTGACAGGTGGCAACGGACGCAGCAAACGCGCAGCAGGCGGAGGCGGTCCGAACATCCATCTGGTGTAAATCCCGGGTGAGGGTGTGCGGAAGTGGTATTGTAATTGTAGAATGCATGACAAGGAAACAGAGGGAAAGGGCTGTAAAATTAAAGAAATTGATATGTGTGATCAATATGAACAAAGAAAATTGGAAAGTGAAGTGGAACGGACACGGGCAAAGAATTAGAGGTCATATGCAGAGGCTACAGAGACAGTTAACAAGATACCAGAAGATGACATTTCCCCCTAGTGGAGTTCTGTTCCGGAAACGGTCTCCACTTTCATTTTGTTCAAGTTAAAGTCGTTTCCATGGAAACACAAAATGTAAAAGTCTAAGAAATCCCAAAATATCAAAAGGCACAAGTTTAGTGCCTTATTAATACGCAAGTGTTGTTAGAAAGTATTGAACGGTATTCGAGTTCTGCTCCGGAAACTAAATGATTGCAGACGGACAGACGCACGGACGGACATACTGATGACTTTATGCCCCTAGATTATATGCCAGAGGGGTAATAAAAAGGTAGCAGTGAGGAAAGAACAGGGTTCGGTACAGACGGTGCAAAAAGAACAGAGTCGACCAGACAAAGAATGTGAAAGCATGGACAAAAGCATGAACTGCCCGTTTAAGGTCATGCCACAACATCTCAATCGAATTCAAGTCAGGAAGTTGATCGTACAACTCTAAAGCTTTCATTTTATTTCTTTTGGACTAGCTGATGTGCTTTGGATCATCTCCCTGTTGCATAAACCAGCTGCACTTGAACTTCAGATCAGGAACTGATGGCTGGACATTCTCCATCAGCATTTTCAGGTAAAGAGCAGAATTCATGGTTCCATTAATTATCGCGAGTCTCCCAGTTCATGAAGCAGCAAGGCAGCCCCGGACCACCTCACTACCACCACCATGCTTAACTTTTGGTATTATGTTCTCATTGTGGAATGCTGTGCTAGCTTTAGGCCTAATGGAATAGGACCCATGTCTTCCCGAAAGTTCCACTATTGACTCATCAGTCCACAGAATATTTAAAAATATTTAAATTTTAAAAAACGTAAATTTTATTCAGGCTACATGAAAACCAAGGGGACCTTGTCTCTCAGCGTGTTCTCGTAGTACAGTTGCGGATGTGAGTACCTAAGTGTAAAGCATTGGAGTCTTCAGGGATTCCGTGCTGTCAAATGTGATCTCCAAGTCGGTAAAGTGAACAGGCACACAAAATGGGCCCGATCTTTCCTATCATAGACTATGCGATACAAGCAAAGACTATTGCAAACTTTTCCCTGATCCATTGATGTGAGTGCTAGAGGTTCCTCTCTGTGTATTTAAACGTTTGCAGTCATAATGTGATATTAGCAAATATACTTGATGATAAAAAGTGTCGACACCTATCCATCAAAGGAACTGGGTCAACTCAAATACCAATTTAGAGTCTCACCTCTGTCATCATTTTGTATGCAGCTTCATTGACAGTTTTAACTTTCTGTTTCCTCACTATGGCTATAAAAAAAAAAAAAGGGACCAAGCCTCCTGTAGTCCAATGGCCGAAGATGGAGAATTTAGAAGAACTTTGTCAATGAAGATTTTTGAAATTTTTGAATAAGAGAATATGGGTTTGATCTTCAAGGTCACTCAAGATCAAAGGTCATGATACCAAATGAAATATGCCTTCCTATCTGGTGTCAATATATCCAATAATTTCCATGTTATAGCCCAATTGAAATATGCCCAATACTCAGTATATAGGAGAATTCAAAAAGTTAAAAAAAATGAAAAAAATGCAAAAGTCAATGTTTTTAAATTCTTTCAACAGACTCGGTAGACCTTGTCATAGGAATGCTTTATAACTAATATGAAGTCATTCTGACCGAAGGTTTTGGGAAAGAAGATTTTTGAAAAATTGCTAACTACGATGATAACGATGAGAACGACAGAGGGACTACTGATGCCGAACGCCACATCATGCCAGTAGTTCATCAGGCATTCTTTGGGGCCGTAGGACTAAAAATGAATTGGAAAGTCAGCGAAAATAAGGTCAATGAGTAAAATTGTCCCTGGAGATGGTGTACGTTTTGTTTAGTGAGATATACATTTTCTTATAATCACATGACAAACATTCAGTGTAATTAAAATGCAAATCCTGTTAATAATGTGCTACCATGAATAATCATTAAACTACAAGCAGACGCCGACCTTGGTTGTCACACACTACGTTCGAACAAACGGACGATCTGAGACATGAGGGTGATGTAGTTCCATATTACTTCGACCTTGATGTTGATGGCAACATTCACCTTTTAGGGTCTTGAAGCCTTTCATTTTAGAAGATGTTTAAAGAAACCAGTTGCATTATTACAATAAACAAAACACATTCCATGCGTTAATTCACAGACCTTAGTTTTGCCGATTTTTGGAAAGGTCAAAATCGGTGACTGTGACTCTCTATACTGTCACCCTATGTCAGGCCACTGGAGCAGGCAGAAGAGAGAGGAGCGTACGTAATAGACTGTTTTTTTTTTTTTTTTTTTTTTGCTTGTATTTATTTTGTGGAAGATAATAAAGCATTTTTATCAAGTTAAAGAAACTTCTTTGGCATATGTGCATGCACATGCACACCCTGTATGCATTTGTTTCTTCTTACACAAGATAATATGTGACAATAATCATGCCTCTTCTACGGTCACATGACGACCATGTTAATATGATCACCTGGGTCTCGTTGAGTCCTTTTCATTGATTGTATTGTACTGTGGAAAACGGGACACTGCGAAAATAGTTCTATGATCAGTAAATAAGTTGTAAGAAGTAGGGGATTTCAAACAAGGCCAATGACTCCACAAATCTGTGTCTCCTGAACCTTTCAAGAAAGATATTTCCTGCACTCTGAGTCAGTTAATTTTAGAAATGAAGCAGAATGACAGTTTCGTCAGGGAGAGCATTCTTTTCATGCTTAGGCACATATTTCCCATTTGTATCCTGCCATTCATATTGCTGATGCATGCTCACTCACGATTTCCCTTGCTGTCATTGTCCAGAGCCATCAATTGAGCCAGATTACTTGTCCACATCTACCCAACAGCGCAGCAACAGTCCTTCATTGCTAGCCTGTCACCTTACTGCTTTCCTGTTACAGGTCTCTGATGTATATTTTTTTGGGTCTCATGCTATTTTTATGAAGTTTATTGGGTCTCAAATAATTTTTGATGTCTCAAATTACACTGCTGTGCATGATCAGTATTGCAAAAGATTTTACACTTTGGACAGATTACATTGACCAATATGGTGAAAGGTTTGAACTGTTTAAAATTGATTTATGTCATTGGGTCTCATGTTATTTTGTTGTAGGTTATTTGATTTAACACCATTTTTGATTTCTCTAATTACACTGTTCCGTATGATCATTATTTTGAGATATTTAATATTTGAAAATTTTGACAGATTACATTGTTTGGCAAGGTCAGTATTATGAAAGGTCTGAAGGTTTGAGCAGCTTAAATTGTCTATTAGCTGATCTCCTTTGCAATCTACGTTCACCCATAAGAGGAGATGGAGTGGGGTGTGCAGGGATGTAGGTTTCATTGGTGTATTCTGAGTCAGCTCACAGGATTTCCATTTAATAATATGCGCTGTACGTCACTCCCTGTATCCTGTTTTGCACCATGCCACACTGTTTAGATGGGGATCACTCATACACTTACCCCTGATGCCAGTGAGATCAGCGTGCTGGCCATGCGGGATGATATCTGGTGGGTTTTTTAACCAAATGTATGTGCAGGTATCCATGCTCAGAGGAAGAAACCTCTCATAGAGAGTGATTTTGCGTGCAATGCTCAAAACAAAAACAAAGGTGAGCTTGGCCCAGGCAGAGGCCACAGTTCTGAGGCAATATGGATAGTCTCCTGAAAACTACACATTTTGAAACTTGAAAGTCCTGGCGAATATAGTTTCCCCAGGAATCTATTTCAGTGTTTCTGGTGATGTAATCAGGAAAAACCAGTTGGAGAATGCCACTGATATCAAAGAAAGCTGTGGGATGGTTCAGAAATAACCTCCTGATATTTTTTGTTTCGTCTGTTTTTTGTTTTTTTTTACCACTTATATTCTCCATACATTTTGGTGTAAATTTTTCTTTTTGTTATATTCTTACTGGTACACCCCTTTAATTAAAAAAAAAAAAGTAGGGAATGTTGGAAAACATGGGAGGCAGTAGCAGAGAGGCCGTGTGGTGGGCCAATGCACAACCTTGTCTGGCCCCAGTGCTTCTCGTGTATACTTCTTTGATCATTTCCTTCGTGTGATGACCTCATCATACCTCAGCCCTATGTGTTAACCTCATCACCCTTCAGCCCACACCCCAATTTCCCCACACCTTGTTTGTCTCTCTCCCCAACCTCCTATCATTCTAGGCAAATTACCCTTTTGTTCCTAAGCATCCTTTGAACTTCAAGCTATAAGTGTTCACATTTTCCCTCTGTAGTTGGTTGTTGTTCATCTGTACTTGGGGAACAGACCCACTAGTTCCTCTACTCTATTAAACTATCCACTTTGCAATGCACCCATCTTTTTTTTTTTTTTTTTTTTTAAAGGTCCAAAAGTGATGCCTTCTCTGGGAATAGGGAGCAGAAGAACATTTTCAACAAGCTTGTTTTTTTTCTTTTTCATGTTCCAAAATAGTATTCTTTTACAGCATTTTTTTTTTTTCAAATTTATGTATTCTTTGACTTGAAAAAAACACATATAATTGCGAGCCAAGAAGGCAGGGTTAGCCACCTCTGCACCAGTCCAGCTGCTTGATTTTCCCATTTCCTCAGAGGTTGAATTTCTGTATTCTCATTTCTTATTGTCATGAGCATATACATTTAGACGCATCATTGTTAGACCAGTGAAATATGCTTGATGCTTGACATCACGTACAGGCCATGAAATTCACAGGAACCTCCCACTTGGTGCTGATGTCCAACCAGATCCTGCTGCAGGGCATCGGGGCAAAGCCTTCATTTCCATTTATTCTGTAGGGGATAAAAAGACCAAGTGCGAGTATATGAGTCATTCCATGAAAATGGCACAATTTGAGTCCCTCTCACCTCTTTAGGTGTATTTTATCTATTGGGTCACCAAAATTTATATTTAAACAGCTTAACATATACATTGGAATGCCTCCTTTAATACAGAGTAAAAAACATGAGTTAAATTTTATTTTTTTATGAGAATGAATATAGTTTTTTCAGTTGACACCACCTATTTTGTCATGTCCCTCATGGCCTTGATGAAAGTATACTTTGAAAATACCAAATTAAACTGTGAAAAAAGTCTGTAAATTTTGATATCAACCTAAACATCTATTTGTGCTCTTCTGCTGCTGGTGTTTTTTTTTTTTCAAAATCAATTGATAATTATTCATTAAAATCACATTATTTAGTTCTGTCCCTGAGTAACCCCTCAAACCCATTACACGAATGATTTTCCCCCCATAAATACAATGGTATGATCTATAATAGCATGTACATCAGGGAGTGACATCACTTAAGTCTTTTGGTCAACAGGACAAGAGAAACAGGCAAGTTGATCCCCTCTTTTCCTTTATTTTCGTCATTTGTGATATTGTGGTAGTCAAACTCAATGACTCAACACCGTAACATAGACCGTAGATAGAAAAAAACAGAACCGTAGATAGAAAACTATTACTTATGAAAAAGGTTTTTGTTATTTCAAGAATTTATGCTAATTCTGAATCTCATACATGCCATGTGCTCTCTCTCTGATATTGACTACATGGAGCAGTGGCCGTTTTGTGCAAAAATCACAACCCCGTCACACCCAACCCCGTTACATGTTTGATTGTAACGGGGTTGTGAGATTGTGACGGGGTTGTGATTTTAATACTTGTTAAGTCATCCAATTATTTAAATGAGTTGTTATTATATTCAATCAACATTCTTATACCACATGCATGCTGAATGTAATCTATGCTCCATGTTAAAGCTGTGAGTAAGATGGCACCAACAACAGCAGCAGAAAGGCAGAGGAAGTATTGGGCACGCCTAAGCTGATCCTGAAAGAAGGGAGAGATACCTGTATGCAACAGGCCTTTAAAAGTATATTTGATCAGATGAGGCTTGGCTCTTATGCCTGAACACACAGCATGCATACTGTACACACACACACACACACACACACACACACACACACACACACACACACACACACACACACACACAGGCACTTACACAGACAGAAACACTGAAATCGTTAACTGTTTGATAACTATTGTTAGCATTACTATTAGTTCATCAGTTTACAAGTTTAATTGTATGTAACATTATGCCTGAACACACACTATGCATACTTACACACACACGCACACACACACACACACACACAGACTGACAGACAGGGAGACAGAGACACGGGCACAAAAACACTGAAATCATTAACTGTTTGATTATTATTGTTATCATTACAATCAGTTTATCAGTTTACAAGTTTAATTGTAACAGGCAGAAGGTGCCTTTTAGTACACCTCTCATGAAGCCTTTAAAAGTGTATTTGACCAGATGAGGGTTGGCTCTTATGCCTGAAAACACACACACACACACTCCACGCTATGTTGCATTTGAGCAATTCACTTTACAATGCTTGACAGATAATTTGTTGTAGTTGTTTTTAACTTAGGTTAATAAAACTCAATTCAACTGCAATTTATATCTGTTTTCCTTCTTATGGTTACATAATGAAATACAATGCTCATAAAAAATCCTATTCAGTGAATTTGAGAGTAAAAAACAACTATTTATATGTAAAGTTGTATTTGTCCCTTCAACCCCGTTACCATCTTCAACTCCATTACCCTCGTCTCAACCCCATCACACCAACATGTTCATACACTATTTTTTAAAAAATGTATTAAAAAATAATTTAATGCTTGTTGACTTCTGTCTGAAATGTTGAGAGCTATCATAAGATCATTGATTTTGATGAAAATTCTTCAGTTAAACTACATTTTTGATGAAAAATGACGAGTTCGTTCACGCATAGGTACATTTCAGGCTTTAGTACAGCAAATATGTGAGGTTTTATGTCATTTTTGTATTTGCAATTATTGAATTAGTGTGGGGGACATCAGATTAATATAAAAATATTGCTTTCTTTAGAAATACATTTTATGATCATATTCAATGAGCTTCCATGGTGTACATAACGGGGTTGAAGAATAACAGTGCCCACATCTTGAAATAATGGCCAATAATCATCGAAAGGTAATGCCTGAGATGGGAAAATATGTTTTTCTGATAGTTGAATATGTCCTTAATGCTGTGGGATATACATACAAATAATACATTTTGGTAGAAAATGTGAAAATGTCAGAGTCCAATTTGAACCATTCTCATGGAATGACTCATATATTCTTATATAGTTTAATTACCTTTTCACATTGGCATTGGAATCCAGTTCATGTTTATTGTACATTTTACGCTGATCCCCATGATACCACAAATACTGTCTTGGTTTGCCCTACTACTTGTATCGCCAATTTCAAATTTGGTTCCCCAAGTTTGTCCATGACTTCGCAAATACCTTCGAATTTGATTGTGAACGATTACGAATATGGCACTGGAATTTTTGCCCTCTGATAGGACCAAAGTGCTGCAGAATTCAGGATATGAATTATGCATTATTGTCCCTTCCTAGTCATTTTGGAAATCCCCATTGCGAGAACACCTGTTCCCACAAGACATGAGCAGTAGTAGTAGCTTCCCCATAACCTTGACTGCAGACAGTAGATCTGTAAATGTGGGAGTGTCCTCAGTCTGAGACTGCTGTACACCCAACTGTTTAGGCCCTTTTCCTTCCTTCCCCCATCCCTTTGACCAGCGCTGTCGCTTGGAATGGCCAACACGCTGGCAATTGGCACACACACGGGGACTCCTACACTTCTTCTGAATGTGGCCTAGCTTCCCACAGTTAAAACATCTGACCCGATCCCTATTATATGACAACACAGCAATCTTTTTCTTCGACTTGTTGTGGGACAGATTTGAGACTCATTCCATGCCTTTAAACAGTCTTGGATATCTCTCCCTATGTGCTGTCTGATTGGCTGTGCACCCAATTCCCTATTAAACTGTAATAATAAATGTTGGCAAGTAGGGGACACGTGATCTTTGTATTTATTGATGACCAAACTCCAGAAAACTGGGTCACCACCAGTCAGCTCTGCTCTGGCCCCTCCAACTCTGTTCCGATTGTAGACACCAAAAAATGTTCTTAGAAAGTCGGTCGGATGCTGCCCCTCCTTAGGTACAAATTCAAGGATTTTGGTCATGTCTGTAACCACGCGATAATACAGCTTTGCACATTAATCTTAACCTAGTCTCGTGATTGGGAAAAACAACAGGACTTCCGTGACCATGCACAAATTCCAACTGAATCGATACTGATGGAGGAAGCACTGATTGTAATAATTTACAACAGTCTTTATCTGTTAGGGAGTGCATTTGCTGTAGCGCTTGCACCTTTTCAACAACTGCGGTCGGGTCACTGACTCCATCCCATGCAGGTAGCTGTTGCTGCAGCGTGCTCAATTCTGTCAGAGTTAGATCACGACACATCTCTCGGTCCTCATATTCAAACGTGATCGCGCCATTCACGGGATTATGTGTCCCATGTGTACGTACTCTGTGAGTGATTATTGGAGCAATTTTAGCATTTTTTGTCTTGATTGATTTAGTACCTTTCGGAGGTCTAGTATTTCTTGAGACCGTTTTTTGGCAATTGGAATGAAGCAAGTCAGCGATAGATGCGTTAGATTTGGTATGCAATTCCAGTTCCTCATCAGTACTCTCATTCTCACAGCCTTGCTCAGCCACATCCAACAAGGGAGCTGCCTTTGCCTAAGTTCCCAATCATCATCATCTGACTCGCTGTGCCCCACTGAAGTTCCCAAACCAAGAGCTGCCATTTGCCATTTCATTGCCAAATTTGTTTGCTTTTGCTGCGACATTTTTTCCTTCATCAATTTTAACTTCTGAACAATGGCCCGATCCTTATTTTCCCCGGACACATTCCATAACTCCCTGTATGCTATTTGCACATCCCTTAGCTGTTCCTGAGTTTCACCCAGTTCCGCAGATGTGGCATTCAATTTCTCCCTCAACTGACTAATTTCCTTTTGAAATTCTAAATGAGACGTGGCATGTACCATGCGCTCAGCAACAGAGGCCTCCAACTCCCTGGAATGTATATCCAGTTTGCTTTCCAAACTTTCAATATTACTTAGCAAATCGGGAATCTGCACGACTTTCTCCTTCAGTAACTTAATTTTTTGGACCATAGCCATCACACAATTAGCCTTTCGCCTTTTCTTGTTTTTCTCAGTTTCATTGCGTTTTTCACATGCAGTTTGAGGATATTTAACAACATCCACTTCCTGTGGTACATTATAAAAATAGGACCAAGGGTCCTGTAGCTTACCGGCAAGCAGTCTTACAGCGATGTTACAAGTTATGAAAATTTCATGTGAAGTTTGACATTTGAATCAATGAAAATTAATGTCAAGGTCACTAAATAAAAGTTCACATACATTTATAAGACCTTCTGTAATACAATCCTAAGCTCCGAAGCAGTTTTGATGATACAAGTCATTAAAATATGTCAATATGTATTCATGTCAATTGTGAACTTTAAAGGTCACAGAATGTCAAGTTGTGGTCAGCAAATGGACTTCATATATGACTTTCTAAATGGCTCTATACAAACCTTTGCTCAATCTGTGACCATTTTGGTGATACAAGTCATTGTAATTTTACTGTGGAGTTTGACCCTCAAAGATCACTGACAGTCAAGTTGAATGTCACCAAATGAAAGTTCATATGTGACTTCCGAGATGTCATTAACACAAACTTACACTCCATCTGTGACCGTTTTAGTGATACAAGTCATTGAATTTTCACTAGGTCACATTTGACCTTTGGAGGTCAATACGAAGGTCACCAAATGAAAGTTCATATGTGACTTCCTATATGTCTGTAATACAAACCTAGACTCCATCTGTGACCGTTTTGGCAAGACAAGTCATTGTAATTCTATTATGTCAAGTTTGACCTTCAAATGTCATCAACAGTCAAGCTGAATGTCACCAAATGAAAGTTCATATGTGACTTCCTATGTCAGTAACACAAACCTACGCTCCATCTGTGACCTATTCAGTGATAGAAGCCATTGAATTTTCTCTAGGTCAAGTTAGACCTTCGAAGGTCAATATGAAGGTCACCAAATGAAAGTTCATACATGACTTCCTATACTTCTCCAGTACAAATCTACACTCGATCTGTAATGATTTTGCTGATATAAGTAATTGAAATTTCACTGTATAGTTTGGCCGTTCAAGATCACTGAAGGTCAAATTCAAGGTCACCCAATGAAACTTCATACATGACTTCCTATATGGCCACAATAAAAACCTAAGCTCTATCTGTAATAGTTTGGTGATAGAAGTCATTGAAATTTCACTAAGTGAAGTTTGACCTTCGAAGGTCACCGGAGGTCAAGTTCAAGGCCACCAAATGAAAGTTCATGTATGACTTCCTATACATCTCCAATACAAACCGAAACTATCTGTAACCATTTTGCTGATATAAGTCATTGAAATTTCACTCTGAAGTTTGAGCATTCAAGGTCACTGAAGGTCAAGTTCAATGTCACCAAATGAAACTTCATACATGACTTCCTATATGCCCGCAATACAAACCTAAGCTCTATCTGTAATACTTTTGGTGATAGAAGTCATTGAAATTTCACTATGTGAAGTTTGACCTTCGAAGGTCGCCGAAGGTCAAGTTCACAGCCACCAAATGAAAGTTCATACATGACGTCCTATAAGTGTTCAATGCACATATGTTCCCAATCTTCAATAGCCAAGAAACCTTTGAAAATTGTAACATTTTGCTTGACCTCAAGTTTGACCTTTCAAGGTCATCTGAGGTCAACTTTAACACAGCCAAAATATAGGTCAAATATTACTTCCTATATGTCAGTAAAACAAACTTAATCTCTATCTGCAACCATTTGGCCTCCACAGGCCATCTTGCATATTCAGAAAGTGCAGTGCCCCCAATAGACCCACTTCCGTAGATTCAATCAAAATGGCGCTCGCACTGTACATTGATGGTACCAAGGTAAGTTGATTGCCTGATTTAGAAAAAAATTTATCTCGCAGTTTTTGAGAAATAATTTTTTAAAATTTCTCAGTCCTATCTTTAACATTGAAGCCAATATTTCAAGGGCCCATAAAACGAACAAAAATGATTCAAAAAATACTGCAAATTTACACAAAAATTCATCAGGTCAAAAAAAAGATAAAAAATGTTCCGGACGACGGACACCATACCACGACAATAGCTTATCGGCCCATAGGGCCGGTAAGCTAAAAATTCTCCTTGCAATGCTTGGCCAAATATCCTGCAGCCCACGATTTCCAATCTTTTTCAGCCATTCTTAAACTCCTCATACAATGGACAAACTTAGTTTCGGTACTTGAAAATTGTCCAAGGTCTGTGTAACTTTATATAAAAAAGAAACTTCACGCTCATAAATTTCTAAATATTTTCTTGAAACTTAATACAAGAGATATTATTATTATTATTATTAGGGGTAAATGCGTTGTCAAAGACATCATGACACACAGCAACTCCGACGTGCACAAGCATGCAGCACGTGCGAGCATACATCAAGGTAAAAGCATGTTTCCTCGTGTTCGTAGTCATGTGACCTTATGAGACGTGCAATTGAGCCCACGTTAGCACGGTAGAGTGACATCTCGGAAAAACAAGTTGTTACAGTCAATTATCCGTTGATTTGCAATGCCACGACTGTCAAACATTCAACGTGAACGTGCCATTGGCATGCTGAATACGGAACGCCGGTCACTGACGTTGCCAGGGTTATGGGATGCAGTCGACGGACTATCCATGATCTTCGGACACGTCTCCAACAAACTGGCACCACAGCAGACCGACCTCGTTCAGGTAGACCACGCGGGTGACGACACAAGCAGAAGACCGACAAATCGTCTTCGCATTTGCGTGTCGATTTCTCACTGCAACGTCCACTAGGAATGAATTGTTTAGAGGTCGTGTGAATGCCCAAACCATACGTAATCGCCTGCGCACTGCTCGTCTCCATGCACGTCGGCCATATCGTGGACCAATTTTAACGCAGTTACACCGACGTCAACGGCTTCTCTGGGCACAACAACATCTGAGATGGACTCAGCGTGATTGGAATAGGGTCGTTTTTAGTGACGAATCCAGATTCACTTTGCACCTCGCTGATGGGAGAGTTAGAGTTTGGAGGAGACGCGGTGAACGCAACGCCCACTGTTGTGTGCAGGAAATGGACCGTTTTGGGGGCGGTAGTGTTATGGTTTGGGGTGCCTTTAATGGTCCTGCCCGTTCCCGACTGATGGTCATTCAAGGAAACCTAACTGCTGCAGGATACAGAGATCAAGTGCTCATTCCAGAGCTTTTGCCATTTATGGCAGCTCATGGCCCAGGTCTGACATTCCAACACGATAATGCCAGACCTCATACGGCCAATTTAACGCGGAATTTTCTTAGGAATGCTGGCATCAATGTCATGGAGTGGCCCTCAAGGTCTCCCCTGACCTTAATCCCATAGAACATGTATGGGATGTGTTGGGCAGAAGACTCCGTCAAGTAAGGAACCCTCCACAGAATTTGCAGGAACTTGGTACCATGTTGGTTCAATTATGGCGACGCATCCCCCAAGCTGTGTTCAGACGCATCATTCAATCCATGAGGAGACGTTGCGTCGCAGTTGTGAACGCTCATGGAGGGCATACGCGTTATTGACATGCTTTCATCAAGTTGTAACTTACCATTTTTACTCTCTTACATTTCCGTAGCATTTCTGGTGGAACTGGTTACATTATGAACATGATTTTTATGGTACACCGTCCTTAATGGGTACAGAATGGAATTAAATCATTATTTAAAACCACTTTTCTTGTATGTTCAACTTATCGACCTCCAAACGAGTGTGAAGTTTCTTTTTTGACTGAGTATATAAGCCCCTGCTTAGAACACCGCACACATGCACAGTCAATTCTAGCCACTTGTATTTTAAAACAATACACAATTTTCGTAACTATTCCTCTACAATATTACATGCAGAAGTATTTCATACACTCAAAAAAATGAAATGTTATGAAATGTTAGATTTACTTAATAATATTATGTCAACTGGTTCCACGCAATTGCTTTGCGTAACCTTTATTTGACCTCTAACATTTTTGGCCAGTTTAATTAGTTGCATTTGAGTGGAATGTACTTAACTCAGTTTTGTGGAACCAGTTGACATAACATCATTAAGTAAATCTAACATTTCATAACGTTTCATTTTTTTGAGTGTACTCACAAATGTTTGTGGTTCGTCCGTGTCCTCAAGTCCGTTTCTCCTCAGTCGGGGTTGGTGAATGGATTCCAAATGTATTCCTCTTGACGTATTCCTCTTTTGATTGTGATGTTGACATAAAAAAGTGAAGTCCGCTTTCCCTGTAGTCCAGTATCAAAAAAGATCTCACCGTAGTGAATCTCCCCAGTTTTTTTTTTTTTTTTTGAAAAATGGAACAAGAACGACGGATTTGGGTTGGCTCACCAATAATGTGGAATTTTAAAGAGAGTTTGCTGTATTCTTCTGTACTTTTATAAGTAGAAAAATAAATGCAGGCACGTCTTAGTTGTAAAGTGGATAGTTTAATTGAGTAGAGGAACTAGTGGGTCTGTTCTCCAAGTACAGATGAACAAGAACCAACTACAGAGGGAGAATGTGAACACTTATAGCTTGAAGTTCAAAGGATGCTTAGGAACAAAAGGGTAATTTGCCTAGAATGATAGGAGGTTGGGGGGAGAGACAAACAAGGTGTGGGGAAATTGGGGTGTGGGCTGAGGGGTGATGAGGTTAACACATAGGGCTGAGGTATGATGAGGTCATCACACAAAGGAAATGATCAAAGAAGTATACACGAGAAGCATTGGGGCCAGACGAGGTTGTGTATTGGCCCACCACAAGGCCTCTCCGCTACTGCCTCCCATGTTTTCCAACAGTCTCTCTTCATTCTTCAGTTCTTCAAGCTGCTGTCATGCGCAGACCTCCATCCCCCCTATCAATTTATTGTCCTCACATATTCAGGAGTGTCTCTACTTCTTCAGCCTCATCAGTGTTACTTGAAGACATCAGCCTCCACCACCACTAGCATCTGGATTCCATGGGGGAATGTACTATACAGCAGCTCAGAACTGGTGCTGCTCCATTACAAATCCTCCTGCAGAGTTTATGCACCAAAAACTTTTCACATTAAGATGTTAGCTCGATGCCATTTGTTTAATAAACAACTATCTTTACCTCATTAATCTTGTATTTCCTGATGGAAATGAATGTCTCAAATTTAACGCTCTTTGTGTCATGGTATGCGCCCCGCTGGATGCCAAAAGCAATCCGGCAGGCACTAGGACCATGGGCCTAGAGGAGATGGCCTCAAAAGCCAAGGCTGGTTAAAAAAAAAAAAAAAACTGGAGCTTTAATTAAAAGACAAAACAGAACAGAGCTGAAAACCATAAACCAGGGAGCAGCACAGATCACCACACGACAAAGTAAAATGCAGAGGCAAATATACTCTGCAATCACCTCCACCTTAACAGGCTACACCTGTTGCCCGTCAAGGTGGAGGTGAAAGAATAGGCTCGTTCAAGATGAGCCACGTCTACGCAGATTCGACCACTAGTGATCGGCACACAATGCATGCTGGTTAGTTTTGTGTCCGACTTCATCCCGCCTCGCTCTGATGTATTATAAAAGTGGACGGCGATAAAATCGCGACAGCGAAGCGGCCGCAGTTTTTAGAGCCAGGCGCTGCAGTTGCTCTCCACCGACTGCACCGCCTGGCTCTAACCTGATCTAACAGCTGATTGATTTAGAGGTTGGCTCAACAATATGACGTTTTATATACACTCTCTACTTTTGTTGAATGGGAGAGAGTTTGATTTTATTTGTCAGATTTGAAGGTTTAGTCTGGTTACAGAAAACTTGCGGCTGATGGTGACGTTTAATTGGGATTTCCTGTTACAGATCATTTGCTGAATATAGTCAATTGTAAATTAACACAGCACTGTTTTAATTATTGAAGTATTTAGCAGCACAAATATTGCTGGTAAGTGGGATGTGAGGATTTTTAGGGGGGACACCCAGGGTGAATAGGATGTACGTATTTTTGTGACTTCCTGTATATTCTCTCAAGGCTACTGGAAACTGTCCGACTTGATTGCAACTTGTTGTCACCGCTCTCCGCTGCAGCCGCCTGCTCTCGTTTACTTTCCAGGCGAGGCGCAGTTCATCTCGGGCGAGCCTTTTGTGACAGGGGAGCGGCTGTAAGGCCCAAACGCTTACAAATTGACCTTATATGCAACTCTGCCTGAGGGCAATTACTGCATGTAACCCGCTCTGTCAAGCAATGCAAATGTGGGCGAAAATACACATTCTGTATATCAAAAACTAATGTTCCAAATTAAAATCAAATAAAATCCGATGTCAAACAAACTTTTGAGTCATATGTTGCAAACTGACACAATCTGAGTATTCTTCAACAATGCCCTTTTATACATTTCTATAATTTTACAATTTATTTTTTTTATAGAGACAGATTTTTCCCAATCATTTGTGATACATGCAAGGATTATCACAACCTGTTCTGCAATTTGTCAATTTGTGTAGTTCTCCTGAGTAGATTTAAACACGTGCACATTACGCGATAGCTGCAAGTGGGCATGGGGGCAATCAATATCAATATTGCCACCCTATGTCAAAACATCCATTGTACGCTCAGGAAGAAAGTGCATATGTAATTGGCATTTAAGGCATATATGTGAGGCCAAGCTAACTGTTATTTAGACAGCGATGTGGAGGGAATTTGCATCTCTTGGATGTCCACATTAGCTCAGAGATGAACATCTCAGGGGAAAGACTCATTGTAAATATGTCTCTGCCAGCTGGGAATGATTTAATATTTTTATTTATTTATTTATTTATTTAAGAAGTAGGAACAGTACATATTGATGAACATAAACATGTAAATATGTCAGATTATAGCCAAAGGCTAATTTACATCTGTTGTCCCTATGCAGGTTGATGTTTTGAAAAACAATACAAAAATACACAAACCAATAATGCACAACAATTTTACAAAACAATAATTAAAAAATACAAAAATACAATAATGCATAACAAAAATACACAAACCAATGATACACAACAATTTTAACAATAAAACACAGAGGTTATTCAGGCTTATAGCTCAGGAAAAATCTGAATGCGGCCATCGGATAACAGTGCTAACAAGAAGAGGCAAGTACTGAAAAATTACACTGCCCTAATTTGTCACAAAGTGGAAAAATGAATTGCACTAAGCCCATAATTCTAAAGTGCTATAGCATATTGCACATAGCCATGCTATTGCACTAGGCCCAATGAAAGGAGGAATAAATATGAAGAAAAAAGAACATGTTAAAGTGCTAATAATATTACATTTTGATCAATATATTACACGTTGCCCTATTGCACATTAATGCCTGCCTGCATTTTGGTCAGTATATTGCACGTTGCCCTATTGCACATTAATGCCTGCATTTTGGTCAATATATTGCACGTTGCCCTATTGCACATTAATGCCCGCATTTTAGTCAGTATATTGCACGTTGCCCTATTGCACTTAATACCTGCATTTTGGTCAGTATATTGCATGCTGCCCTATTTGCACTTAACAAATAATACCTCACTATTCATCATGGTCACAAATCTGATTTGATCTGAACCACACCTTTAGATTACCTTTAAAGGCTACAAAACTGGAACACTCCCTTACTGAGGGTGGTAAACTATTCCACAATCCGCTACCCTTGAAATAGAAAACATTTTGACCAAAAGAGGTTCTTCTAACAGGTACCTCACAGTCACCCCTGGCTATGGCCCTAATGGTTCGAGTCGTTGAATTACTGGTTATTCTGTACTTTGCATAGTCATTTAGCGGAGGAGGAGCTAGCCCATTTAAGATTTTATACATTTGGCAGGCAGTTTTGAATTTTTTTAAATTCTCAAAGCTTAACAGGTTCTATCTTGAGAGAATATAACATTGGTGATATGAGAAGGGTTTTTTATCTAGTGCTGTCAACGCCTTTCTATAGAGTGACTCCATTGGTTTCAGAGTTGTTTCTCCTGCCAAAGACCAGCTGGTTAGACAATAATTTAAATGTGAAAAAATCATGGAATGAATATTGGGCTCTAATTTCTTGGCGCAGCGCAGGGTGGCGCAGCCCACGCAGTGGTAATTTCATCCGGTGCAGCCCGCGCAGTGGCAATTTCGTCCGGTGCAACACCGTGCGCAGCCACTTTGGCAATTTGGTAGACGGACGTGCGCCGAGATGGGTGTGGTGACGTAGTAGGGGGAGGTGTCACATATTCATCATGACGCAGTGACGATTTCGTGGCAAAAGGCTTCGCCGAAAGTGTGCAGAGCGCTTACCAGCTCCAACCTGGTTTACTTTCTGTGCAGTGGTAATTTGGCTGACCGGCGCACAGTGCGGACACGTCACCGAGACCTCGCAGGCAGGTTTCCAGAATGTCAGGCATATTTCAATGCAATAAATAATTACAGCAACCACTATTTAATGTAACTATCTGAATCAGCACATAAATTATAGTATCTATATCTAGTGTTGCACCGATACCGATACCAGTATCGGGTATGTGCCCGATACTTCGTTAATATACACGTACTCGTACTCGTCCACATTTGCCGATACCACGCACCGATACCACTTAATGTAAGACGCAAAGTACCTGCTGGCTCACGGTCGCATAGGCTACAGTATGTTGTACTATCTGACTTCTATGTCTAGGGGGAGACAGCGAGTTAGAAAAAATACGAGAAAGAGAGCTTTATAGTCATCACATCACAAGCAGGCATACGCGCATACAAGAGGTGTATAGTAAAGAAGTACATGAAGGCAACTTCGTTACAGTACTTAAGTAGTTTTTTTGAGGATTTGTACTTTACTTGAGTTTTTTTTTTTTTAAACCGGGACTTCTACTCTTCTACATTTAAAAGATAAAAAGTGTACTTTTTCTTCGTTACTTTGACACTGGCCACTTCACAACTCATTACAAATTAAAATATGTATATAAGTCATCATTTAAGGATTATCTGGATGCGGCGTGTTCAAGAAGAACAATGGTGTTCGGCAGGGTATCTTAAGCGTTTTGTGCAGATGTTTCTGCCAGCGGACATGGAGCTGCAAATTTATGCACGCAATTACAATATTCTATCACTAGATGGCACACCCCGATCAGTTATTGAATATTTACAAGCAAGCCGAGCTCGCACAAGCACACACCCACAATCACACACACAGAGACTTAGAATTGTGAATCTTCATATTTTACTACAGATATATTAGTAACATATGGTTACCTTAAACATTTTAGTTGTGGTTAAGTTAAATCTTTTTCATTTGTCATTTGTGTAATTGAAATATGGCGATACCACACACTTTAAGTGATGCCTTGTTTGCTTGGAAAGCTATTATTCACTTTAGTTGGATTGAGAATGCCTATGAATGTGTGTAGAAACTATCTGTGCCAATTAATAGTTCTACTGACTTTTTATGAAGTTGGGTGTGTTACCTTGCCTATGCAGTGAGTTTACTTTTCATTTGTCAAGCCTCAGCAATGTTTTGCCTCATTTGATGGCAGTGCTAGTTCAAAGGCTTTTTGTCGGGCCTAAATACGGAAAGATTTTTAGCAGTTAGGCCTTCTTTTTTTTTTTTGAAAATAGCCATGTGTGAATAGTTTGATATTGGCCTCTTTTAGGCTTGTTATAAAAAGAAAATAAAACCTGTACTCCGAAATTGTCATTGTATTTTCCTGGAAAACATTTCAGAAATATCGATATCGGTATTGGTACTCGGTATCGGCAAGTACACAAAATAAAATACTTGTACTCGTATCGGTTTTTAAAAAAGTGGTATCGGTGCATCCCTATCTATATCGATTGTCCTGATGTCAGATCAAAGGCGGTTGGCACGCGTAATGGAAACTCGACCTGACAGCCCTCAGAGTGTCAGTGCATTCTCTGTGGCATGTTGCGTGCTACACAACATAGCTGTACGCCATGGATGTCACTTTGATCTCACGCAGGAGACATTACAGGACTTGAGACAGAGAGAGGCCGAACTGCATGTGCCTGTCAGCAGGGAGAGCAGCAGTGCGCACGGGAGAGGAGAGACCACCTGACTGCACAGCTCTGTCCTTAACATGAGAACCGCGGCTGCCGCTTTGTATGCGGCACTGATGTTAGTAGTGCATGGTATTTCATGTCAGTAAAAGATATGAGTCCATCCGTCCATTATTTTTTTTATATGTGTTTTCTATGTTATATCAAAGTTTTGAACTTCTGTTATAAAACATAAGAGAGCATTGATATTAAATTACTATGAGTGGCATAGCCGCTTTTTTTGCGGCAGTGGCTTTGACCGCAAATACCCGTCTGCAACATGAGAGAGAGAGAGAGAGAGAGAGATATATATATATGTGTGCATGTGGGCAAGTGAGTGCGTGTGTAGGCTATGTGTCCTTCAGCTGCTTTCACACCGGACGCGAAACGATTTTTCACCACGACAGATTACATTCAAAGTCAATGCAAAGACGCGAATACACACGTTTCGCGTGTATTCGCGTCTTTGTATTGACTTTGAATGTAATCTATTGTGCGGAAAATTCGTTTCGCGTCCAGTGTGAACGCAGCTTTAGAAACACAGCCTGATCTGGGCTACATTTATCTAAACATTGTTACTTTTATTGTTACTATTAGCCTACTAAAGGTATTCTATAGGCTTACACAGCTGTCAAGCGCACCCCTTGTCGAATTCATTCTGGTTGCAGTAGGGCTACGCAATTGGGCAAATGTTGACTCAAGTTGCGGTTTTCCTCATATAACGTGTTTGTCAGCATAATTAATTATTGTACGTAATAAATTCACATGTATTTATTGGCAATTTTTTAAAAAAATTTCATTCGTTCAAAAACAATTTATTTATTTCTCATAGGATGTGTTAGGAAGTAAGACAGGTGGACACCAGATGCAGGATCCAGAAGTGTTTATTACAACACAAAAACACTCGGAGGAAATCGGCGCACAGACCAGAAACAAAACACCATGCACATGCACTGAACAACGGGGCTAACAAAAGGTACACTGCCTAAGGCAGGGGGGAACAGAAGTACTCACTCAAGGAGTGGCTAGACTAAAGAAACAAAAACTGGAACTAACTAACCTGACGGAAACACTGGGAGACGCAGACAAGACGAGGGCACAGCAACACATGAGGCTAGGGGAAAACTCTGGAAGCAAAACAACAAAGTCCCATCTGACGGTCTCTTCTTCTTGCCCACTGATATACGCATGGAAGGAGGCGGAAATACGGAAGGCAATCTCAGGTGGAAACAGAAACACATGAGATTAATAAAACAATTACACGAGAACCGGGTTAATGACTCGAGACAATCACGCAAGCTAAATAGTTTAGATTGAGGTAATCTAAACGTGGCGAGTAAAAGCACCACGAGAACAGCAAAGGAAAGCATAGCCTTAAACGCAGTTAATTAGGGAAAGCTTAGGAAGGAATTTACAAAAGCTAGAAACACTCGCACTCGCTAATGAGTTAATTAGGTTAGTACTATGTGACAATATGTACACACCCTTAAGTGCTGGTTAGTAATGGCCCTATCAGAGAATGCATTCACTCAGTTTTGCGAGACCCAGAATACGCGCAGGTGGAAGCGATGAATGAAATAGCGCAGCCAAAACCGAAAGAGGAAACGTGATTGGACCACGAGACTCGGGCATACTGAAGGCTGTCACACTACACCACAGGAGTCAGGGCAAGAGGGAATCAATGGCCAGACCGCGGGAATGGAGCTGAAAAACAAATCAGGAGCGACACGGGGGAAAACGCACAAGCACAAACAAGCACACAAGGCAGAACCATAACAGGATGACCAGGGGCGTAGATTTAACTGGGAGCTGGGGGGGGACGGAGACACGGCCTTTATGACAACAATTAGACCTGGCCAGTTCTCAATCATTTTTCTTCATTGACGCGTTTTCCAATTATCGTAATTGGCAACTGAAGACACGGTTCCTCTCCATATGCGATCTAACAGCATCCAGCGATGATACGGTGGGGTAAATTAAGTTCAGAAAATTAATTTACTGCTTGCCTGAGAGTCGACAGGTAAGCAATTTTGAATAACGTTGATTTAAACACAGCAAATACGCATCCAGATGACCGATTGCCGTCTTAAATCATTTAACACTGAACTTTTTGCTGTCCATACTGAACAGGTGCTGCTTGTTGTCTCCGATTAAGTAAGACGGCAATTTTCTTTACTTCTTGTTCTAACTATATTTCTCTACTAGCTTCCCATTATTCCATAGAACGCTAGCCCCCTTTAGTGACCTTACAAGGTAACGCATTCACATACAGTTTACTACATCCCCTCCCCTCTGAATAATACTAGTTTCAATACATCAAAAAAACATCCTGGTACTCACTCTAACCTTAACTGTAGCAGTTATTCATTATCACATGTTACATATGTCCTGTAATTTTTTTTTTTTTTTTTTTTTTTTACAACCCAGAACAATTCTAACTAGGGATTTGGGTGGACTACCGCATCCCAGTGAGATTCCAGGACGCATTCTTGTCCTGTAGCTGTGGAACTCACTACTACCTAAATATAGTCTTTCAAATAATCAGGAGCCTTCCTGGCTCGCTGAGATCTTTTCACTGCTGGTTGTTCTGCAGGTGATGACTCAGGCGGTTCATCAGTCGTTTTTCCTGCAGGACTGTCACCAGAGGCAGAGGAGATAGGCGTCTCAGGTAACATTTGAGGGGGTGGTTCCTCGTCGTCCGCAGGCGAGAGGTCGGGCAACTCCTCAGTTGTCTTTGCCGACGCGATGGGACTTCTACCACATACCTGGTCGATGTGTCGTCTCACAACTTGTCCATTTCCTAGCGTGACTTTACAGGACACAGGACCAGTCTTCTCTGTTATTGCTCCTGGTACCCAGGCTGGTCCTGAGCCAAAGTTGCATGTATAGACTAAGTCTCCTTCTTCCAGTATTCTCGCTCTAGCATGCATGTCATGGTAGTGCTTTTGCTTAGCTTGTTTCCAGCGTACGCTGTTTTTGAAGTCTGGATGGATTAAGTCAAGAGTTGACCTCAGCTTCCTACCGCACAACAACTCCGCTGGTGATTTGCCAGTTGTGGATTGTGGTGTTATACGGTAACTGAACAGTGCTCTAGCCATTCTGGTTTCAATTGAGTCTCCTGCCATCTTCTTCATGAGTGACTTAAAAGTCTGGACGGCTCTTTCGGCTAAGCCATTAGAAGATGCATGATATGGCGCTGTTGTGATGTGACGTATGCCATTCTTTTCTGCAAACTCTTGAAACTGTTCACTGGTAAAACAACTACCATTATCCGATACCATTATTTCAGGGATGCCAAGTTGACTGAAACTCTTTCTAAGGCATTCAATAGTAACTGCAGATGTAGAGCTACTCACTGCATGCGCTTCGATCCACTTTGAATATGCATCCACTACAATGAGGAACATTCTTCCCATCCAGGGACCAGCATAGTCAATATGGATTCTTCTCCATGGTTTGTCTGGGACTTCCCAGGGATGTAATGGTGCCACTGGAGGACAACCTCTGTTTTCCTGGCATGCAACACACGCCTTCACCAGAGCCTCCACCTCCGCATCCATATTAGGCCACCACATGTAACTTCGCGCCAACCCTTTCATTCGGGTAATGCCGGGGTGTGCCTGGTGAAGCTGCTCCAGCAAAGCATTGCGGCCAGGCGGTGGGACCACCACTCGCCCTCCCCACAATATACATCCATCCTGCGTGCTGAGCTCATCCTGCCGTTGGGTATAAGGTGTGAAAGCAGGATCGTCCACCTTTGGCCACCCTCGCAAGATGTATTCTCTTACTCTCGCCAGCACCGGATCCTTGTCCGTCCATTGCCTTATTTGCTGTGCATTCACCAGAGGCACATCCATGTTTTCAAATAACAGTACTCTCTCTTCCTCCTCAGGAGTGCTCTCTCCTCTTCCTTCCAAGGGTAGTCTACTTAGCGCGTCTGCATTTGTATGGTCTCGGCCTACCTTGTAGACGATGGTATACTCATATGCTGCGAACGTGACTGCCCATCTCTGTATCCTTGGAGATGTCATCTGAGGTATGGCCCTCATTTCGCTGAATAGTGATATTAATGGTTTGTGATCAGTCACTATGGTGAATTGTCTCCCATACAGGTATTTGTGGAATTTTTTCACTCCGAAGACTACTGCCAGGCCTTCCTTGTCCAACTGGGAGTAGTTCTTTTCAGCGGAACTCAGAGTCCTTGAAACAAACCCTATGGGTCTGTCCAATCCATCAGCCATGCGATGAGAAAGCACAGCTCCCACCCCGTAGGGCGAGGCGTCACATGCCAAGATGAGGGGTTTGTTAGAGTCATAATGAACTAACACACTACAGGATTGAAGTAGCGCTTTTGATTCTTCAAATGCCTTCTGCTGTTTTGCCCCCCATGACCATTTTTCTTCCTTCCTTAACAGAACATGTAGCGGTGCCAGTAGCGTGGAGAGTTGCGGGAGGAAACGGTGATAGTAATTTAACAACCCTAGGTAAGCTTTCAACTCACTTACGTTTCGTGGCTGAGGCGCTCCTGCAATAGCTTCCACCTTCTCTGTCAATGGATGTAAACCACTGGCATTTATCTTGTGGCCTAGAAACGCCACCTCTCTTCCCATGAACTCGCACTTGCTTCTTTTCAGCCTGAGTCCACTTTTCTCTAGTCTTTGAAGCACTTCCTCCAGATTTTTCAGATGCATTTGCTCATTGGTCCTGATATTAATATATCATCCAAGTAAATAGCAACATTCGGAATTCCACCTAGGATGCCCTCCATTGTTCTCTGAAATATGGCGGGACTGGAGGCTACTCCAAATGGTAGGCGGGTATATGTATACAAGCCCTTGTGCGTATTGATGGTCACATACTTCCGGGATTCCTCTTCCAAAACCACCTGTTGATAGGCATGACTCATGTCTAATTTCGTGAAATGCTGTCCGCCATTCAACTGTGCAAAGAGGTCTTCCACTTTAGGAATTGGATACTGGTCCACCCGCGATGCTCTATTGACAGTGAGTTTGTAATCCCCACATATTCTAATTGAGCCATCGGGTTTCCTCACTGGGACAATGGGCGCCGCCCATTCTGCAAACTGCACTGGTTCGATGATCTTATCATCCAGCAGCCTCTGTAGCTCACTCTCGACCAGTGGCTTTACGGCATAAGGCGGGGTTTGCAGAATCTTGGCTGGGCCTCCCTGTCCACATTAATCTTTGCTGTGACACCTTTAAGTTGTCCTAGCCCTTCTTTAAACACCTCAGCGTGTCTTTCGAGGACCTCGTCCAGCCGTAATGGAGGCGCTGACTCCACCTTGTTTACCAGCTGATCCATCATGGCAAGCTCTTGTAGCCAGCTTCGCCCCAATAGATTTGGTCCTTCTCCATCTACTATCACCACAGGCAATGTCTTTTTCTGTGTTTTTGTTCAGCACCTTTACCTGTGCCATGCCCAGCACTTCCAGCCTCTCTCCAGTATCGGTTTTTAATTTCAGTGAGCAGGGCTTTAGCTCTGATGTGGCTGTTTTCTTCCATAGTTGTGTGTATTGCGGTTTGCTTAATTGAGTTACCCCACAGCCAGTGTCAACTTCAAATGTCACCATCATTCCGTTTATGTTTATGGTGCGAGTGATGGGGGCCACCTTGGAAAACTCTTGTGACATGCTATAGACGGTGTGAAAGCTAATGTCCTCTGTGTCACTCTCTCCCTCCCCTCTAAGCTGATTCGTCCGCTGCTCTTTTCCTGGGCCTCTGCAGTCGCTTTTCTGCCCCTTATTTGGCGCCCTCTGCACATTTGAATTGCCCGCCTTTGATCTGCAAGCCTTCTTAATATGCCCCCGCTTGCCACAATTATGACATAGCTCCGTAGCAAATTTGCATTCAGCGGCGGTGTGCTGGCCTTTACAGCGATAACAACTAGGGAATTTACGCTGAGTCTTTTCAGCAGACACTTTGTGGACACTTACTTGAGCTTTCGTCACGCGCGGAGTCAGAGCGGTCTCCTCGGCTAGCTTCCCTTGCAGATCTTTCACATCCTTCGATGCAGATTCCATGGCTTGGCACAACTTCATGGCCTTATCGAACGTTAGCTCCACTTCCGACAACAGCCGCCTTTGCATTCGGTCGTCATTCACTCTGCACACCAATCTGTCACGCAACATTTGTGGCAGTGCATCTCTGTATTCACAATGTTGTGCTAATTTCCTCAATTCAGCCACATAATCGGCTATAGACTCGCTGCTCTTCCGTATACGCGAATTAAATTTAAATCGTTGTACAATTTCACTCGGTTTGGGGTTAAAGTGAGCCTTCAGTACTTCAGTAAGCTGTGCATACGTTTTATCTTTCGGCAGGTCAGGACTTATTAAACTTCTCAACAAGCTATAAGTAGTTGCACCCACTCCACTTAGCAGCACAGCCTTTTTCCTATCTTCCCCTTTAATATCATTTGCCTCGAAGAAAAAGTCTAACATTTCACTATATTCTTCCCAAGACTGAGACACACCATCAAAGGGAGTTACCGAGCCGATCACCGCAGCCATTCTCATCTGTCGTGGTGGTGGGGTGGCTTCGTGATCCTCGTCTGAACTACTGGAACTTGCCACGATTACAGTTAACCCCTTGTCTCGTCCAACAAAAACTGGCTTTCAATCCTCGTCGCCAATTGTGTGATATCCTGGTAGCCGCGAATTACCACACAATATTATCTTACTTGGCTGGTGCCGTTTATTTCCACTGTTTCACACGCTGAACAACTCGTGGTTTCTTTACTTCTTGTTCTAACTATATTTCTCTACTAGCTTCCCATTATTCCATAGAACGCTAGCCCCCTCTAGTGACCTTACAAGGTAACGCATTCACATACAGTAACGCATTCCCTCTTTATAATCGCACAATATTATGAAATGGCCTCACATTTGCACTGCCGTGAAAAAAGCGGCAGCCGCGGTTCTAGGGGGGTTTAGAATTCGGCGGCCGCTTTTGCATCATCAGCCCATGGAGGTCTGTTCGCGTGACCATATATTCGGCCACTGCGAGCTTGAACCTCCCGGACCAGAACATCAGTTTCCTCCTGACTGAAGTTTGGCCGTCTGGTGTTGCTGCTGTGTCCTACTTCATCCATATCGAACGAAATTTGCACTGCGCCTCGCCCACGGCGCTTTTAAAGGTGAGGAGAGGAGCTCATTTGATTGGTGAAGATTTGACTCGGCTGTGTTAAACCCATCATGCCTTCTCTCCTCCCTCTTTGCCACTTGCGCCAGCAGGAGGGACAGAGGCGGACAGAGGAGTATTTTGCGCCCGCTGCTCGCTTAGGCACGAAATTGCAAAATGCGCCTGGATATACCCCGTTGGCGCGGCGCTCCCTCCATTCGCCACTCCTGCACCTGGTCAACGAATTTTCTTATGTTTATATTTCTATATTGCAAGCAATTTCAAGTGAAAACGCTCTTAAATGGATCAAATTAGACACTGAGAAAATCAGTAAGCTCCAAATTTGGTAGCTGAACACAGGTCTGCAGAGTTTTTTTTTTCCAATATAATTTCCTTAAACATTATAACACATACGAATAGAACAGGGCTCTGTTTCAGAAAGCAGGGTAAACAAACTCTGAGTTTGTTCTGCAACTCTGAGTTGACTTACTCTGAGTTGCTGACTGCGGAGCTTTCAGGTTCAGAACAGTTACCACACTTGGTTCAATCAACTCTGAGTTAACTTTCGCCAGAGTCAGGCGTGTGAACACGATTCACCATGGCAACGGTGGTGAAAAAAAGTCACGCATCTTAACCGGGATTTACACCAGGCGCGTCTGCGCAGCGCCGGGGTTTTGTTCCGTCATGCTCGCAACTTCAATTTATACCAGCAGCATCTCACAACGCGGAACGTCAGCGCAGCGTCCTGCCAGCTGATACAATCGACTTGCTCAGATTTTGCATATTTTGTCATTTTTACCGGCATATTTGTGCAACGACCTTAAATGCTGTGTTATTTTTTCTGCTATAATTGCATTTAATGTCATTTCCGTCTTGTGCTGTAGGACCTACTACAGTCCAGCCGTGAACACCATAGATTTAAAAAAACTGTGCCCATGTTATAGATAAAACAAAATTACACCTTTGAAAAATAAGTTATAAACGAATTTTATATCAAATATATATGGTTTCTTTTAGTTAAAAGCGTATTCCCCTTGATAGTTACTTCCTGCCTGGCACGATCTGGTGTGCGATTCCCATTAGCACAAATACTAACATAGTTGGATCCACTAAATGTATATGGTCGAACAACGGGAAACGTGTCCCTGCTAAATTCAGATCAGCGCGACTGCGGCTTGCCAGCGGCAGAAATAGACTTGCTGCGTATTCTCTGCGGAGCGGAGCGCCGAGCCGCTTCTGGGACGCTGCTGACACGCGCCGCGGCGCATCTGGTGTAAACACGAGCATTGATTAGAATGGCTGCGTATTTCTCCGAGTGCCGCGGGGCAGCCGTAACCCCGCGCAGCCGCGCCTGGTGTAAATTGGGGGTAAGTGTACCCTACCTATTTAAACAGCACTCAGTGGCTAACATGTAATACATTTGAAAAGTTAAATGTTCTAATCAACAAATTCAATATTTTGAGCTACCCTCCCACGTGGAAAGAACCAATATAAACATATAGGTTTTAATATAGGGCCACATATAGGTTTTGCATATATGCAACATACATAAAATTGGCCATTTTCATATATTATAGGTACATATACGTACCTCTATGTACATATATGTACCTATAATACATGAAAACAGCCAATTTTATGTATGTCACATATATGCGAAACCTATATGTGGCCCTATATTAAAATTTCTGCAAGTTTTTTTTTTGGCATTTCGAATCCCACCCTAGTCTGGGGTATCCAAGTAGGGAACTATGCACAAGTCCTTAGCTTTCTCGCAAATGGAGGCCCCTGTTGTCAATTCAGGGGGGTGTACACAGCCCACAGTCATTAGCAATTGCTCTTTATAACTTCACTAGGCAAAACTTTGCAAGCTGAGTACAAGGGCAGAGAATAATCAAATGATAATCAGGTCAGAATCTTCTCTATGACCGCCTGTCTAGCCAACAGGACGCGCCTAGGGGAACTCTAATCTACATAACCCTTCCCAGCAGGCCCTTCGCAATTTGCGTCCCTGTAGCGCATTGGCCAATTTGCGCGCTACTTCTGAAAAGAGCTGTCGACCACTGCTGGTTGATACAAGGCAGGGATTAAAACCTATATGTTTATGTAGGTTCACTGTTAACAATCGCCAGGTTTTCACAATAAATTCTCACAATAAACTACTGTAATCACGCTTTATCAATGCACGATGGGTAATTGTTTTGAATATTGCAGTAAGTGGTTGTGAATTGAAGCGGGTATTTTTTTCAAGCGAGCTCGGGGCACTGAGAGGACCGTTACTAACTTGAATTTGCCGACCCAGGAGAAGGTGTGGTCGAAGCCAGCAACTGTCTTCAGTCCAGGGGAGAAGAAACTCCGGACTAGTGTCGCCTAACATTAATAAGGTAACGTTGAACAACGTGCGATAATTTAAGCATACGATTATGTAAATACATTTTACTGAATGTGTACCTCTCCATTAGGGTGCTAGCAAACATGTTTGTAATGGGTCAATAACCTTGTTGATAGCTAAGCAGATAAATGGTAGCTGAAGTTACATGCCTTTTGATTTTTGAAGTAAGTTTTAAAATTTAATGACTTAACGTTAATCAAAACTTGAAAAGCAACATTCGAACATTCCCAATATTATCTAATTAGCTAGCTAGCTCATTAATGATAAAGTTGGTATGCCTTGATTAGGCTTATTGGGCAAGCCTAATAGAGATCTACGTTAAATGGAACTAACAGCCTGCTAGTTAATGTGGGTTCTTTTCTTTTTTTTTTGCCTTCTCCTCACGTTAGTTGACAGCCAATAAAGTTTAAATAACGTTCGGTTGGCTGGGTAGCAAAAAACGTAGCTATTCGCTAGCTAGCTAGTGTGCCGTTACAGTCCTGGATTGTCATAAGTCATTAAGCTAGCTACGATGATGACGCCAATAACGTTATTCAGGATCGCGCCATTTTGTCATGCAGCTAAGTCATTTTAAGACCGTTTGTACAACTGCTGAGTTATTTGAAGCTTGTGTATTTGTGATTGCGGTGCCGTTGGATGGTTAGAAAGGTAGCTAATGTGATAGCTGGGAAAACTGTGGTCAGGAGCAGGTGAGCATTAGTTGGGACGGCCATTACTCATTGGAATTTTCCGACCCAGGTGAAGGTGGACTTGACTCTGACTCACCATTGTCTGTCCAAGAGAGAAGAAAGCCCTGACTGGTGTCCCTTAAGGTCAGTACGGTAACGTTACACGATGTGCAATAATTTAAGCGCGGAGTTTTGTTAATAAATATTACTGAATGTGTGCCTCTCGGTTATGGTTAGCTAGCTCGCAAACATGTTTGTGCCAGGTCAATAATGTTATTGATGGCTATCTAGCTAGGTTAACGCTAGCTAAAGGGCGGTAAACCGTTTTTGTGGCTAACACCGGCTGTGTTTGGAAACCAACGTTAATGTTATATGCATTTAAATATTTATAGTAGGTTAGGCCTGAAAACCGATAACAGCAGTCGAAGCCTGAAAAACATCCCTAATGTTGGCTCGCTAGTCGGCTAGCTGGTTAACGTTCATGTTGATACGCATTAATGGCGCTTGCTTCCTACAGAGGAAGTTTAATGAGATGACTAACGTTAACCATTTTGATCATTATAGGCCGTTTTGTGGCAATTCTTTTGTCTGCTTTAATCTGAGCTGATTGGCATTATGGTTTAATAACGTTAAGGTGGCTGGGGAGCTAGAAAATGTAGCCAAGTTCGCTAGCTAGCTGGTGTACTATTCACATCCCAGACTGTTTAATTAGGTATGTTACTAAAATTTTCAAAAAGGTTCTATGCTGAAATTAATTATTTATCTTGAAAGAGCTTGAAATAAACTTTCCAATGACACCAAGATCAATGTGATAGGTTTAGAACTGACGAAGTTATTAAACTTGGAAATTGGGAAATGAGGGGTAAAAAATGTCCTTAGTTTTCTATAGAAAAAATTAGAAATCTGTGACTGAAAACATGGTTTGCATAAAATGCTATAACTTTCTTAATTATTTAGATATTCCTATGAAACTTTCAGATAATGTTCATTGGAATATTATCTGCCTGTTCCAAAATGATGAATGAAAACAGAATTGAATTTCGCTGTGCAACCCTCAATGGGGTCGCCATTTCTGGAATTTTTACCACAGACAGTATTTTTTGCTGACGGTAGAAACAGACTGCTGGCGCTCCAAATCTCATAATTTTTTGTCTGTTGGATCTTGAATACTTAATCTATTGGTCTCTGCAGTTTTTATTAGAATTCCTACTTAGCTTCTGTAAAATTGAAGGGTGTTTTTGTTACCTCAAACTTTGAAGCGCTCAGGCGGCCATCTGGGAAATCGGAAATTGAAAACGAGGTAACAAGGGGAATTCGGGGTCATTTTTATCTTCGTCTTCAACGGGATTTCCGGGAATTCCCTTCCTTTTGCCCATAAAAGGCGGTTTTGATGGGTATACCTCTGCCACTTGGGGAAATTACGCAACGCGCTATCGGAACCAACATCGCGGCGGCCCATGTGCTGATAGTAACATACCTAGTTTAATGCTGCGAGGCCGGCTAATGATGCAATGCTTATGCCTTTTCCGGATCGCGCCATTTTGCAATACAATTTAAGACTGGACCAATGAGACTGGTTTCAATGAGAATTTCACAGAATTAGTTTATTTTCTCCCAGACAAAATATTCTGTCTGTCCTCACGGTGCGCCATTGGAAGTAGGGGACATTAGAAGACTTGTTCCATGTCGGTAGAGTAAAATTTAATACAATCCTGAAGCTGTGCCATAATCTCAAAAACCCAGGAGTTGAAGAGGTCCCTGCTAACTATGAGCCGAATACAGCTGAAGACAAGGCAGTGTGCATTATACTTCTCCTCCTGGCCTACTTCAAAGAAGCAAGGGATGCAATGATTTTTCAGGCTGATCTAGGTTTATTGTAAACACTTGCCCTCTCACAGACTAATTCTAACCTTTTTGCTCACTTAAAATGTTTTATGCACACACCATGTAAAATCAATGATGGCATTGTTATGCTATGTTTTAGAAGTCTAGTATGATTTCCAGTTGTTTTGGAATGACTACCATATTGACTCAACCATATGCTTATTTTGTGAAATGAGTACAGAACTTCGTTTAACATGATGTCAAGGACTCAGGTATCATCTTAAATTGGATGCTGTTACAAAAACAATGTGAGTCAGTAACTTGTATTTTGTGATGCATCCGGATATACCCATGGGCTCGAGGTTGACTATGAATAACGGCATGGAGTGAGCTGAGAGGACTCTACTGATCCAACACATTAGTGAATCAGTGCAGATGTGTAAAAAAAAAAAACCACTAACTGTTCTTTTCCAGCCGTCTGCCACTGCTGCCGACGTCCAAAGGACTCTCACTTTACCCGGCACCCCACGGTTGATTGTATCAGGTATAGTAAAGACATAATTTTTTTTTTTTTTTTGCCCCTGCCTCGAAATTTGTGGGGGGGGCATTATGTTATCGCCCAAGTCCGTCCGTTAACCAATTTTCTTAAGCGGTTCAACCCAACAAAACCATTTTTGGACAGTGGCTTCGGGATGACTAGTGGACAGTTCTGTGTGAAAACGAGTTAGCTCCAACTTTCAATATGGTTGCCACAGCAGCCATCTTGATTTTTGTTTCCGGACGATTAAAAGAGAATGACTCGTCTGATCGATTTGATTTTTTGCTACGTTTGTTTGGGGTGACTAGAGGAAGGTTCCTTTCGAAAACGGGTGCGCTCCGACTTTCAATATGGCCGCCATGGCAGCCATCTTGATTTTGGTTTCCGGACGATTAAAGGAGAACGACCAGTCCGATGGATTTGATTTTTGGTATGTATGTATGGGGTGACTAGAGGAAGGTTCATTTCGAAAATCGGTGTGCTCCGACTTTCAATATGGCCGCCATGGCAGCCATCTTGATTTTTGTTTCCAGATAGCTGTCTTGATTTAGTTTCCGGACGATTAAAGGAGAACGACTCGTCTGATTTGATTTTTGGTATGTATGTTTGGGGTGACTAGAGGAAGGTTCCTTTCTCAAATGGGCGCGATCAGACTTTCAATATGGCCGCCACGGCAGCCATCTTGATTTTCGTTTGCGGACGATTAAAGGACAACGACTAGTCCGATGGACAACATTTGGGCGAGGGCATATGTTATCTCTTGTTCATAATATTTGATTCATACTTTTCTCCCTCAGGATATAGCAGTACATACTTTGGAAACCGTTGAAATCTTAATGAAATTGGGTAGTGGGTTTGTGCGGTATCGGTAATATGGTACTGCACTGGATTTTAAAATCCTATTGTATGATTTTCAGTGCTTTCAAAAAAATGGATGCTCCTTGATAAGTTAACCTGATGTAGCCCATAAGAAATGCTGTGTTGATGTATTTGGTCACTAGGGAAGAGTGTGGGCCCCAAATTGATTGATTGATGGCCATTTATCACCAAACGCTGCAATGGGAAATAAAGGTTGAATCTTCATTATGTTCATCTCAGGCGAGGTGATGAAACCTAGAGCCTTGATGCTTTCAATTGAAGGACAAGTGGTCATGGGACCACATGCCAACTTTGTCAACGGAATGGCTGCTGTCTTTGCAAGTTACTACAGCTTCAACTTGCAGTATCCGGAAGAGGCCTCATGCACCCTAGAGTTCATCCAACGGTAATTTAAAACCCAAATCATCTTGAAGTGCCTTGAATTTAATCCTTGCAACCTGTTTGGGGGAGGGGGGGCTGTGGGTCACTTAGGTAAAGCATGCCTCCCTTGGAAGGCTTGGTAGGAGGCAAACTTAGAATAATACACTAGTGTGTCACTGTTTTACTGTGACATTACTTGAATGGTAAAATCACTATCACTCTTCACACATGAAAACACACAGAGCTGCAAAGGATCTAGACTGCTGTGTTGGTTTTGTTTTCAGATGCTTTGTAGGCATCAATCCAGAAAATGGATCAAAGGCGAAGAAGCAGCAGAGAGCCATGAATCCACACGTGTGCACCCTCATGAGGAAATTAATGGACCTAGAGTGGATGTCCATGTAGACACTACTGGTCCCTCTGACAAGGGCCCCTTTTGAGGTGGTTGGGAGGCGTGGGGCTAGCCGAAATCTGCCATGTTAATACGGTTAGCGGTTCCGCCAGAAGAGTTGTTTTGCCTGGTGGCATGAATGTACACCAGTTCACTGCGGAATATGACTATATGGTTCCTGTTTTTAAATGTATACTGAGCAACATAAGAAACACAAATTATAAGGCTTTCCAGCAACTAAGTATGTGTAATCATTATAAAAAAGTCTTATTAGAACATACACATTTACACTTCAGTCAGTTTCTTCATTCATTGTTTCGTGGTCACTACACTGTAAAAAATGACAATTAAGAAAGTAATGCAACCAGCTGTGCAGCATTTTTGCCATTTCTCAGCTTGGATTTTTGAATTTGTACAAACTAATTTTTGAAGTTGAAGATGACACAACTCAAAAATGCAACAGGAAGTAAAGGTTGAATCTTAATTATGTTCATCTCAGGCGAGGTGATGAAGTCTACAGTCTGGATGCTTTCAATTGAAGGACAAGTGGTCATGGGACCACATGCTAACCTCGTCAATGGAATGGCCGCTGTCTTTGCAAGTTACTACAACTTCAACTTGCAGTATCTGGAAGAGGCCTCATGCACCCTAGAGTTCATCAAAAGGTTTGAGTTTGCACAAACTAATTCTTGAACTTTTGAAGATGAGCCAACTCAAAAAATGCTGTGCAACTGGTTTCCTTATACTTTTTAAAATTCGGATAACTTCATTTTTTTACTGCATACGACTGGGTGACGATGCAAGTACATTAACGGAGCATTGTTTTTCACAGGATAAATGGGGAGCGTTGTCCAAAATTGGGGGTGCTACTATTGTTTATTCACCTACCCTCTATAAAACAAATGGTTAAATCTGTTTCAACTTAACATCCTGGTAGCGGCCTGTTCACGGTGTTCTTGTGCTAGCAATCGCATGTTGAGAATGAAAGCAATTCCACACTTCACAGTGCACTCAAAGACGCCAGGTGACCGCAAAACAAATAACGGATGAAATGAGTGTGAATATCCATGTTCTGATAACAAGTTTTATAGTTATTACACACACTGAGTTGCCTGTCAGTCTTGTAATGACTTGCAATTCTTTTGTTGCTCAGTATATTTAGTTTTAAAATTTTACATGAAATGATTTTTTTCCCTCATATTCACATTGGCGTTAACATTTTTCTGTAGGAGTGGGTGACATACCAGTAATGATACACCGCTGTGCACAAGCTGGCGCCGATCTACTTCTGGGTTGAGTGTGTGGGGCGGACAACTTCCGGTTTGAGAACTTCCGCACCGGCAAAATGAGTGGATCGAGAATTAAGGAAAGGAGACTGACCTACCAGCGAGTGAAAAAATCATCTTTACATTGTTGTGTGCCGCTTTGTAGTAATTCCTCACATTATAACTCGACGATAAGTTCTCATGCATTTCCTGTTGATGCTGCGTTACGAGCTCAGTGGCTAATCAAGATCTGCAGGGATAGCTTCACCCCCACGAAAAACACTCGTGTGTGTAGCCGTCATTTTCCACCAGAAGACTTCAGGGTGACAACTGGGGGACTACGAAAACTACAAAAGGGAGCTACTCCGGATCTATTCTCCTAGAATGAGTATGCGGTACCCACGCCAAGGCAGAGTGTGTGGGAGCGCCGACCGAGGGCAGAGAGCCCTACCCTGGATTTCACTGCAGACTCAGACTCCGAGTCCGACATGGAAACAGCGAATGACCATGACTACTGTGTGACTCCAGCGAGTGCGGTGATGGCAGATGAGATGGCAAACGAGAACGAAGCACTGCGTCAGAAAATCAAGGAGCTCCAACACCAGCTGGAAGTGCTGCAGCTGCGGACCCGTTTCGGGATACAGCGCTTTGCAGGGTCGGACGAGGACATTCGGTTCTACACCAGGTTGGTTTACAGACCTGCTATGTGTCTACCATGTAAGAGATTTTTTTCATTTCTATTTTGAAATTATGTTGTCTAACGTGCACATTATTACGCCTTTAGGTTTGCCTCATACAGACATTTCCAGGCATTTTGGAGACTGGTGGAGCCTGCAGTAAACACCAAGATGGTGCGCATCACCAACGCCAAGGCTGCCTCAGCCAGCAGCTCTGAGCTGCCTCAACCAACAATGGTATGGAGCATGCATGTGGTGTGGCATGGATGCACGTGTACAATAATTATAAAGTGTAACCAGTGGTGGAAGAAGTACTCATGTATTCTATTTTGATAAAAGACTTTAGAAAGACTTCTCTCTGCAGATAACACATTTCATAATATATACCAATTGATACATGAAAATATTTTCACTTTACTGTTGTTCCTGTTAAAGGTGGAGCTCATTTGAATCGGAGCTCGACCAATATACCAGTTTGTCTATTTTATGGGCCTATGGTAGTCTATCACAGAAATATGAGCATTGGCTGATATGAAAACTTTTTGGTTTTAAAAAGCACAAAGCAGCAAAAAGCTATTACAATTCTACTTAAGTGTTCTGTTCAAATACCCTGCCTCTGCATATCTTCTTCACAAGTGTCTGATACCCACATTTGAGGGATCATTGCAATAAAAAAAGGATGTATATTGGCAGATTTATTGCTCCTTTAATATTTTACTGCCTAATGCTGGTATCAGCATCAACCTCAAAAATTGTCAACTGGCCATGCTCAAATTTGAACTGGATGAGGAATCAAAATTGACAAGCATCAATTTTTGCTATATAAATATAAGTTGTTGGTGGACAATTCAGTTGATTTTGCATCCTGTTCTGTTGACCATATATAATTATTCATTGGATAATTGTAATAATGATGTGATGCTGGAAAGCTACAACAAACTGTAGTGATGTAAAAAAAAAAAAAAAAAATTGACTTCCAAAAAAGAGTAATTAAATAGCATGAAATGTAAATACTCAGGTTACAGTACTTGGGAGTATACTTGAGTACAGTACTTCAATAAATGTGGTTCATCACATTCCACCACCGGATATAACAGCGTTTTGACCTAACCTAGCACATGTATTTTTTCACAGAAACTTCCACCCATAGATGAGCTGCTGTTGTTCCTCATGCACCTGTCAGTGGGCCCGCCTCTCAGGGCTCTAGCAGAACGTTTTAACATTCACCGCACCACAGCCAGCAGGATTATTGCTACCTGGACACATTTCCTTTACATCCTGCTTGGGAGCAAACGTCTGTGGATTCCACCTGAAGCAGTGAGAGCTCACCTTCCACCAGAGTTTTCAGCTTACCCAGACACACAAGTGGTTCTTGACTGCACAGAAATATTCTGCCAGACGCCATCCTCCCTCCTGTTGCAGAGTGAAGTGTTTTCCACTTACAAGTCGCATGCTACATTTAAAGCCATGATTGGCATGGCACCCCATGGTGCCATTACATTTGTGTCTGGCCTGTATGCAGGGTCCATAAGTGACCGCGAGATCTTCCGACTGTCTGGCATCGCAAACCTGCTCACACCAGATATGGCAATTATGGTTGACAAAGGCTTCCTTGTGGATAATCTTGCTCCATGCAAGGTCTACCGGCCTGCCTTTTTGTCCAGGAACTCCCAAATGAGTCGGGAGGATGTCAGGGAGACTCAATCTATTGCACGTCTCAGGGTCCATGTGGAAAGGTGCATCAGGAGAGTGAAAGAGAACAAACTTTTTGACAGAGACATACCTCTCTCTGTGTGTGGAGGCATTGATGAGCTGTTCAATGTGGCTTGCTACCTGGTCAACTACCAGAATGGACCACTGGTGAAGGCATGGGCACCTCGGCAATGAAAGCAGTTCTGGACACATGCATCAAAAACATAACACTTTTTGTGTATTATGTGTTTGTAAATAATTAATGTTGCATAGTTTTGAGTTTAGCCATCACCTCATAAAACCCCTCCTCCACCACTGTTGAAGATATGAGTTGTTGTCACTGGGGTTGTCAGCATTAATTGCGATTAATCAAATCACAAATTTTTTTAAGACATTGTGTGCCATCTTGTCCCTTCAACACAGACGTACTTATGGTCAAGCTGGTACAGCAGCTTCTCGCTTCCTACCTAGGAGTAAAAAGAAGGAGAGGACATGAAAAATGGCTGCGATAAAACTATGGGGTATCGCACATGCGCGGTAAAATCTGGTCTGCTCTTGCAGAAAAAATCCGTAGATGGCGCTATCTAGCAGCACGGGGTGATTGTTTCGTTTCACTGAAGCGCACACTAAGAGCGCCTGAACGAACCCTATGGCTTTTTTCTAGGGTTCTGCTGGAACCCTCCAACACTGCAGCTCCAATTACGCTGCGCATGTGTGATACCCCATAGTTTCATCGCAGCCATTTGCCGTGTCCTGTCCTTCTTTTTAGTCCTAGCTTCCTACTGCCGCTGTCAGAGGAAGAACAACATGCTTCAGAGTGGCCTGACCTCTGTTAGCTTTGGATATATGAACCTGGAGGAGGAACATTCTTCCTGTTGGATTGTTAAGCCGTGATTCAGAGGCATAATGTTCAATATCTGATTGATTGCAAGTAACAATTACCTATCAACACTGAATAGTCTGATTCTGCAAAGTCAGCATGTAAGCAAATGTATGAAAAAAACATGGTGAGTGGTATCAAGTTGAAAATGTAAATATTCATGTTCAGTTCCTCATTATACTTGAGTACAGTACTTGAATGAATTACACTTTGTTATATTGTATCACTGATTCTATTTGTCATTTTTACTGAAAAATGTATATTGGCTACTGGTCTCCTTGATTTCTAACTATCTGTATCAGCCATGAAAAAAACACATCAGTTGACACCTAATGTCATTAAACACTGAAGAAACACATGCTGTTGTGGTCATGACCTCAAACTGAAACACAGGACAGAGCCAGACAGTCTAGAATGGAGAACCAAACAATGTAAGTGTTTGCTAATTACATCTGAGCCTTCCTCAGCCTCAGGGTTGAAGTTAAAGTACAGTACAGGACTTTCTGAAATACAGAAATGTGCAATTATAGGTTCTTATTATCGGCCATGAGAGGCAGGTAGTTAAAATTTGTCAGTATTGGCTGAAAACAATCCATAGCTTGTGTCCCTAATCAGATATAGTAATAAAACAATGACAAGGAACATCATACAGCAGAACAAGTGTTTTTAATTTTAGTACTTAAAGTTTGCTGGTAACTTGTATTTACAACTATTTACATGTGTTAAAGTAAAACATGGAAGTCACAAAAAAAAAAAAACCCCACAAACGAGGGGGAATCTACCAGGAAATTGTAGAACTATCTTCACACTGCCGAATAATAATAAAAATAAAAATAATCTCCTTTCTCCCTGATGGTGTTGGCCACCTCACCGTCTCTGTAAATACGTTGTATGAGGATGTCCTCCTCAGCAAAAACAACGAAATCACACCACTCCATCCCTGTAAGAAGGAGCTGGCCTTGCATCTGCCAGTAGTAGCTGTGAGTGTGCTTTAATTTCAGTGAGCCACTCTGCATTTTTAGGTAGCTACAGTCCACATAGCTCTTTGCATTGGGGCATTTCACTTCCAGCAGTCCGAAGGGTGGGCTCGCAGTTGGGTCAAACACCAGACCATCAGGAGATGTGCCTAACCAAAAGGCATCGGGATGGATAACAAAACCACAAGGCCAGTAATTTGTGTTTTTCAAGCGGCAGTACTCCTGGATGGCAGCTGGTTCCAGTGCCAATCCCCTCTTCATTGCAGCTGTTTGATCCACTCCCTTGTAAATTCTTTGTGCCAGGTTTTCAGCTGAACTCTGGCCTCTGACATGGCATATTTCCCTGAATCTGGAAGACATAATTCTTGGCCTCCGGACATGGTGCCACTCCATGGTGTTGCTCTGCTCCCGGGTGGCAGCCTCTATCTTCCTCGCCATGTCTAGTGTAGTGTGAAGGGACTGTAGATGGAGGTGCTGTTGGTGACTGCAGACAAACTGGCAGCTGGTAGGCTCCAGCCTGTAGCCATCAACAGGTAACTGTGGAGGTGGGGGGGCATCTGGGCGGCGAAGTACAACACGGCTCACTGGTACTGGATGCTGGTAGGAGATGGGACTGCCTTCCTGGACTTTTCCAAATGCTGAGTCAACCAGGGGGACGTCAGCACTTATTGCCATAGTGGTGATGAGTGGAGCAATGTCTGCTGGGAAGTCCTTGTACACCTCGTCCACTTTGAGCACATCTTTATCAGGCAGTTCCCCTCTTACTGCTTTGTAACGCTTACTCCTGTGAAGAATTTAATTTCACAATCAGACCTTTAAAAATCATGTCATACTCAAACGCCTCAGAGTTACATGATGGGGTATGCAATTACATGGAAAATGATTTAAGTGTCTGCACATGGAGACTAAAATCTTTAGGTGCAGAATAAAAAAAATGTCACTGTAGGGTACCAGACAATGTTCTGCACCGCTAGGCCCAAGATAAATATTTTAATCACCTTTATCAAACTTTTCATTGAAAGGCTGCTAATTATCAGGTGACAGTGATGGAGCCGATTACTGCCTCTGCAAGAAATAAATACTGTACCTATAATTTTCTATTAAAATCAACCTTTAACAAGAATTTCATTAAATATAATTAAAATATTTGTTTAGACTCTGCAGACTATTGTCCTTGATACAAATTCAAAAGGACGATATTACCTTACACCATCAGCAACTGTGAACTGCTTTGGCTTTGCAGATATGAAGACCATGTCGCTGACTCTGCCTGGTTTAACACCCTATTAGTAACAAACAAAAAATATTATACAATTTTCTGAAATAGTAGTTCATGCTTAACCATTCCCTTGGCACAAAGGAAATCCTCAGATTATATTTTGGTTGTGTACACATACTCACCATGGTTCTCGGCTTGTGCCAGCGCTGCTCAGTCTCAGTGCAGCTCAGGACAGGGGGCACAGCACTCAGGTTCACTGTAGAGAAGTGTGCGGTCTGGAACAGCAGTGCAACATTGTGGTTGCAGAGTGTTGTTCCAGCCACACACGAACACTCCGCCACTGAAATTTGGCCCGGTGAGCAGTCCTCAAAGACAATCTAAAAATTAAAATATAAGTTATTTAACATTTAGAACACATGTTCATGTTTCCTTAATCTTCAATTACATATCATGGTCATGTTATAATTAAAGTAGGATTACAAATGTAGAACTTGGAACACAGAAAATGAGAAAACTGAGAACAGGGAGATCGTAAGTACAGGAATAAGCTACACAATGTCTGGTTATCAGTTGGATCATGGAATAAAAAATCTAGATAAATCAGATAAACCCTTGTAGTCTTCATCCTGTCTCAATTGACTCACTTTCCAACAATGTTAGGCAGGGAACGTTGAACAATTGAACACTGAACATAATAACATTTGTGGAGGGTCCAAAATTAGCACTTACCTACCACTTGCTAATGATTTAAACGTATAATTGGACCCTCCACACAGAACAGAACAGCAGCCATCGCAACCAGTTTCTGGGGTTTCCATGAAAGCTAGGTTTAGGTCATTTATTTATCATTTTACGACACATTACTGCAAAATGAAAAGAAAGATGTAATTTACCCATCCGTGCTACGCACACAACTGTTAGCGGTCACTGAATATTAGGGTTGTTAGCCATATTGCTGCTGGACAACCTGATGCACAACGTCAGCTAGCTGACCGTATAGATCTACAGCCTTAGTTACCTACCCTAGCCACATCGAAACCCCAAAATGTGAACCTGATCGAGGCTTTGAACCACTGAACATGTTCTTTTTTTTCTATTTTCCTCCCTACTCTGAGATCGTGAGGCTTTTCACTTTTTTTCATGGACCTGTAACAGGTAGCCCTGACACCCACTCTCCCCGAAGGGTCTTTGTTTGAAACTGTGGGAAAATGGACATAATTTATGTTATGTAAAACGTCACACACAATCTTACATCCTTAAAATATGTCACACTGTTTCAAATAACGTTTAAAAAGTTTAATAAAGTCTATCAAGTTGTCAAAGTTGGCATTAGCCGGTAATGTTAGCTAGAGCTAGCCTGCTGGCTAGCTCATGTATTTAAAAATAACTTACCTTCATAGTTATCGATGTAGCTTGAAATATACATCTTAAATCCCTTTTTCCTCTTACTCCTCGGCGCTGAGCTCCCGGCCTGTACCAGCCTGTGAACATCACTTATTGTGATTTTCGGCAGGTCTTGTAGACATCGGGTGTAAAACAAAGCCATTGTTGATACCGTCGTCACGAACCGGAAATGGTCGCGCCCACAGTCCGTAAACCGGAACTAGAAAAATGTCATCCCGTGCAACTAGCGAATTAATTGGTGCTGTTGTATATGAAGACCACAATGGAAAAATGATCAGTCACAGTTTCATGTTGCAAAGAAATGATTAATTAAAAATTCAAAACGATCTTAGAAACAAAGCACTGAAAAAATATGCATAAAATATAAAAATATGAGGATTATATATACAAAAATGCAAAATTTGGACTTTGATCATTTTTCCATTGTGGTCTTCATATCTTTTCTACCAGATGGGTACATGGGAATGTGATCCACAGATATCCAGTAATCCCAGTTTTGCAGTGTTGTGAAAATGCTATATAACAATTGCCCTGCTGACATCCTTTTTTCTTTTTTTTTTTGGTGGCGTTAAAGCCAAACAAATACACGCACCCAAGCGCGCGTGCGCACACACACACACAGAGTTGTCTAAAATGCTAAAATTGGGGGGCATATTATGAATTTATTCACATTTCATATACAGAGGATCTTACATGAATCATCATGTCCTGAAAGTTATGAGAGGAGTTCAGTAAATTTTGTTTGTTGCAAGCGAGGAACAAACCCAACATTTGCTCACGTGTTTCATATCTTTCATGACACGACCAATAGTATAAGATACTGTTTATTACCTAACTAAGTGATGTAATTTAAGACACACTCTCTAATTTAACAATCTAATCTTTATCTCCTACTAGTAACTGATGGCATAATCTGTCTGGTGGAGATACAATTGTAAGTGCTCTTAATAACTAATTTATTTTTAAATAACTGGTTAGAATAGAACACAAAATCATTTTAAATTTCACCACAGGAGGATGATGAAGACTGTGTCAGCTGCCACAGAGAGTGACACAGAGAGGTCTACTGAGGTTTACACAGTAAAAATAAGATCTAACAGTTGATGATAATGGAATATCTTCATAAAACTTGCACCTTCATCGTCGTCGTCGTCGTCAAAGCAAACTCTGATCAGAGCGTGGCTTCTCTGACAGTATCTTGAAACCATCCCCTGTCTTCTGCCATCCTGCTTGCTTGTTCCATAGAGCCAAACACATCAACTATGGTCTTCTCCCATTTACATCTTGGTCTTCCTCTCCTTCTCTTTCCTGGAATGTAAGCCTCCAACACTATTTTCTCCATACCATCTTTCCGCTTGATGTGGCCAAAGTAGGATAATTTCTGCTTCCTTACATACTGCAGCAACCAATCGTTTGTTATGCCAAGCTCCTCTCAAATGCTGTCATTTGTGCGGTGTTGAGTCCATGGGACCCGCAAGATCCTTCGATAGCATTTGTTTTCAAAGGCAGTGATGAGTTGTTCTTCAGTCTTACACAGTACCCAGGTCTCACAGGCATATGTGGCAACTGGAAAGACACAGGCTTTAAGAATTCGCAGCTTGGTTACTTTGTCTTGTCCACGCCACAGCTTCTTCATTCCAGTGAGTGTTTGCAATCCCATAGCCAATCTGCTTCTGATTTCTTTAGTGTTATCTCCATCACCCTGGATCCTGGCACCAAGGTACATAAAATGATCAACCTCCTCTAGTGCAGATCCATTTATACAAATTTTCTGTATGCTTTCATCATTCAATCCTCTAGAAACAGACATAACTTTGGTCTTTTTTGCATTCATCTTTAGACCATGAGGTTCACTTTCTTTGTTCACGGAATCCACAAGTCTGATGAGGCCAGATCTTGACTTGGACATTAGGGCAGCATCATCTGCATATCGTAGATCACCTAAAGCTTGCCCTCCAACATGTAAAAGATCATAGCTTTCGCATTGTTCTTCTGTAATAGCTTTACGCATTATGTCCTCTGTGTAGATGTTGAAAAGGGCTGGAGAAAGAATACAGCCCTGTCGGACACCCTTCTCTATATTAAACCAATCAGTTGTTCCACACTCAAGCCTAACTGCTGATTGCTGATCTTTATAAAGTTTTCTGATTAACTCTATCACATGTTGGGAAACCCATCTTCATCATGATGGACCAAAGTTGGTTATATCTGACAATGTCAAAAGCTTTTGAGTAGTCCACGAAACAGATTAACAAATCCTGCTGCATTTCTTGACACTTGCGGATTAACATCTGGAGGTTAAAGATGTGATCACGTGTTCCACGATGTTTCATATACCCTGCTTGTGATGCAGATATCTCTTCCCTCAGAATCTTTGTCATTCTGCCAAGTATAATTTTTAGCATGATCTTACTACCATGACATATGAGCGAGATAGTTCGGTAATTTTCACATAGCTGAAGGTCGCCTTTCTTTGGCAATGGAACAAAAAGTGCTCTGCACCAGTCAACTGGCCATTCTGCTGTCTGCCAAATCTTTACACATAACTTATGCATTAGTGACACTGCAGCTTCTCCTCCTTCTAGTAGCAGTTCCGCCAGGATTTCATCATACCCCGGTGACTTTCCCCGCTTCAGGTATTTGCACCTTATTTTTTTTAAAACAGAGTACTGATGGAAATTACATGGAAGAAGAGGGTCCATCCACCTCCACAGCACAGCTTACCTCTGTAAGATGTTCACCACTGGCCTATGACTTACACTGAAACAAATCAGACGTGGCACTAAGATTCAGTGTCTTTTTTGTGTTCCTATAGCTCCCTGTGAAGCAACTGTATAAGCTGTATTTAAAAAAAACAGATCGTGCACAGTGCATTTCAATATTGGCACAGAAATGGGTTGATATTCTTTTGCGATTTGTACCCTGATAACGTGTTTATATCATTTGAAACTCTTGAAAATGACTACAATATACCCAGATCGCATTATTTTAGATTTCTTCAGATATGTAGTTTTGCCAGAGAAAAGTTTCCTTCATTTCCTCTCCCACCACCTAGGAATCAGTTGGATGCAATTCTAGAATTGGATCCTTATGAGAAGAAACGTGTATCGGTGATTTACAATATGATAGGAGACTTGAAACCAATATCATGGGATAAAACTAAAATGGCATGGGAAAAAGATTTGGGGGTTGAGCTGTCGGAAGATATATGGCAATATAGTTTAGAACGTATTCATACCTCATCATTGTGTATACGCCATGGCTTAATTCAATTTAAAGTACTCCATCACCTGTATTATTCAAGGGATAAATTGTCCAAATTCTTTTCTACCGCAGATCCGGGTTGTCCGAGGTGCAGCTATGTACCCGCCACAATAGGACATATGTTCTGGTCATGCACCTCTCTTAATGATTACTGGAGGCAGATATTCAATGTATTTTCTAAAATTTGTGATCAGACTATAGTACCTGACTATCATACTGCTATCTTTGGTGTACCACCCCCTGGCCACAAAGTCTCAAATTTACAAGCAAATGCTTTGGCATTTGCTTCTTTGCTTGCGCGCAGACTTATACTTTTTAACTGGAAATCAAATCTAGCCCCGTCATTTCTGCAGTGGTTGAGGGATGTACTATCTTTTCTGCCATTGGAGAAAGTGAGATACAAGATATGTAAAGCCCATAAAAACTTTATCCTGACCTGGAGTCCCTTTATAGAATTTATAGAAGGTTTTCCCTTTCAATGATATACCTTAATATTAGTTGTACTAAATAGTTATAACTATTTTATAATATGCTCAAAATATTTGTTTACTCAGTATATGATGAGAGGACTGTCTGACTATTTCTGTAATTGTTGTGCTTCTTTGTTTATTTAATTTAATTTTTGTTTAAGAGCCTTGGGGGGTGGGGGGTGGGGGAGGATTCATGTATTTTTGTGTCTATGTCTGTATGTTGTATGTTTGTTAATGGAAAAATTGTAAAATAAAGTTTAAAAAAAAAAACAGATCGAAAAATCCAACCTAAAAATAGACCACAAAAGGCTATAAATGAAGAAAACTAACTTAGAAATCTAAATGCTGGAGCATCAGTTACAGGTGGATGAGGGGATAACAGGTGGTGGATGATTTTACTTGTTTGAACAACATACAAAATATTAACTACTGCATTTGTTCTTGCAGGAAGCAAAGAAATAAAAAAACGGTGTTATATATGAGTATTTTATGTAAAGCACTGTATATCATTTGTAAATGGAGATTTGTTACATGCTGTTTTTGCTGCCTTGCTGGTCAGCTATTTATTTTGTTTATCAGCACCCTCTGGTGGTGTGTCTGTAGCAAAACATGATCTGATGTAATATCACTTCTTTGTAATAGACAAGTGCTTTCTAGAAGCTTCTGGCATCTTCTGCCTGGAGGGGGCGGGATTACCCAGGAATTCTGTAGATCTTTCCAGAATGTTGCTAGTATATATAAATGCTGTGATTTTGGTCAGTGAGGGCAGAGTTTTTGTTTTGGCAACAGAGTTACATAGTGGCATTAGAGTGTTATTATAGGATTGAACAGTGGATTATTTGTAGAAGTTTTTTTTATCAGTGAAGAATAAATTTGTTTAAGTTGTCATTGCTGGTCTTCTTTGTTGTGATTTTTAAGTCATAACAATGGAAGTTTAAGTTGTCCTTATTTTATTTAAGATGATACAAGTGGAATCCTTTTTCTTATTCCAAGCTGATGCAAATAACCTATTTCAGGATAATTCCTCAGACTTCAGTTTTCACATTTTAAAACATTAGTTGTTCTATCTTGAGGTCTTTTGACTTGGAATGAATTGAACATATGAACTGCTGATCATTCATTGTAGCAAATTAGCAGACTTCCCGACATGTATTGTGAAGGGTTAAAACTCTCCAGAGAGTTATTCATTATTTTGTACTTTGAAGAGCCCAGTTGTTGTAGAAACTAACTGTGCCTTTAATGAATGAAGTCCTGTTTGTTTCATTCCGAAATAAAACAAAACGATAATGAAAACTGCCGTCTGCAAAAAAAAAAAAAAAATGAAGAGCTACGTAATTTGTTCTGAACTGAGAGCATGTCCTCTGTGTGTTACACGAGCAATATGTGGGCTGAGAATTTAGTTGAAATAAATTATAGATTACACAGAGAAACGGAACGCTCAAACAAATATTCGTCCAGAAATGATAAAACTTCCAAATGTGGTCGGATAACTCTCGCCTAACAGAGATTTCTTCTCAGTATTTGCGCTTCGATGTCCACTGTCTCTTCAAGGAACGGATATGCCATGTCTAACCTCTCCTCAGTCTGCAGTCTCAGGAGGAGAAGAAACTCTGAGTTACTTGAAGAAAACCTGCCAGTGAGCAGGTTAGCTTCGCAGAGTATGTTGCCGTAGCAACTGACTCAGAGTTGCACTGAACTCGTATTGTGAACCGGAAAACTCAAGGTTTCCTGCAGCTCTGAGTTAACAAACTCAGAGTTACCACGAAACCCGCTTTCTGAAACGGGGCCCAGGTTTGACTCCATCATTTGCTTGCAAAATAAACTGTTAGTTTAAGCGACCATGTGTCGCTAGTATAAGGCAAATTAACCAATCAAAGTAAACAATCAATAGATTCTTAAATGAGTAAACTAACAATTTATTAAGAGCCATTCCGTGAGAAACTGGCACTTTTTTGAAGAGGTTGAGGAGTTCACCCCCCTGGAATTGAATGAAACTTGGCACATGGGTAGATACGGGCGTCTCACAGAAAAAGCCAAATTTTTAGGTCCGCATCCCACTTTGCCTGCCGGTGGCGCCACCTGGAAGCCACTAAAGTGGCTCAGTTTTGCTTTTGACACCACATTTTATATGAACTATCATGACTTAAGGATACACAGTACCAAATGTGTTATACTTTTATCATGACCTTTGACACTTCAAGTTCCAGTTAGACATCAGTACCACATCAGCGCCAAGCTGGGTAACTGCATTATTGAGCCAGAATTATTTGAAAAATAACGATAAAAATTGAAAATGGAAACGGGAATAAAATAATATCACAGACATATACCAATCTAGAATGATTTACTATGTGTTTACTCACAACAAGACTATCATTTTCAGTGAATAGTACCCCGGTATCTTGCTGGGTTAGCGCAATGGATGGCCGGAAAGATGGTCGAAATTGATTTTGGTGCATGTTTGCAGTGTATTTTCTCAGTAACCCAGATATGTACTGTGGTGGTAAATGCCATTTGTTGTGCTTTTGGAACTCTATTTTCGGGAATACCAAGCATTTCTTTGGTAGTATCTGCACTTTCAAGCTAGACAGAGCCAAAGTTGGAAGAAAACTCAAAACGGACCATTTCATAGCAGATTGTGCCTATGTTTAGGTGGCATTATTTTGTTTACCCAGCAAGATGGCAAATCTAAAGTTCTCTGGGTACATAGTCCCTTTGGGGTACATTACAGCATTTGTAAAATCTCAATGGTAGTATTTTCAGTGTAGATGATATTCAACATCAAAAGTTGTAAAATTTCACCCCCAGGGGGCGCTGTAGGTTGGATGCAAATACTGGCTATCCCCAGCAATGTACCAAAGAAATTGTTTTTGAATTGCGATACACACAACTAGTTTTCTCTGAAAATGAAGAGTTTAGCTTAGCACTATGCTGGGTGGATAGCTATCTGACCAAAGGTGGCACTCTAAGGAGCTAAACTTCTACTGACCTTATATTCCATATTCCCAGACATATGACAAAATTCTGTCTTTTGACATATATAGAGTACATGCACAGTTATACATAAAATTTGTAATCCCTTTGGTATAAAGCTGGGTTGGTTTTAAATTGGAAAAGAATGCTGGTGGTGATTGTAGCATTGTGTCAACATGCAAGAATCTTACCAGTAGTCAGTACAGTGTACAGTTTTGTAGTGTTGGTGCGTTTTCAGAAAATAACAAATGCTCAGCATTTTTCCTTTGCTATTAGAATTATTGAGCAGGCTTCAGTGTTAATTCTAGGATTTCCCAAGGGCAGGGTACTTAGGTAAGAAAAATAGCCCCGCAAAGCGGGCGTTACCCCTCAGCCATGGGTGCAAATTCAAGATGGCAGCCGTGGCCGCCATATTTGATATTGGAGCGCAACGAAAATCGATAGGCTTGTGTCGCTACCCACCCCAAACATGGCGTTGATCGGCAATGGCGTTTTTGACTTAATGCGCGGAATGCAATTGTGGACGGACGCCGCGCGTGACGGCAATACCCCACAGCCCTGAGGGGTAATGAAAAGGGCACAGCAGTTGCGTCGAGCGAGTGGTTGTCCTGAAAAAGTTCACAGAGTTCATAGTAAGCAAGCAGCAGCCTGCCAAGATAAGGGCAGTTCATTTGTCGTGAGAATTTGCATGCCCTCATTCCTAACACCAGCCCATGATGTCTAGCCTACGGGATGCCCACTGGGTGGGCGGGCGGGGTTTCTTTTTTAGACTTCCCATTTTGTCCCAAGCTGTGGGTGTTGACGCAACTATTGTGCCATATAGGCTGTAGCCAGCTATTTAATTCAGAGATAGACAAGCTCACTATCAACGGGCCGTAAACCGCCCTGTAGAGACCCAGGATCTAGTGTAGTAGGGCTTGCCTAGGGCTCAACTGGCTCCAAGGGTAACACCGACCCAGATCGAATGAAGAAGGCCTTGGATAGCTGCTCAGGGCCAAGGCCAAGAAGCACCTCTGGCACGCACCACCAGGTGCCGCCAACCCACCATCCAATTCCAAAAACAGACTGAGGGATAGAGCAAGTCACATGCTGGGGTGATGACATTTCACGTTGGATAACAAGAAAAGTATAAAACATTTCTAACTTTAGTACTTAACATTCTGTCTTCATGTACACGGTTGGGTGACTAAGATTCTTTTTCAGAGTTCAAATCATGGACTGTTATTTTATACAAGTGTACGTATACTGTTGGTGCATGTCTGTATACGTACTTATGGTGATACTCCTTTTACATTAGTTGTTTTTTGGCTTTTTTTTTTTTTTTTGGACTGGTCATGTTTTATAACTTGCTGTACATTTCTGACTCGGCTGTACCCGTACTTGGTAATAATACATGCATTGTGTGTTTGTAACACTCACAATCACCACCAGTTTACAACCAATAGAGTTTTATGCCAAAGGGATTACAAATTTTATCTATAACTGTGCATGTACTTCATATATTTCAAAAGGCAGAACTTTGGTATATGTCTGGGAATACGGAATATTAGGCTGGTAGAATATTAGCTCTTTAAAGCGCCACCTTTAGTCAGAAAGCTATCTACCCAGCATAGCACCAAACCAAACTCTTCATTTTCTCAGAAAACTAGCTGTGTGCATCACAATAAAAAAAATTTTTTTAGTACATTGCTGGGGATAGCCAGTACCTGTATCCTGCATACAGCGTGCCCTGAGGGTGAAATTTTCTGACTTTTGATGATGAATATCATCTACACTGAAAAAACTACCATTGAGATTTTACAAATGCTGTAATGTACCCCAAAGGGACTGTGCATCCAGAGAATTTCAGATCTCTATCTTGCTGGGTAAACAAAATAATGCCACCTAAACACAAGCACAATCTGCTATGAAATGGTCCGTTTTGAGTTTTCCTCCAACTTTGGCTCTGTCTAGCTTGAAAGTGCAGATACTACCAAATAAATGCTTGGTTTTCCTGAAAATAGAGTTCCAAAAGCACACCAAATGGCATTTACCACCACAGTACATATCTGGGTTACTGAGAAAATATACTGCAAACATGCACCAAAATCAATTTCGACCATCTTGCCGGCCGTCCATTGCACTAACCCAGCAAGATACTGAGGTACTATTCACTGAAAATTATAGTTTTGTTGTGAGTAAACCCATAATAGTGTGATGGTTCTGCCCTACAGTCCCTCCCCCTCCTGCTGTCTTCGCCTCCACTTCAACGAGCCACACCTGTTGCTCGTTGAAGTAGAGGTGAAGTTTAGAGTGTTGCTGCATTCTGGCTTTTTAGCTCTGTGTGTGTTGCTGCTGCTCCCCTGTCTCTTTGTCATTTTTTAAAGTATATTTATTAAATATCTTTTTATTTTTTTATACCAGCCTGTGCGAGTGGGTCCCTTTATCAGCCTTTGGGTACATGGTCCCAGTGCCCGCCAGATTGCATGTTGCATCTGGCGGAACTAAACCATGACAAATAGAGCATTCTTGATTGGTATATATCTGGGATATTATTTTATTCCCATTCCCATTTTCAATTTTTACTGTTATTTCTCAAATAATTCTGGCTCAATAATGTAGTTACCCAGTTTGGCGCTGATGTGGTGCTGATGTCTATCCAGGTTTGAAGTGTCTAAGGTCATGGTAAAAGTATTACATATTTGGTACTGTGTATCCTTAAGTCATGATCGTTGATGTAAAATGTGGTGTTGACAGCAAAACTAAGCCACTTTAATGGCTTCCAAGTGGCGCTACCGGCAGGCAAAGTAAGATACGGACCTAAAAATTTGGCTTTTTCCGTGAGACACCCGTATCTACCTATGCACCAAGTTTCATTCAATCCCAGGGGGGTCAACTGCGCATCAAATATCAATCTCTCGTGGAATGGCTCTTAAGTATGTGAATTATAGAGCCCAACCTATTCTGGGTCAAGCATAATTATTTTGAAAGAACTCTAAACACCTGTGTTAAGCAACCTGATTTGGAGCTTACTGATTTTCTAAGTGACTATTCAGTTTTGTTTAAATATGCTGTTACCAGAAATTGCTTGCAGTATTGAAAATAAACACAATATGTTAAAGGGTCTTTTGTTCTTTGTGGTACACATGGATAAATTTGTTAAAATGTAGATTAAGACAGGGAATAATTACTTTAAACATGAAATGCACCTAATTAGGACAAATCAGCAGCTTTTAAAAATCCTATGATTGAAATTGTAATGGGAAAAAAAAACCAGTATACTCAGGAGGGGCCCAGGACTGAGTTTGAGAACCAGTGGTGTAATGCAGCTAGAAGATAAGTGACAGATATTTCTCTCAGAAGTCTTCATTGCCATTTAGTTCATTCGAACAAGCTCTCAATCCAAATCAGGGTCCAGAATTGGGACTGTGGTCTTGTTAACTCAACTCAAGCCCATTTGTCAACTCAAGTTTGCAAGAGCAAGCTTCCAATCCTAATCAGGATCTGGGACTGGGACTGCATTTTTGTGAACCGTTCCAAGTTTGTTAGGAACAAGCCTCCAACCCTGATCCACGTCCAAGACTGGGACCGTGTTCCTCTCAAGTAACCTTCTCCTCATTTGGAGCAATTCAGTGCTGGCAAAGCCTGCAAAACATCTGGCAGCCTCCCGGAAACCATTGGCTGGCGACTGCCACCCAGCTGAGCCAATTACAACTGTGCTGATCTGTCTCTCATAATCCGTCCCCACCTATTCTCTCCGGGGTTCCATCCCTGTCTTGGACTATTTTGCTGTCAATAAACTACCAGTTAAATTGCACATTTGGCTCTGCTCTTGATTCCTGGTCTGGACCGTAACAATCAAGTGTCAAAACATGGAAGAGCGGAGCCAACTTCAAATCAGGGAGAAAGCCCCGTGATATGTGTTTTTTTTTTTTTCCTTTTTTATTTCACAAAAATCCCTGTTACAAATGAAGAAGCATACCCAGGGAAAATATGCTCCTCTTAGACAAGAAGATTAATTTAACAATGGATAATTATGAATTTTTACATTATTACACACATTCTCTAACCATTCACACCAAGTTTATAAGCAAAAATAAAAACATTTGTTGGGTCACTGGTAAGCTGGAACTGAACAACAAATATTCAAATTTGCTCTTCAAAAAGACAGTAATACCTTGCCCATTTTGTATCAAAATTAGCCTTGTTATCTCCGCGCTTCTGAAAAAGCAAGAAGATCTTGTAATACAGTTTGGCGTCTGTCCGTCTGTCTGTCCATCCGTCCGTCCGAAACAGTAACCCCTCCTAGGCCGTTTGACCAATCAACCTGAAACTTTGGTATGAGCAAGGTAGTGACCCAGAGGGGTGCACAATGCATTTAGTATTTAAATTAATTTCCTCTTCTGGCCACCAGGGGCCTTTTTGTGAAAATTGAAAAATTGCCATAAGTTCCTTATGCATTGAGCTAGGATGCTCAAATTTTTATGGGAGGTGCATGGGATGACCCTTCATCATATATCATATTGACCGTTTTCTAGGTCAAATGGCGTCAGGTGTGCCAATCGTTGAAAAGGATGGCACGTTTTGTTATTACTCAACGTAGAAGGCTGCAAATTATGGATATGTATCTTGGTGATACCAACCTGCATGCCAAAAATTGCCATTCTGTGATTCATATTTTGGCCACTAGGAGGCCTTTTTGTGAAAAAAGAAAAAATGGCCATATCTACCTAATGCATTGAGCTAGGATGCTCAAATTTTTATGGGAGGTGCATGGGATGACCCTTCATCACATGTCAGACAGGTTTTTGATTTGACCTCATTTTGACCGTTTTCTAGGTCAAATGGCGTCAGGTGTGCCAATCGTTGAAAAGGATGGCACGTATTGTTATTACTCAACGTAGAAGGCTGCAAATTATGGATATGTATCTTGGTGATACCAACCTGCATGCCAAAAATTGCCATCCTGTGATTCATATTTTGGCCACTAGGAGGCTTTTTGTGAAAAAAAAATGGCCATATCTACCTTATGCATTGAGCTAGGACGCTCAAATTTTTATGGGAGGTGCATGGGATGACCCTTCATCACATATCAGACGGGTTTTTGATTTGATCTACTTTTGACCGTTTTCTAGGTCAAATGGTGTCAGGTGTGCTAATCGCTGTACTGTACGTCCTTTCCTTTCATAATACTCTCATTTCAAAATGAAGAGTAATTTATGCCCTCAACAGACACTCAAAAAGTACTCTATCCAACTAACCAACTATATCACATTGCTATCCACCTTATCCCCACGTCCCATGATCCCTTGTGCGAATTCTGGGAGCAACTTCCGCTGCATCCTGTCACTGAACTGTTTACCATGGTAGCGGCTCACGCGAATCCTCTTTTTTTAAGCGATTGGAAAATAATATATGAGGGAACATCACCTTTTAGCCCTCAGACGGGATAAAGTTACGGTACCGCTGCCTTCTACTATTGAAGAATGGGAGAACGACCTGAAGCAGTGGCCACACTAGCGAATTTGGCTACATTAGCGACTCTGTTGCCACAGACTGCGAAGCTATGAACAATCTACAAAGCTCCGAAGCATATGCAGTACTTCCCCGCGACTTTCAGTCGCGTTTTGTTAAAGGAGGTAGTATACGACCTTATGTACCTTAAAACAGATAAACAAGTACTTTCTGAGAATATTTATGTAGGAAACACTATATTTCAGTGGTAAATATTGCTCTACATATGAAACGTAATGGATTGTTATACAGAGTAAATTAAGCCATCCAACAGTACGAGTCAAATTAGCTCTACTCCAGCCAACTACATTATACGGTATTAAGTTGCTAGCTAATCCAATATTATAACATGTAAAACACAGTGAATCCATCTTTACCATACTTTTAATTTTATTGAAATGAGGTTTGGAGTGCAAGACTATTGTTTGGAACAGAGTAGGCTATTTTCAAATTGTAGTAGACTATTGCTACATCTACAGCCTCATCTTAAACTGTACAGGATGAAACGTTAGTTACACTGACTGGCATTACCGGATGAATTCAACAATTTTCTGTCCTCCCTACACATGAAATCATACCTTGTGCTCTCCTGGCACTGCTGTCAAAATGCTTCTGAGGACCCGGCGTCTCCTCTGCGGCGGTCTGTCTGAGCCTAGCCATAAAGTAGGAATCGTTGTTTGTCGACATAATGAAATGAGCACCTAATGTTTTCGGGGGTCTTTTCAAATTCAGGTTTTTCAGCCAAATTCTGGCTTCCTCTTCTGTAGGTAGGCAATGGAAACCATTTCGCTGAACACAAGGACAATCCCCTATGTTCTGGGTGCGCGTTCAAAACACTGTTGATCAAACCATAAATTTAGCTTCCTCTGGTTGTTAGTTCAACCTCGAACAGCACAATAGGTGCTGCAGCTTTGAAGGGACATTTTAAGAAAAGCAAGTTAATTTGTTAAAAAAAACAAGCTGTAATCGCTAAGTTAACTGAAAGAAACGCCGCTGTTCTTGACTAGCCACTCGCTAAAAACTAATTCCGCCAGAAGTTGCACCCAACATCATATCTACAGTAGCGCCATCAGGAATAAGGTGGATAGCTCTGATCAGTATCAGTGCTTTGTCACTGCAACAAGCAGATTATCATTATGCCTCGGTGTGCGCATGCGCACAGCGAGCATACGGTACTCAGTCTGTGTATTTGTTTGTTTGTTTGTCTGTCTGTTACCATCATAACTGCGACAGCGTGTGCATCCAAGCTAAAGTAACAATGCCAACGAGTGACAAACACTGTTCTCTTGATTTTAAATGTGCCAGAATTTTGATTTTTTGTAGCACTTCATGTTTCAGTATACACGTTTTGTGTACATAATGTTAAGCCACACCCACATGATTTTGGCACAAGGACCGCACTCTATTGACTGTTTATGTATTCAAGCTTGCTTTTATGTTACTGTACAACTATTGTACATCAGTAGTGGCTAAGCAATACACACCGAGGCATCAGCACCTCTGGTGCTTTCATTTGTACAGCAGAATGTCAGTTCAGTGAATTGCCCTCTGACACATTACTACTACTCCCATAACATTCGTTGTGGAGCGCGGAGATTTGCGATGGCACGCCATTGACATACGTCTAGTTATTTCTGCTAAAACATGTATTTCGTTCTATCTGATAATGTAATTTTAATTCATTTTGAAAACCTTTAATATCTGGCTGAGTGCGTTGATATTTACTTTTATATATGAAAAACTTACCTAACAAGATAAATAAACCAAATACAGGATCCGTCTTGATTACGTTATCCACTCCCAGTAATACAAGTTGTGAAGATAAATGTAGATTACAAACATGATCACATTTCTCTGTGCAAAATTGTTCCAGAATAATTGTACAATATCACACTCCCAAAATAAATGCATCAAAGACTCATCATGTTCATTGCAAAATATGCAAAGTTTGCAGTCAGTCAGTTTCATTTTAAAAAGATGAGTATTGGTAGTTAGAATTCTATAAATAATCTTGTACTGGAACCATCTTAATTTAGTCTCTTGTGTAATTTTGAACATTTTTTCATAAATAAAAGGCCAATTCAATTCAAAATCTGTGTGGCTGAAGGTATTTTCCCACTTCAGTTTTGAATTTGGAATATAATTTGATGTCATCAATGTATAATAGTATAGTTTCGAACCTTTTCTAACAGAATGAAGTTTCCATTGGGTAGGGGTTCTATCAAGTGGTATACCAGTATTTTCTTTTTTCGATAGAGAGTTTTTTCATACAAAATTTTACTGAACGGACAACACCATAAAACTGAATGAATGGGACCCGATTATTATAAGTATCAACAAATTCTTTGAAAGACACTAAGTTTCCATTTTCATCAACCAAGTCAGATACTTGAGTTACTGATGTAAATCAGTTAGGATAGAACAATGACTTTTTGTTGATACAAATATTATGATTGAAAAAAATAGGCTCTGACAAAAAGTCTTGAAATGAAATGATAGTGACACTTCTGCCAAACAGCCAATACGCATGGAAGCAATCTTTCCAGAATGGATTTTTTGACATACAAAAAAGCTGTTTTGCATAGTCACTTCCGAAACATGTAATTCTATGAAATAAATCAAAATATTCTGACTGAAGTATAGTTTTCCAAAACTTATCATAACAAATTCGGCGAATCCATGTAATCTTCACCAATAGAACATACTTTCTAATATCAATCATCCCAAGGTCACCTTCACAGATAGGTTTACAAATTAAATCTTTTCTGACTTTATCATTTTTTCCATTCCACAGAAACTTAAACAACATATTTTGTAACTTACTGAGAAAATCATCAGTAGGAGTGGGTTAAGTAAGCAGCGAGGCATTCAATTTAGATGTAAGCAAGGCTTTAATAAGGCCAATCTTACCAAGACTAGTCAAGATAAGTTTCATCCATTTAGTCGTTATTTCCTGTATTTCAGATAATTTTGACTTGTAATTCATCTCAGGCATTTGAGACAACTCCGTACTAAAAGTAATTCCAAGAATTTTAAATGTTGTGGGGTTCCATTTAAAATGATACTCAGGAAGTAACCTTAGGTCACTAATCTTTCGTGATCCAATCCATACAATGTCCGATTTGTCAAAATTAATGTTAAGCCCTGATCATTTTGCAAATTGGCTCAAGATGTTCACAGTTGATCTGAAAGATATGTGTTTATTCATAATAACAATTAGCAGCCGAAGCCAAGGGATTAGGCAGTGAATAGTCACGGATGGTCCATGGGCAGGCAATGGCAGACTGAAGCACAGGGGGCAGGTAGACTGTAGTAGGAGGGACAATTATGAGGTCTGATGCCAGGGTGTCCAGCTGGGGGTGAGGATGACACAAGGCTGGGTAGACACTCGGACAAAGATGAAAAATAACACGGAGGACAATGACAAGGAAATTGGGGAAATAGGAGCTGGAGACGGTGATAATAATAAATACTAGAGGCGCAAAAGAGTAACACAGTGAGAATAAAGGTTAGGCAGTTGCTACGGGTACGACAGTTTTCCAATGCATTTCAATGTAGAGAGGTACGGCTGTCCCAATTTCAAACCCTGCCCAAACCTAACCCTGACCCTAACCCTAACCCTGACCCTGACCCTGACCCTAACCCTAACCCTAATCATAATCCCTAATCCTTACCCTAATCCCTTCAAATCGACTGCCGTATCTCTAGACACTGCGTAAAGGTTAACAGTCTACCAAAGGGAAGATGAAAACCAGGACGTTAAAGGAGACATATTATGCTGATCCATGCTTTTTGACATTCTGAGAATGCTATAAGCTTCCACCTCCATGCCGAACGTCAAAAAAGTTGTCAAAAAATCACACATCAGGGTTCTGTCGTAATTCTCAAACGGGAATTCACGTGATTTCCTGCCTCTCGGAACGCTTCGTAATGAGAACTTCGCGAGATCTGTCGAAATTCTTTCGTCACCATTTCAAGACAATCAGGAGGAATGTGTAAAACCTGTGACGAATCAGGAAGTATCCACTCTAAACACGCCAACGATGCCCGCCCCAAACCGCCGAGAAGCACACACCGAGGGTGCATCTCAAAGCATAGGCTGCATCCTTCGAAGGCAGCACTTTTAGGGATTGTCACTTAATTCCATCTGCCAAACTGACGTGGCATCATTTCATCTCTGTTAAACAGCTTTGGTTTAAGTGAGTCGTCATTGATTTCCCTAACTGTAACCTAAACTCTAACCTCTAACATTAAACATAGCCCCAAACCTAACCCTAAATTTAACCAAATCCTTACCCTAATTATTAGTTTGGTGGACGGAAGTAAGTGACAACCCCTAAAAATGCAGCCTTTGAAGGCTGCAGCCTACGCTTTGAGATGCACCTCGAGTCAGCATCTCTACCTAGACAGCTGTGATCAAGACCTCTATAGGCACACAGTTTACACCGTTTTTTTTTTATTGGTTGTTGCCCTAAATCTTACCCAGATACGATAGTGCTATTATCTGATTGGCTTTTGTGTAGCCCCTTTCCTTTTATTGATTGGCTGGCAGGTGGCAAGCTGCCACCGAGAACTCCAGAGCTGTATTCGAATCCCTGTTCTCAAACAGAGAACACTGTTCGTCGCGAATCGAATACCCGAGAACGCTTTCGCGAACGCGTTCTCGGCGTTCTTGACGGTGTGGTCAAGAACGACGGGGAACAAACATGGCGGCCACTGGCAAAACTGATGAAATGTAAGCTGATTTTATCCCTCGTATGGTCTATTTTACATAACTTGAAGATTTCAAAACAATTTCATCTATTCACTGATCCATTAGGACTTGACGTTGGCCCAATTCTGGATTGAAAAAATCACTTAAATGCTCAAAATTCTTTGCTTCGTGATCTTGAATAGACTATTTGCGAGAACCGCGTCGCCCCTGACAACCTTGGTACCTCTGCCAAACATTCAATAGTGTGGGTCCACACATATGATTGCAGACGCTTACCCATGGTTACTGTTCCCGACTGTTCCGGCATATTCGAATCCTAACCCCTTTCCCGAGCTGTTCAGGAACAGTCAAGAACAGGGATTTGAAAACAGCCCTGGGGAGACGTGTTTGATTCCTGCCGGCTTCCACAGTTATAGCGGTGCTGCTGCGCATGTAGGCCTACTGTTGGAAATTGTTTTCGTTTTAATCTTTTTTTATTGAGTGAGAAATACTATGTGTGGTGTAAGTGCGTGACATCCGACTGAAATGAGTGACAATCACGCTCATTGCATGAGACTTGAGAGCCCTGATATAGTATATAGCAGAGGTTCCCAAAGTCAGCCCTGGGGACCCATTGTGTATGCTGGTTTTTGTTCCAACCACAATTACCACACCAGAATTTTAAGAAGCTATTAAGTTTTTAAATTAGTTGCTTTTCATATTAGAGGAACATTTTTACCCCCTTAAATCACATTATGATAGAAATGGCAATGCATTCCAAGATGTTTCAAAGCCCAACATTCATTTTGTTTATTTTGATGTTTCAAGTAAGCATGCCAAGCCAAGGTCCCGATATGTTTTATGTGATCAAACACAAGACTGCGATCAGTCAGTCAGCTGCTGATTAGGGTTCTGAACGCACATGTTCAAATTCTTTCCTGAAACCAAACAAGTAACATTTAACAGGTTTGACTCATTATAAAATGCTTTGTCTTCTTAATAGCCTATTAATAGTTAGTTTTAGTGACTATGTGTCCTCAATTTTATCAATTAGAAGCCAGTTCATAGTTTAATGTCATCAATTGCAAATTTCCACTTTTTATGTGAGAAAAGTCATTTCCAATACAGCCAACTTTGAAACTTTTTTTCAACATGGCCATTTCTGACGTGGTCTAAAAGGGTAAATAATCAGTATGAACGAGAAAAGTGCAATTAAGAACAATTAGCAACTCATTAACATTCCAAGATTGGAGTTGTGGTTGGAACAAAAACCAGCAGACACAGTGGGTCCCCAGGACTGAGTTTGGGAACCACTGGTATAGAGTATAGGGGAGACTGGGGTCCGATGAGCCATGGGGACCAATGAGCCATGTCACTATTTTGCGATCAATTGATGACAGAGCTGCTTAAAATGGGTGAAATATTTGACCATTGACTGATGAGTCATGGGGATAAATGAGCCATATCACTATTTTGCCTATTTTAAACACCTTTGGCATCGATTGATCATAAAATAGTGATATGGCTCATTGGTCCCCATGGCTCATCGGACCCCAGTCTCCCCTACTGTGTATACTAAAAGAACACGTGGAGCCGGGTGGGGGCGGGCCTTGGAAACTTAGGTCTGCCCCTTCTGCCTCTGGTTCCGCCCCTGGAAGGCTCCACTAAACCGACCAATCATGGCAGAGTGTAGTCCAAAACAGACCATTTTCATGAGGTGGCTGCAAGGCTGTTAAAATGGGTATTTTTCTGGGTGCAGCTCCGAGAAAGGTAGGGAGTTTTTCGAGTTGAAAGTCGTGCTAGACTACTCAGTAGGTGTTCAGAACTGACACAATGGGAACATTAGCATAGTGAAAATGGCATAATATGTCTCCTTTAAATAAACACAGACAAGAATTAATAAAGTGGGTCAGGTGCGTGAGAGCATGGGGGAGAAGCATGAAGAGAGGGGCAAAGCCACAAAGCAATAATTAATTAATAAGCAACAATTATCTAAACGAAACCAAAACTGACACAAACAGCTAGACTGTTTCCAAATATGAAACACTCAGGACGTGACTGTCAAGTACGATAATAGGTAGTGACATCCACAAATGCCAGTTAAAGCTTTATTGCAAAACAAAGAAGGCTTCAGTCAACAGTTTTTGGAAGCACTGTCCACTTCACTTGGCTCGGAGGCATCAACAATGGGCCATCACAGTGGAAGCCTGTATTGTGGTCATAAAATTGTAATATTTCAGGTCTTTTTTGGAAGAAATGGCCACTGTGTGCACAGGACCTAAGAGGAAAATTATCATCCAGATGGTTATCAGCAACAAGTCCAAAAGCCATGCTCTGGCATGGTATGGAGTAGTGTCAGTGTCTTTGGAAAGGGTAAAGTGCACTTCTGTGAAGGCACCATTAATGCCATAAAAGATTATAGCACAATATATGAAGGGTTTGATGGCAAGATGAGATATATCCAATTAGGCTGTTTTGAGAAAAACAATGAAATTTGATTTCAAAAGAATATACTGTAATTTCTCCATAGCACTAGATATGAGTACTTCTGCCCTTTGTGTCACAGTTAATTTGGGATAAATTTTCACTGCATTTTTATGGTTCTGCCTCATGTGTGTTGTCTTTGTGCTTATGCTTTACTTTCGTTTTATTTTTTAGCTTTCATTCCCGCCGTCTGATGTTCGATTCTCTCTTTGCCCAAACTCCAGTGATGTCGTGTGACAACCTTCAGCATGCCTGAGTCTCGTTGTCCAATCACGTTTCCTCTTTCGGTGGCTGTGGTATTTCATTCATTGCTTCCACCTGTGCTTAATTCTGGGTCTCGCTAAACTCTGAGTGAATGCGTTCTCTGATAGGATAATTACTAACCCGTACTAACCAGCACTTATTTCAGGGTGTTTGTATGTATTTCGTCACTTAGTATTAACCTTTATTAACTCATTAGCGAGTGCGAGTGTTTCTAGCTTTTGTAATTCCTGCCTAAGCTTTTCCTGATTAACTGCGTTTAAAGCTGTGCTTTCCTTTGCTTCTCTCGTGGTGCTTTTTACTCGTCAGGTTTAGATTACCTCAATCTAAACTGTCTAGCTTGATTGATTGTCTTAGAGTCTTGTCTCGAGTCATTATTAACCCGGTTCTCGTGTAATTGTTTTATTAATCCCATGTGTTTCTGTTTCCTTTCGAGATTGCATTCCGAGTTCCCGCCTCCTCTCGTGGCTATATCTGTGGCAAAGTGAGAAGCGACATCAGATGGAACTTTGTATTGGCTTTGCTGTACACTGTGAAATCTCTGCTCCTCTGCCTTCCCTAGTATTTCCTTTGTATGATTCCCAAGACTTTTGTTTTGCGGCGCCCAGGTCTTGTCTGCCCTGTGTCTAAGTCTCCCAGTGTGTCCGTCAGTCTAGTTAGGTCCAGTTTTTGTTTTTCTAGTTTATCCACTCCTGGAGTGAGTACTTCTGATTCCCCCTGCCTTTTGGCAGCGTACCTTAGTTTTCCCAATCGTTCAGTGCATGTGCACGGTGTTTTGTTTCTGGCCTGTTTGCCAATTTTCTCCTAGTGTTTTGTGTTTTAATAAACACTTTGGATCCTGCATCTGGTGTCCACCTGACCTCTCCTTAAACCTGCTGAATGCTGTGAATATCTCATTTTTTTTGCATAATGCAATAAATCCAGTCCTAATTTATCAAAATGCTGGCTTGAGTTATTTTGTTAGTTCTATCATTTTTATTTTTATTTTTTTTTTTTTTTTTTTCCAGATGGAGGCAATGGCTTCAGAGTGGTCAACAATGTGTACTTGGGTCTGGTTGTTGCAGGCTAGACTACCTTTTATGAGCCAGTCTGAAGCGAACTCAAACTATTAAGCCATCACTCATCTATTCATAAAATATGTGTACGCATACCCAAGTATCACAGAAATACAACCCCAATTCCAAAATAGTTGGGACAAAGTGTAAATTGTGAATAAAATCAAAACGCAGTGATTCTCAAATCACACCAGTATTTTATTCACAATAGAACAGAGATAACATAGCAAATGTTGAAACTGAGAAATTTTACGATTTTATCCACAAAATGAGCTCATTTCAAATTTGATGGCTGCTACAGGTCTCAAAAAAGTTGGGACAGGGGCCTGTTTACCATGGTGTAGCATCTCCTCTTCTTTTTAACACAGAGTGGAGGCGTCCGGGCATTGAGGAGACAAGTTTGAGTTTAGCCATTGGAATTTGATCCCACTCTTGTTTAATTCAGGCTTCCAGCTGCTGGAGAGTTTTGGGTCTCCTTTGACAGATTTTTCATTTAATTATGCGCCAAATGTTCTCAATCGGTGAAAGATCAGGACTGCAGGCAGGCCAGTTCAGCACACGGACTCTTCTACTACGAAGCCATGCTGTTGTAATAGCTGCAGTATGTGGTTTTGCATTGTCGTGCTGAAATACACAAGGCCTTCCCTGGAATAGATGTCATCTCGAGGGGAGCATATGTTGCTCTAAAACCTTTATATGCCTTTCAGCATTCGTGGTGCTTTTTAAAACATGCAAGTGTCCAACACCATATGCACTAATGCATCTCCATACCATCAGAGATGCTGGCTTTTGAACTGAACGCTGATAACATGAGGGGTGGTCTTTCTCCTCTTTAGCCCGGAGGACTCAACGCCAATGATTTCGAACAAGAATGTCAAATTTGGACTCATCTGATCACAGGACACTTTGCCACTTGGCTACAGTCCATTTTAAATGAGCCTTGGCCCACAGAACACGGCAGCGCTTCTGGGACATGCTCAACAATGGCTTCCTTTTTACATTATTGAGATTTAGGTGGCATCCATGGATGGCACGGTGGACTGTGTTTACAGACAGTGGTTTCTTTACATATTCCTGGGCCCATTTAGTAATGTCAATGATAGAATCATGCCGATGAGTGAGGCAGTGGCGTCTGAGGGCCCGAAGATCACGGGCATCCAGTAAAGGTCTTCGGCCTTGTCCCTTACGCACAGAGATTTTTCCACTTTCTCTGAATCTTTTGATGATTTTATGCACTGTCGATGATGAGACCTTCAAAGCCTTTGCAATTTGACGTTGAGGAACATTATTTTTAAAGTATTCCACAATTTTTTTTTAGCGCAAGCCTTCACAGGTTGGAGAGATGCCAGTTAACGTAATTACTTGCTAAATGTTCTTTCAGCTGATTCTCTTATTAGGGTCCGAGCCTCCAGGCCTGCAAGGCCTTGGCAAGGACCCTATTGCTCTTGTACTGTTTCTTATTATTCTTTCTTTCTTTCTTTCTTTCTTTCTTTCTTCTTACGCCTCTTTGAGCTTAAATTTGACCCCCTAAACATGCTCAAAAACTCACCAAATTTGGCAAGCACCTCATGACTGGCGAAAAATTTTATAAAACGTAAACATTATTCCCATAGGTGCCAAAATGGCTCTCTAGCGCCACCCAGAAACATTAAAATGGCACTTATATGGCCACCACGACTGGTAGGAAAGTCATAGAGAGATGGAACCAACACTAAATTGTTCATCTCATCAAGACCTAAAAATAAATCATGAACACCCCTGACCTAAATCAAACAGGGACTTCACAATTTGCATATCAAAATTGCTATTCGCCCCTAAATTTTGCCTAAATTTGCCCTCAAACAAACGCGAACTCCTTTCAGGCCGTTCATCGTATCACTTCCAAATGCTGTTAGATGACAAAGGACACACTGCCGATGAAAACTACTGTACAACTTTGTCATTAGTCGAACGGTTTGGATTTTATGAGGCGTCAAAATCGGAGTCCCCAGTCACCTTGACTGCTTTTTTCTATGCGTAATCGATTTCCAACCTAAATGTCACCCATTAAACATGCTCAAAAACGATTCTAGTTTTGCAATTAAATCAAAGTGGCTTCAAAAATTTATAAAACGTAAAAATTCTCCACAAAAGAGCCAAAATGGCTCTCTAGCGCCACCTAAATACACTCAAATGGGGCTTTCGCAATCACCACGGCCTGTTGCAATGTCATAAAATTCTGAAAAAATTCAGACGTCATTGCGGTACCATATTGTGAGTTGTCACTTGTTTTGGTGAAAATTGATACAAGACTTTTTGAAATAAAAAATTTTATGTACATAGTACACTGTACAGTAATATATACTTTCTTGCTGCGGACACACCATTTATCCTATCAAAATGTCCTTTGGTATACTTTATAATCTCCATTTGCAGAAACTATTTGCCAAGGATGGTACCATTTCAATTAATATTTGCCGAGATATTGATATGTTATGAATTTTCATATTTTGAAAAATATAGAGAGACGGACTTCTGACATCTTTTCCATAGGTTGCAGCGTATGAAAGTTTTGTCTGTGTTCAGTGGACATCCTCCCAAAATTTCAGCTGTCTAGAATTTACATGGAAGAACCATTTATTAATTAATTTATTATTATTCCTTTTGATTGTTTTTCTTTGTGGTGCTACATATTCTGACCACCGGGTGGCAGTAGGATCACATGGGTCATCTCCCTTCACTAAGTTCATGAATGGGGGAAGATTCCACAATACACAGCAGTGATAAAATCTGCTATAGAAACTTTGACCAGGACGCATGGGTCATAACTCCAATTTACAAAAGAAAAATCTCTTTCAGTAAAGGTGTTTGCACTCAACTCAAGATATAACATTTTACTCAGTCTCACACTGTCCGACGGTTGAGAATCCTCATCGGCGCCCTAACGCGTCTCGCCCCTGCATCGACGTGCGCGGGTGGTCGAGGACCCGTCCAACGCTGCTTGCAGCTTTAATATATTAATTGCTTTTTCATCCCTTTTTTTTGCCTGTGTCCCAACTTCTTTGAGACCTGTTGCAGCCAGAAAATTTGAAATAAGCTCATTTTGTGGATAAAATGTAAAATGTCTCAGTTTCAATATTTGAAATGTTATCTATGTTCTATTGTAAATAACATATTGGCTCATGCCCAGATAACAAAATTCTTTTGGCCCATATCTGGCCCACACCTGATATGTTCATCCGGCCCGCATACCGCATGGAATGATGGCACTTGGGAGGTCTGCTCCTGCTCCAAAAGTGGGCCACAACCAAGCCATCACAATGCCAGATGTCAACCAAAAACAGACCAAATAAACCAGCACTCAACCAAATGTGGGCCACTGTACACTTTATTCTGGCCCACATACCACATGGAATGATGGCACAAGGGTGGTCCACAGTTATTTGCCAGAAGTGGGCCACAACCAAACCAACACAGTGCCAAATGTCAGCCGAGACCAAATAAACCAGCACTCACCCAAATGTGGGCCACCACTGTACAGTTTTATTCTGTCCCACATACCACATGGAATGATGGCACAAGGGTGGTCCACAGCTGTTTGCCAGAAGTGGGCCACAACTAAACCAACATAGTGCCAAATGTCAGCCAAGAAGAGCCAAAATAAACCAGCACTCACCCAAATGTGGGCCACCACTGTACAGTTTTATTCTGGCCCACATACCACAAGGAAGAATGACACTTGAGTGGTCCACAGTTGTTTGCCAGAAGTGGGGCACAGTCAAACCAACACAGTGCCAAATGTCAGCCAAAAAGAGACCAAATAAACTAGCACTTACCCAAATGTGGGCCACCACTGTACAGTTTTATTCTGGCCCACCTACCAATGGAATAATGACACTTGAGTGGTCCACACTTGTTTCTCACATATGACCCACAGCCTAGTCATAATGCTACATATCAACCAAGAGCTGAATACATTAGAACTCACTCAAATGGGAGCCACAGTTAGCTCTCAGACTTACCCAGAACTGGTTTACAGTCTATGATCTTGTCTAGCCTGCACACTTAGGAGTCACAACCAAACCATGATAAAGTTGTATGTCAAATATGAACAAATAGAATAAACCAGAACTGGTCTGAATTTGTGGCTACATGCCATTATAGTACCTCCAGATACTGTGTTGAATGGTGGCATGCAGTGGTCCAGTCTTGTTGGGACTCATCTCAGAGTCTAAGATGAAGAAACCTACTGAAGAATTGAAGAAATAACCAGACACAAGAAACAACTGGTGAACAGTAGAGAACTACGATTTTTAAAATTTTTTTTAACCTGTGCCACAAAACAAAAGGCAAAACAAAACAAAATTCAGGCCAAATCAGCGGAACACAGTTGTTGACCTCCAGCGCTCACTCCAAAAAAATCTTGCCTGGCCCCAACATCATGGCTCGTCTTCTTGTGGTCCTTTAAGAAATGCACAAAAGAACATATTTTGTTGACTCAGTAAAGCAGTACTGTGGTACTGTATATGGTTGCAGTGAAGTGCAAAACACAAAACCTTATCAGGAGACCAAACAAAAAAGGCCCTGTAAAATGATATAAAGTTACACAATATTGTGTTGATGTCTTTCAATACTTAAATCCATAGTCTGTTTTTAATTACAATTAATCGGAAGCTGTAGTTTTTATTATGTCTGATCACTGACCCAATATCTGCTTGCTCAACCTCATTCTGTTCAGACAACAATGAAAGATAGTATTGATAACAAGCAAAGTGAGCTGCAGTAAAGCAGCTTCATCAAACACTCAACCTTCACATTTAACCTAAAGTTACAGTAATAAAACATAATGAATGATTGTAATATGACCAACACAATTTTAGATACATTTTGTATAAAATGTTCTTTCCCATTTGCTGGGCCTGTTTGTTAGAATCAAATTTAAAAAAATGTATAACTTGAAATAAATGACATTTTTATTTAATTGCTCATAACTAGTCCTGTCGATCAATTAAAAAATTTAATTTGATTAATCACAGTTTTAGGCTGTAAGAAAAAAACTTTTGCCTTACTTTAAGTATTTGCTTTAGTGTGCACATAAACAGCTAGCCTACATTATTTTTGTGTGCCTGCATTTTCTTTTTCTGCATTTTCTAGAATTTTGTACACACCATGATGACTTTTTTGTTTACCATCGCCTAATAGTCATTTTTCTGAGCCGACCTTGAACACATCATAATATAACCTTATGGCACCTCGTTTAGTTCGCTAATTAGCTTTTATTTTGCGGATTTCAACACGGATTTCAACATCAGATTATTATTTTTAATAACTAATGGGACTTGTTACAATGTTTGAGTGCACTTAAGGAGGCTGCTCTGAGCAGACGACCTGTCCTGCAGCTGCAGCTGCAGCCAAAGGTGACGGAGTTGTTTCATCCAGCAGACAGTGAAGGTAACGAGACTACTGGCGAGAGAAGTTACTGAATAGATTGACGCATGCAAATGCCTGTGGTGATTTTTCAAGTTCCGGTTGTATAAGTTGTTTGTGTTTCCGCTAGAACTTTAGCGCGACAGGTTTTGCACAGTACCTGCATATGCAAGCCCATAGTGGACAATATTCAAATGAAAATGTAATCCCACTATTGCATTATAATTTTCCACTTATGAATGAGTTATCTGAGACAATATTAAATTGAAAATGCATGAATCCAATTATCACTTTCATTTTCACAAAAACATATGGGAAATCTAAGACTATATTCAAATGATAATGTAAAGCTGTTTGACATTTCATTTTCAAAGTCATGCTCCGCAATACAGTGGACAATATTCAAATGCAATAAGCAAAACAGCAACCCCAGCCTATTGCATTTATATTTACATGTCATCACGCTCTTTTAGGGTCAATATGATAATGAAAATGCTGTTTTCTAATCACTTGGAAATAATAATGATATAATAATGATGACGACATTTGACATTTCATTTTCAAAAACTTATCCTGCAACACATGGGACAATATTCAAACGCAGTAAGGAAAACAGCGCCTCCCAGTCCATTGCATTTTCAAATACATGTCACCACGCTCTTTTTGGGACACAATGAAAATTAAAATGCAATCTGTTAGCGTCTCATCAAGGCGGGTCTTCCGCTAGGACGTCACTCATTAGGGGCGCGAATGGGCGCGAACGGAAACCATGTTCCTTATTTGCATACCAACCAATCAGCTTCTGGGTAGCGCTTGTACGCACGGAGGCTTATTGATAATGTCATGATGGCTAGGCTGCAATGTATTGTGTACCATCGCGCATTAGGCTACGTTGCCCTTTGGATGTAGCCATCTCGGCAGCTAATATGCTAGCTAACGTTAACTAAGGAAAATATTTGTAAATGATCAGTACATTAAAGTAATATGATTTGATTTTTGCCCCAACTCTATTAACTGAGCCAGTTGTAATATGCATGAACTTATCCGAGGCTTCGCGGCAGTGTTGTGCAACTGCAACCCAAGTGTGCTTGCAGATTTCAGAGACGTTAGCTAGCTTGCTAGTGAGTCTAAAGGCAATCGCTTAGGTACAGCTAGCTAGCTATGATGCCTACTGGAGAAGCTCTTAGCCCTGATTTGTCACTTTCAACGCCATCTCGCACACACGACCTGTTTCACCATTGATTAGCAGCTTCTTTTACCTAAAGAACAAACTGACAGTTCAGCCGAGTTGCAAGTTCGCCACTCTTGAAACATGCAGAACGGTCCGATAAATGGCCAGCAGTCAGGCTGCTATGGCAAGCTGTTTTAACATTTATTCCATATCCTTGATATCAGACGGCAGTGTACTCTACTAGTTCAGTCTTTGTCCGCACTAGTGGGCCTCTGGACCGAACTAGTAACACCAAAAGTCTTACTAGTTAACTAGTACGCTGCAAAAGCACATACATGTTAACTAGTCAAGCATAAAATTGCTTAACTAGTGAACTAGTGAATCACAATTATGTGCACTAGTTAACTAGTGAGGGGCAATTTGCTTACTAGTTAACTAGTGAAAACAAAATTGCTCACCAGTGATCTATTAAACACCTTTTTTGACCTTACTAGTTAACTAGTGTGGCTCAAAATATTTACTAGTAGAACTAGTGAAGCCAAAGTGTTCACTAGTTGCACTAGTTGCAGTCTTTTTGACTTAACCAGTCAACTAGTGAGGCTCTAAATATTTACTAGTTCAACTAGTGAAACGAAAAATGCCCACTAGTTACCTAGTTTAAGCCTCTTTTTACTTTACTAGTTATCTAGTGAGGCTCAAAGGTTTACTAGTTGAACTAGTGAAAGCCATAATGTTCACTAGTGGCACTAGTTACACTAAATGCTAATGAGGAGGTGGGGAAGGAACAGGAATTGAAGTTTCCTATTGGCTCTCCTGCATGTATTCCTCCCAACCAAAGTTTAACCCTATAAAACCTGATGAGCTTTCACTGGTGTTTGCTACTGGGGAATAAAGCCTACAAAACAACAGCGCAATTTTCAGATCACTCCGTTTTGATTTTATTTTTTATTTACATTTTCCATAATGTTCAAAGTTTTTTATTTGGAATTGGGTTGAATTATTTCATCACTGAAGACACGCGGCGTGTCTGACTTTTCGAAGACACGAGTTGCGTCCTAACGCACTTTGTGATATTCAGAGGTGTATAGTAACGAAGTACTTTTTTTTTTTTTTTGAGGACGTGAACTGTATTTGAGTTTTTACTTTTACTCTACTACATTTAAAAGATAAAAAGTATACTTTCACTTCGTTACTTTGACACCGGCCACTTCGTTACTCGTTACAAATTAAAATATGAATGTAATTCATCATAAGGATTATCTGGATTTGGCGCGTTCGAGAACAATGGTGCTCGGCAGAGTATCATTGTACAGATGTTCATGCCAGCGGACATGAAGCTGCAAATTTATGCACGCAGTTACAATATTCTATCACTAGATGGCAAACCAGGATCAGTTATTGAATATTCACAAGCAGGCCAAGCTGAAACACGGTTTTATGGATGAGTTCACTCCTAATTTAAATGCAGGATTTCTACTTTAATTAAAGCATTTACATTGTGATATTGACCATTTTAGTTAAGATAATCCTCTGAGTATTTATTGCACTACAGTTTAAATGCTATATTTTAACACGGGACAACTAGGCCTCTTCAATACCCATTCAGTGAGAATTAAAATTTCCAGAAGATGATTTTGTAGCTCTGCATGCCTACTGAATATGCCTAATGTGCACTTCAAAGTGAATTAAATACCATTCTCCATGAAAGAAATCAACTTTAGTGTTGTGCTTTAAATGTTTAATCCATGATGTATCCTGATGGATGCTTTGATCATTTTTGATCATTTTCACAGTTCGTCCATTTCTATCGGAATAGGACCAGAGTCTCTTTGTTTTGATTGTCTTTGCAGAGTCAAGTGCAAACTTATACCTTAAATAGAGATAACTGTTAATGAAAAAAATGCTTTTTTCAGCGAACTATAAGACCTTGGATTTTGTTCCCAGATGTCAGGAAAACGCGTATTTGGCTCTTTAATTTTCAAATTTTTCTGGGGGAGGGCCCCCAGACCCAGCCTCAAGACCTTTCCAAAATTCCTGGATCCACCCCTGTCATGGATGTTTGCTGTGGATAATTTCCTCTATGTTTTTATCACACAACAATATAGAGTGACCTTTTGGATTTAGTTGACTTGTCTACCATGAAAGGCTAAACAGTGTTGCATTTCTATGACTTTACACATTGGCCTACACCCTAAATGAGCTCATATAGGCAGCGTTGCTTTTTACACCTGTGAAAGTGAGCTTCAATCCTTCAATTATTGTTTTAAAAGAAACTTGTCATATGTAAATAAATAAGACTACCATCACAACAGTAAAATTAAACAAACATACTGTGCTGTCAACAGGCTAAGCAATAAAGGATAACAGCACATCAACTGTGCATATAAGGAACATACACCAATGAGCCAAAACTTTAAAACCACTCACTGATGCAGCAAATAATGTTGAATATAACAACTGCATATCCAGATTTGAAGACAGAGCTTAGATGGTAAGCGAATAGATGGCTCTCGTATTCAATGAGTTGGATGTGGGAGAAATGGGAACTGAAAGTCTCTGACAAGGGACAAATCACTATGGCCTGATATTGGATTTCAGCATCTCTGAAGTGGCAAGACTTCTGGGGGCTCCCTGTCAGCAGATTTGAGTACCTGCTGACAGTAGTCCAAGGAGGGACAAAACATGAACTGGTGGCAGGGTTTTTGGGCGCCCAAGACTGATTGATGCATGAGGGCTATGAAGACTATCCCGTCTGGTTATAACTGGCACAAGAGTGAATGGCACAAGTTGCAGAGAATTTCAATAATACTTGCACAAGGAATGTGTCACAACACACAGTGCATCACACCCAGATATGTATGGCACTTTTTAGCTTGCAGATCAATCAAAAGAGCACCTGAGCTTCAGAACTGGACCTTGGAGCAGTTGAAGAAGGTCGCCTGGTCTAGTGAGCCCTATTTCCTTTTACACCATCTGCTTTAGATGGGAGCGTGTGCACCAATTACCTGGAAATAGATGGCATCAGGATGCTCTGTGGGAAGAGGAAAGCTGGTGGAGGGAGTGTGATACTCTGGGAAATGTTTTGCTGGGAATTCCTGCGTGTGGGAACTCAAGCGATGTCAGTTTGATGGAGTCGATTTGGCAGCAAAAGGGGAACCTTCACTATGTTAGGCAGGTGGTTTTAATCTTGTGGCTGATTGATGTAAGTCATGATAAAAGTTCATGAGAAATAATTAAAATTTACCTTAATATGTTTATTAATTAGAACGCTGTCTTTTAATCAAGATAGAGCTGTCGTATTTATTTAGTCTTTGCTGTTGTGATGTTTATATCAGAAAAAGGTTGGGAACAGCAGTCTTGAAATTTTGGGTCTGTCCATCATATTGTTATTTACAATCCCTTCTGAAAGTACTGGAACAGCCAGCCCAATTCCTTTGTTTATGCAATACACTGAATAAATGTGGGGTTACAATCATGAGATGAGTAAGAGACAAGTGTTCAGAATTTCAACTTTTCTTTCCTGGCATTTACGCTGAGATGTCTCAGCCTACCTCAAGCATGACACCTTTTGCATCAGACCACACAATTTTTATGAGAGCCAAAGCACTGGGACAAAGAAAATTGAAGTAAATGAAAGTAAATGAAGACCTGAGTGCGAGAAGTACTATAGTCATATTTTGCAAAAAAAAAAGAAAGAAAAGAGCTGACTCCAGTATAAAAAGCCACAATGGCCAGAGCATGATCTGCTACCTAGGATTTCTCAGAGGAAGTACTCAAGTCTTGTGTATCGGTGCGTTTCCATTGTAAAATTCATGAAACATACAATGAAAGGTTTTGGTTGCGGCAGTCCTCCAGATTATTAGTGGTAGCAAACATGACCAGTTAGTCTTCCAAATATTAATTTTGTGTTTGCTGTTTACATGTATGTTGTCTTGCGACAACGCTACCATTTTCAGTTCTAATCTAAAGAATCAAATGATAGTAAGATTAGATAAAAATGCATCAAACACAGGAACTGATACAACTGGGAGGCCACAATTCAATACATTTGGGTCTCTAGTGGGCTTGAAGATCCGCTTTATTTTGAAAGATGATAGTTCTTTATGAACCAAATGATACGTATATAATGTAGCCAAGTGAATCAAAATTTGCTCAAACCAACAGTATTTGAATCAATAATAGTATAAGTAATGGCAAGTTGCTAAAATTCTCCAATTCTATTAAAGAATGTGGTTAAATACTATAGTTTAATGCATCACAATTCAGAGCAGGCAGCTTTAGGCTCTCCAGCCCACAGATTGACTGCTGACCAATCAGAATCCTTTTTCGACTGCTTCATTTGCATGCAATCCACTAGTAGCACTAGAGCGACTAGTGGCACTAGTAGCACTAGTACGACTAGTGGCACTAGTAGCACTAGTGTGACTAGTGCTACTAGTGACATAAAAATAATGGCAAATATTGACTAGTTAACTAGTGAGAGTCACATTTGACCTTACTAGTTCACTAGTTGAACCCATTTTCTTCAACTAGTTTACTAGTGAAGGCAAAATGTCCACTAGTTGCACTAGTAAAATTTAATTTGATCTTACTAGTTAACTAGTGAGGCACTAAATGTTTACTAGTTAACTAGTGAGGGCTAAAATATTACCTAGTTGCACTAGTGAGGATCTATTTTGACTTCACTAGTCAACTAGTAAGGCTTTAAATGTACACTAGTTGAACTAGTGAACATTAAAATGTTCACTAGTCACACTAGTTGCACTGAATACTAATGAGGTGGTGTGGAACTAGCATGCATTCTGGCTTTCCATTGGCTCTAAAGTTGAAATAATAAAATTCCAACAAATCAGGACTTTGGATTGTGTCATTATCCCACCTACTTCATTTCCATGTTGCACACTAGTACAACATGTTGGCCAGAATAATTGCAGCTAGTTAACTAGTGGCTGCATGTTACGGCTTACATGTTAACTAGTCAGAGAGAAAATGCTCACTTGTTAACTAGTTAAAGCCTCTTTTGACCTTACTAGTTAACTAGCAAGGCTTATATTGCTTACTAGTTAACTAGTGAGCGTCAAATGCCCGCTAGTTGCACTAGTTAAAGTCTTTTTTGACCTTACTAGTTAACTAGTACAGGCCAAAACGTTCACTAGTAGCACTAGTTGGGGTCTTTTGACTCTACTAGTTAACTAGTGCTGGCCAAAATGCGCACTAGTGAACTAGTCGGCAAAAACAAATGTAAATTAGGAGGCGGGAATGGTGACATTGCTTACTTTAAAATAATTGGTTGACATTTCGGTTTAAACGGGGCCAATTTGCCCTTCGGTTAAGGAAATATTTAACATACATGTCAATCCCTACGGTTTGTCCGTACTCAGCACGGATTTTTAACTTTTGAAATGAGTACGGGCGTAATGTTAAAATGCAGGGAGATCGCACTCCTTACCAATTTTTTATTTTAAAATGGAAAACACCGCAAAAACATCTCAAGAAGCAAACGGATTGTCCGTAAATTATGCTCGTTTCCTCAAAAACTTAGTTGACGAATTTACAAATCAAAATATACGCTATGGATTTTTAATACCAGCCACGAATCGTAGCTTGTAAAATCAGCCGCGAGGCGTAGCTGTATTGGAATCAGAGGTTCTGTCTGTTCACGTTAACACAATAACATTGGAACCGTTTTAGATTCAGCATAAAGAACATGATGTCACTTCCTGGAATAAAAAAGAAACTTTGAGTTCGAAGATGGGTATGATGGGTGCGATAGATTACGCATGTTTCAATCGAGCCCATTTCATGCAATCGCCCTGCTGTCTTTGTGGCGGGTTCAATTCCAAATCGTCTCTTATGATCGAAGTTATTAATTAGGGGAAGCTATTCATTTTGACAGCAATGCAAGAGCACACGAACACACACCACGATAAACAGACGACGACCAGATGCTTCTTTTCGTAGCACAAGACCATTTGCCGTTGGCCATAGTGGACCACTTTCCGGGGCTTCTGCTCGTCATACGTACGGACCATATAGACTGTATTAAACAAGCTACAGTCTGCACAATCGCCAGTAAGGCCTACTATCAGTTGGATATAAAATACTATAAAACAAGAGCTTGCTTTCCGGGGCTGCACTTGCATTTGCTATTACTGGACGTCACACTTCTCTCTCACGATATGCAAATTGAATGATAAGAATATGGAGAAGAGATTGGCGATTTTTATTTTCATACTTGAATAGAAAGCTTAAAACGTAAAAAAATTTTAATGAAAATTATATATATATATATATATATATATATACATTCTGCTCAGTTGCACATTTTCGATGTATAAAATTTTTACAGTCAGATTCCTTTGGGTTTCAGGTGTGCATTAGCCTAAGTCATTGCATGTTTAATTAAATGTAGAAATGCAGTCAATGTATTGCTATTCTATATTAATACTCGTTCACAATCAAATGAAAACACCGCTTCAAATTAGTGCAGCTCAATATCGTTTCTAATCAGTGCTGGCACTTTAAATCTCCACAGCATATGGTTTGTACACTGACCAATCAAAATCATTGTCCTGCCTGTTTCATTTGCATGCAGTCTAATAGTACAATGTTGAAATTTCAGTCGTACTAGTGCCACTAGTGGCTGCATGATGGAGCTCACATGTTAACTAGTGAGGGCTGAAATGTCCACTAGTTGCACTACTGAGGGTCTTTTTACTTTACTAGTTAAACTAGTGAAGGCCAGAAAAGGTCACTAGTTTACTAGTAAGGGCCAGAATGTCGACTAGTTGCACTGGTGAGGTTTTTTTAACCTTACTAGTTAACTAGTGCGGGCCAAAAAAAGCCACTAGATAACTAGTAAGAGCCAGAATGCCCACTAGTTAACTAGTTTGCATGTTTGTGACCTTACTAGTTAACTAGTAACACAGACTTTTGTCTTACTAGTGAACTAGTGCAGCCCAAAATGAGTCACTAGTGAACTAGTAGGGCTGAAATTTTTTTCACTAGCTAACTAGTGGATGGCATTTTGGTGCACTAGTTGATGTTTTTGTCTAACTAGTTTGACAAAACTGCGCACTAGTCGACATGTACGCGCAACTAGTTAACTAGTGAGGCGCTGCCACTGCCATACATGTTAACTAGTGAAATTTTACCACATGACTAGTTAACTAGTTGTGTGCTAATGTCAACTAGTGCGGAGTTTTGTCGAACTAGTAGGACTAAAATGTCAACTAGTGTGCCAAAATGCCCTCCACTAGTTAACTAGTGAGGAAAATTTTAACCCCACTAGTTTACTAGTGACTCATTTTGGACCAAACTAGTTCACTAATAAGACAAAAGTCTGTGTTACTAGTTTACTAGTAAGGTCACAAACATGAAACTAGTTCACTAGTAGACATTTTGGGCATGGCTAGTTAACTAGTAACAAATTTTAGCCTGCGCTAGTTGACTAGTAAGGTAAAAAAAGAACCTCACTAGTGCAACTAGTCGACACTCTGGTCCTTACTAGTAAACTAGTAAGTCTTTTCGGCCTGCACAAGTTAACTAGTAAAGGAAAAAGGGCCCTCACTAGTGCAACTAGTGGACATTTTGGCCCTTACTAGTAAACTAGTAGATATTTTGAGTCACACTAGCACAGAATAAAGGTCAAATAAAGTCTAACTAGTTAACTAGTGAGCATTTATGCCTTGACTAGTTAACATGTAAGATGCTATATGCAGCCACTAGTTAACTAGTTGCAATTTCCCAGGCCAACATGGTAACTAGTGAGCAACATGCAAATGAAGCAGGCGGGATAATGTCAAAATCCTGATTCTTGATGGGTCGGTATTTCTTAATTTGAACTTATAAGCCAATAGGAAGCCTTAGCACACCCTCGTTCCCCGCCTTCTCATTAGCATTTAGTGCAACTAGTGAGACTAGCCAACATTTATTCTTTTACTAGTTTACTAGTAAACATTTTGAGCCTCACTAGTTGACTAGTAAAGCCAATAGACACCCAAACTAGTTAACTAGTGAGCATTTTTGATTTCACTAGTTCTACTAGTGATCATTTTTAGCCTCTCTAGTGAACTAGTAAGGTCAGAAAGACTGACTAGTGTGACTAGTGGATATTTTGGCCTTTACTAGTTGACTAGTGGATCTCACTAGTTTACTAGTTACACTTAAAGGACTCTCACTAGTGTTACTAGTGGACAATTTGCCCCTAACTTGTTCTACTAGTAAACATTTAGAGCCGCACTAGTTAACTAGTAAAGTTAGAAAAGGTGTTTACTAGTTCACTAGTGAGCAATTTTGTTTTCACTAGTTAACTAGTGAGCAAATTGGTCCTCACTAGTTAACTAGTGCACACAATTGTGATTCACTGGTTCACTAGTTAAGTGAATTTGTGCTTGACTAGTTAACATGTCAGTGGTTTTTCAGCTCACTAGTTAACTAGTAAGACGTTTGCTATTACTAGTTCGGTCCAGAGGCCCACTAGTGCGGGCAAAGACTGAACTAGTAGAGGGTACTGCCGTCTGATATCAAGGATATGGAATAAATGTTAAAACGGCTTGCCATAGGCTGCCGCTGTTCCTAGTTTAATCGCGATTCCCAAGCCACGTAGCAATGGGAGAAGTTTGATGACTCTGACTGGCTGAAAACGATGTTCCTCTCTTGCTAACTTAACCTGCTGTAATATGAACTTCTTTGATATGTTTGGCAGCACTTTTGTACATCCCAACATCAGATTTCTGGGAGATTTAAATGGATAGCTCATTACCTGGCTAGCTCAAGAACAATCGGCAAGCACAAGAGCAATCGCTGTCAACTAGCTAGCTTGTGAAGCTAGGGCAAAAACCGAATCACAGCGATTAAGTATAAAAATGATGACAAACATTTCCCCTAACTAGCTTCAGCAGGGTGGGAAGACGGATAGCGTTTTATCTGGAGTAATGTAATACGCTATAGCATGCATGGAAGGATGATGCTGCTTTAACTAGCTATGAAATAACATGTCTCAGGCTGAACTGTCAGTTTGTTCTTTAGGTAAAAGAAGCTGCTAATCAATGGTGAAAGAGGTCGTGTATGCGAGATGGCGTTGAAAGTGACAAATCAGGGCTGTAAGAGCTTCCCCAGTAGGCATCATAGCTTTTAGCCATTGCTTTTAGACTCACTAGCAAGCTAGCTAACGTCTCTGAAATCTGCAAGCACACTTGGGTTGCAGTTGCTCAACACTGCCGAGAAGCCTCGGATAAGTTCATGCATATTACAGCTAGCTCAGTTAATAGAGTTGGGGCAAAAATCAAATCATATTGCTTTAATGTGATGATCATTTACAAATATTTTCCTTAGTTAACGTTAGCTAGCATACTAGCTGCCGACATGGTTACATCCAAAGCGCAACGTAGCCTAATGCGCGATGGCACATAGCAGCCTAGCCATCATGATATTATCAGTAAGCCTCCGTGCGTACAAGCGCTACCCAGAAGCTGATTGGTTGGTATGCAAATAAGGAACATGGTTTCCGTTCGCGCCGATTCGCGCCCCTAATGAGTGACGTCCTAGCGGAAGACCCGCCTTGATGAGACGCTAACAGATTGCATTTTAATTTTCATTGTGTCCCAAAAAGAGCGTGGTGACATGTATTTGAGAATGCAATGGACTGGGAGGCGCTGTTTCCCTTACTGTATTTGAATATTGTCCCATGTATTGCAGGATAAGTGATGAATGAAAATGAAATGCCAAATGTCGTCACCATTATTATATCATTATTATTTCCAAGTGATTAGAAAACAGCATTTTCATTATCATGTTGACCCTAAAAGAGCGTGATGACATGTAAATGTAAATGCAATAGGCTGGGGGTGCTGTTTTCCTTATTGCATTTGAATATTGTCCACTGTATTGCGGAGCATGACTTTGAAAATGAAATGTCAAACAGCTTTTCATTATCATTTGAATATAGTCATAGATTTCCCATATGTGTATGTGAAAATGAAAGTGATAATTGGAATAATGCATTTTCAATTTAATATTGTCTCAAATAACTCATTCATAAGTGGAAAATTATAATGCAATAGTGGGATTACATTTTCATTTGAATATTGTCCACTATGGGCTTCCATACCTGCACGTCTGCAGCCTCAAGCCCGAAATACTCATGACCGACGTGCTGTTTTTCTTGGGGATTAAATCCTCTAACTCCGCTTCTGGTTCCGCTGAAGCCATTTCAAAACACGTTAACGTTACAAAGCACGAAGAGCAGGTTAATACGATTTGTTAGCATGACCTGTCCACGAGTAGCATGCTGCTTCTGATTGGAAACCAATTTCTCTACAGGATCATACAATATTTCCACAGAAAAACCCACAGCATTTACAGCACTGGTCACTTTAACCTTGTATAAAACTGAATGTTAACTAGCTAACATTTTTTGCAGCACTGGCAACCTGACAAATCAATATGTGAAGTTTCAGCAATAAGAGCTAAATGTTTCCCACAGATAGATTAATTCATTTATTTATTTTATTTTTCGTTCAGGGACTCGCCTCACCGTGACTTCTGTTCTCTCCTGCATAGCCTTCGCGCGCTTTCTGCTCCTTTAATCCTCTTCGTCAATTCCAATATGATGCATTCAAAAGACTCGGTAATTTGGAAAACTCCAACTTGAAGCGGAAAAAAAAACCATAACGGAAAGTAGAGTTTGAATAAAGATACGATCCTTCACGACATACAGACTTAATAACGTTGACTTCATTTAAAAAAAAAAAAAAAAAAAAAAACAGCCACTGTGTTGAGGGTGATATGTTAAGGTAAATGTTAGGTCTTTGTTAATATAGTTTCCTTGATGCTGTTGAATATCTATGGGCCCAGCCAGTCATTTACTATGTGACAGTGAGTTGTTTGGCAGAGAGCAGGTGGGAACGGTTTCTGTTCACAAATGAACTGTCACTCTTAGCCTATGCTCTTATTGGCACGCTCCATCCCCATTGTCAAGGAATGTGAGGCTGTTTATGAGTTGGAGCTTATTTTTTTATGTATGTTGTGCATTTAGTGCATATACTCAAATCAGAGAAAACACTGAAAGACATTGTTGGTCAATTATTGTAAGTTTTTTTATATATAAATTAACTTTCATCAACAAACAACAAATTCATCACAGTAGGCACATTATTTATACTGAGGGATAATATTGCACTAAGAGAAAAAAGTTAAACTTGACTACGCCTATTGTATGTAATTCCTGCTGGTATTAATATGCTAGATCTGGTATTCTTCCTCTGGCCATTGAGGTTGGTCGATTTAAAAATATTCCTGAGGAGAATAGAATATGAGAAATGTGTGAGTTAGACGAAGTGGAGAGTGAGTCTCATTTCCTTTTGTATTGTACAAAGTATGATGATTTGAGAGAGATATTATTTCATGAAATCCATAGACAAAACCCTGAAATATTCTGGTGCTCTGATGAGCAAAAACTGGAATGATTGTTTAATTTCAATGTGTTTAAAACTGCTAGTTTCATTTCTAAAGCTTGGAAAAGAAGACAGGAATATTTGTTTAATTAATCTCTGATGATTTCCTTTGAACCTTGGTATTGAACCCCTTGTTTGTTTTCTTATGTGTTGATGATGTGCTCTGGTCCTGGTTTGTTTTTCTGGTGTCTTGTAAGCCCATGCGGGCTGAGCATACATGTATACATGACACAATAATAAAATTTAATTCATTCATTCAATTCATTCATTAAAGAGTGTCTGACTGATACTCTATAACAACTCTCAGAATTCACCATCCGTTTGTTGTGTTGTAATATCTTTTTTTTTCTCTCAGATATGAACAGTTGTGTTTCTCTTTGTATCATGGGTGCAACAGACGGCTCACCATGGGGATGTGTTGTTCATGATAGACATTGGCCTAGCTAAAATTCTGCTCTCACCCACCTTCATAGTGGAGAACACAAGGCAGTTCAGGCCTAAAAGTCTTCAGTCCTCTCACTGCTTCCATAGCCAGCTCCAGCAAAGAAGGTGGCATATGCTACCACTAGATATTCACATCAGTGCCTTGCACACTTGAGGACATGGTCTCAGCAGGTGGGCATACTTTAAGCACCATATGACCTGCATTATTACATCATGGATATATATTTTTACATATTGACATTACCTAACATCAGCATACATGACAATCACTCCCATCACATGAGGGACATCCTGGCTGGACGGGGGCTCCATTAGTGACCAGCTTCTTCACCCTGAATGAGTGAAGGAGCAATATTGCAGGTCATTCCTGCTGCAACGTTGTCAATTTGCCCATCATGGGACTGAAAAAGGAATAACTACTCATCTTATCTTATATTATCTATTATCTAATGTTTAGGTTTAGGTTTATTTATTTAGCACAAAAATGCATTAAAACAGAGTGCAAGGAGGGAACGAAGTCCTCACGGACTTGTACAACGTTCCACCCCTATCAATAATACCAAAGAAAGACAAGCAGGCAGCCACAGATGATCTAGACAAAAGAAAAGCACAAAAAATTAATAGCAGCGGGAGTTAAGGTGCATAGATACAACTAGAAGCAACAATAGTGGACAGAGCAGTTCAATGAGAGAAGCAAACTTAACTTAACCTGTCTTGTCTTGTCCTGGCACATTTGTACTTCACAAAGTATGGACCCCACCATGTTATATGTAGGCCACTTTAGGCTCACATCCAGATTAGTCGATGCTAACTTGTCATATTTCGGCCAAAACTGGCCCAAATATGTTTCAGCAAAGGTGGGCCACGTGCGTTTTCTTATATGTGGGCCACTTTAGGCTCACATCCAGATTAGTCGATGCTAACTTGCCATATTTCAGCCAAAACTGGCCCAAATATGTTTCAGCAAAGGTGGGCCACGTGCGTTTTCTTATATGGGGGCCACTTTAGGCTCACATCCAGATTAGTCGATGCTAATTTGCCATATTTTGGCCAAAACTGGCCCAAATATGTTTCAGCAAAGGTGGGCCACGTGCGTTTTCTTATATGTGGGCCACTTTAGGCTCACATCCAGATTAGTCAATGCTAAATTGCCATATTTTGGCCAAAACTGGCCCAAATGTGTTTCAACAAAGGTGGGCCACATGCGCTGAACCATATGTGGCCCAGCCTTGGTTCACTTAAAGAATAACCATTCCCTACTCTGCCACATATTTGCCAAAGATGGGCCATATTTGTTTTGTGATATATGGGCCAAATGTAGCATTTACTACATGGGCCAGTTTAGGTTCACATTTGTTTTGTCCGGGCCAGAAGAATGCCTACAGTGCCAGATCGTTGCCTGAAGTGGCCGCATCCGTATGCTATCTGGGTGTGATCTGAAAGTCATTGCATTTTGATTTTATTCACAATTTACACTTCGTCCCAACTATTTCGGAATTGGGGTTGTAAAGCCAAGATTACTTACCACTACAAATACGAATGCATTATGAGATAAACTTTGAAAACCCAAGCTTATCTGCATTCGCTAGCAAAATGCTCGTTTTAGACAGTCTGAAACAAACTCAAATTATAAAGTCAATGTTCATCAGTACCAGTGGAGGTCCATCAGCGGAAATAAAGGCCTTTGGTAATCTCAGCTCTCAATGCTTAATTACGTAATTCTCTCACAGTTTGCCTCATTAGTAACAGTTGCTGAGACTAATTGATAGAATGATTAGTATTTTCGATAGCTTTGTTGTATATTGCCTCGCAAAATTATGAGGTGTTTTCTTTCGCAGATAAATTACGAGGTAAGATGTCAACATGTCTTCATAAATTCTGAACTCATGTAGCTCATGAAATGGCACAGACTTCCATAAATTATTTTGTGTGGCTTATTAGAAAATAAGGCACGAGAATCCGCTTTATACTCTGAATATAGTCACAGCTAAAGGGCATTAAGTAGGCACTATGGACTGACATTGTAAGAATGGCAAAAATCCTGCATACATGCAAAAAATCCAAAAGAGGTAAAGTCATGTCGCAGCAATTATATAAATGCAGCTAATAGGCAATCACTTTGTCATTATTATTCCTGAATAATTACAGGTCATTTATTGGTCTTAGTTGTTCAGACAGTAAATTATTTGAGTTTTAATTAGTCAAACCTAAATTTGAACAGCTTGAAAGCAATCGGGCAGCAAAGGGTAAGGTTACTGAGGGCCTTCTGAACATCTGGCACACCACTGATCAGTGCATAAAAAATATGTACTATATGTACACGTGCCGCGAGTTAAAGCAAAGGCTGCTTTTCTCCTTTAAAACCAAGGTAATACTGCCAATCAAATGCGCCACCATTTTGAAAAGCTTTGACTTTGACATAAAGAGCAGTTCTCATAGGCTATCGCGTTTGCAATGAAACAACCGATTTTTTTATTGCATTTTGCAGACAAACAGCAATATTTGGCTGGCCCGTAAATGGGTAACATTGCTTTTTGGGGTGAATGATTTCATTCAGGGTAATTTTGTACCAGTTTAAAGCAGATGATACCTGTTAGCGCGCAAGTCCTGGCATAAATCACATTTTGCCGTCAAACCCTTCATAGATTGCCTTCAAGATTACATCTTTTCAAGGCTGCTTAAGGAGAAGGTGCAGGTGCTGGACTGGCCTGCCTGCATTCCCAACTTACCCCCAACAGAGAATATGTGGTGTATTTTGAAATGCAAAATGCGACAAAGAAGACCCCAAACTGTTTCACACTTTGAGACTTGTTGGCAGGAAAAATGGGACAAAATCACAGATGAAACATTTATTCACTTGATGTCTTCAGTTTGTAAATGTTTTATTAAATGTTGTGACAAGTTTTTAAGGATGGAAATAATCTTAGAATCAAAAATTAACTTTGAATCAAAGTTTACAGTTTATCTTCACCTCCAACTTCACAGTGCGTTATAGATCTGTTTACAATGGCCTGTCATCTTGCTGTTGAGGTTGCCCACGACCTGTGCAGTTGTACTTGGACAAAACATCTTTACGTTGTCGTATTTAGCAGATATTTACCTGCATAAGTCACACTTGGTTCCTTGACAGTTACATACCCAGCCACTGACCCATTTGCACATTCAGTTTAGCAGAATGAGTTTAACGGCTGATCAGAAAACGATATGGATCTCTTGTCAGGGTTAGAGAAAAAGTGGACTCGCTAGAGTGCACAATACTCAGACGAAAAGCTGAGGCACAAAGACCTGAACCACTAAGGTCTCAAACGAGACGGACTAGAAGGGACCAATCCCAAAAATAATGTAACTCAAAAGTACACTCCTGTGGGAAGATCCCCACGAAAATAAAACCAAAGAACTGAGGCTTCAGGAGTATTTCTATGAACAGCCCCAAGAAGGAAAGAGCTAGGTGCGAAGTACCACACGGATATTTAAACACCAAAAACCCTCGGCGGATAAAAGGATAAATTCCGCGAGCAAAAATAAAGAATTCAGCAAAAGGTAAGGCAATGCTTACTAAACTCTTGGCAAAATACTAGCCGCAAATCAGCGGTCAAAACCTCTGCATAATCTGATGAAGTGCAAAACGACACTAACGCAAAGAAGTGCAGGAATCCTGGAAAATATATAGACTTCGCACACCTGAAACCAATTACTAATCAGCCACACCAGCAGTCAGCAGGTAGAACGCAACCAGATAGGAAAAGATAGCCGATTAACAAAAAGGGCGTTGTTAGCTCCTCGACGATAGTTTCTTTAGTACTAACAAGACAAAAGATGAGAGAAACCCCACAAATAAGACCAAACCAGTCCTGTCAATAAGAAAAATATCCAGAAGCTGAAAGCAGCTCCAATAAAGGCAGAAAAAAATCAAAGATAAACCTGCAACCATGACATCTCTTTTGTTGCTTTGCAAACTGAAGACTGGAAAACTGGAATGGATTCAAGTCAAACCACGTAGCTAAGTTCTGTCACCACCCTATGTTAATGTGGGGACAACCAGGTCCTATATGAAATCAATCAATTTTCAGACAAGTTCCATGGGCATAGTCATGGATTTTCTTCAAACTTAATATAATGTTGCTTTGGGTGCCAAATAAAAAACTACCAAGTTTTAGTTCAATCGGCCCGCCAGTTTTGATTTCCTGGGAGGGCAAAAAAGTGGGCGTGGCACCCCGGTTGGCAATATTTGCATTTTTTCCATTTTTAACAGGTTGCAACTCTGGAAGTAATAAAGCTGTTCCCATGATTTTTTCAGGACTTGTTCTCCAGGCACTGTCCCGCCCTTTATTGCCAATCAAAGTACAAGCCAATTCCGAAATAGTTGGAACAAAGTGTAAATTGTGAATAAAATCAAAACGCAATGACTTTCAAATCACACCAGCCAGTATTTTATTCACAATAGAGTAGAGATAACATAGCGAATATTGAAACTGAGGAATTTTACAATTTTATCCACAAAATGAGCTCATTTCAAATTTGATGGCTGCTACAGGTCTCAAAAAAGTAGGGACAGGGGCCTGTTCACCATGGTGTAGCATCCCCTCTTCTTTTTAACACAGAGTGGAGGCATCTGGGCATTGAGGAGACAAGTTTCTTGAGTTTAGCCATTGGAATTTGATCCTACTCTTGTTTAATACAGGCTTCCAGCTGCTGGAGAGTTTTGGGTCTCCTTTGACTAACTTTTCGCTTAATAATGCGGCAAATGTTCTCAATCGGTGAAAGATCAGGACTGGAGACAGGCCAGTTCAGCACACGGACTCTTCTACTACGAAGCCATGCTGTTGTAATAGCTGCAGTATGTGGTTTTGCATTGTCCTGCTGACATACACAAGGCCTTCCCTGGAATAGATGTCGTCTGGAGGGGAGCATATGTTGCTCTAAAACCTTTACATACCTTTCAGCATTCGTGGTGCTTTTTAAAACATGCAATTGTCCCACACCATATGCACTAATCCATCCCCATACCATCAGAGATGCTGGCTTTTGAACTGAACGCTGATAACATGAGGGGTGGTCTTACTCCTCTTTAGCCCGGTGGACATGACGCCCATGATTTCCCAGAAGAATGTCAAATTTGGACTCGTCTGACCACAAGACCCTTTGCCACTTTGCTACAGTCCATTTTAAATTAGCCTTGGCCCACAGAACACGGTGGCACTTCTGGATCATGCCCAACAATGGCTTCCTTTTTGCATGATAGAGTTTTAGGTGGCATCTGTGGATTGCACGGCAGACCGTGTTTACAGACTGTGGTTTCTTGAAGTATTCCTGGGCCCATTTAGTGATGTTAATGACAGAATCATGCCGGTGAGTGATGCAGTGGCGTCTGAGAGCCCGAAGATCACGGGCATCCAGTAAAGGCTTTGGCCTTGTCCCTTACGCACTGATATTTTTCCAGTTTGTCTGAATCTTTTGATGATGTTATGCACTATCGATGATGAGACCTTCAAAGCCTTTGCAATTTGACGTTGAGGAACATTGTTTTTAAAGTATTCCACAATTTATTTACGCAAGCCTTCACAGGTTGGAGAGCCTCTGGCCATCTTTACTTCTAAGAGACTCAGCCTCTCTAAGACATCCTTTTTATAGCCAATCATGCTACACACCTGATGCCAGTTAACTTAATTACTTGCTAAATGTTCTTTCAGCTGATTCTCTTATACATTAATTGCTTTTTCAGCCCTTTTTTGCCTGTGTACCAACTTTTTTGAGACCTGTTGCAATCAGAAAGTTTGAAATAAGCTCATTTTGTAGATAAAAATGTAAAATGTCCCAGTTTCAACGTTTGAAATGTTATCTATGTTCTATTATAAGTAACATATTGGCTCATGTGATCTGAAAGTCATTACATTTTGATTTTATTCACAATTTACACTTCGTCCCAACTATTTCGGAATTGGGGTTGTAGTTTTAACCCTTTTATTGTCATTTTATAGACTCTCAAAAATGCTACTTTTACAAACCGGAATCAAAACATGTACATTTAAGGGTACTATTTTCACACTTATTTGATGACGTGGATTTGCGGTCATATCAGGAGGAGCCAAAATACATTTTTGCCTATGTTTTTGTTTCCTGCGCTTGTATTGAGTAGATTGCCTGATTGAGTTGATTGCCTAATTAGCTTCTGTCATGTTGTTTGCGTATTATCAGATGATTGTGTCAGGTGTGGCAGTTCAGTCAGTGTAGAGGGTGAGCCTGGTTTGAAATTTTCTGTTGACTGTTTTCATTTACGTTTCTTTCACGTTGGCCTTCTGTTCTTTTCATTTACGTTTCATAAGTTTAAGTACATATTTTTGGACTTTATATTTTGAGTTAATAAATCATGGTAAACTGCAAGAAGTTGTAGGATTATATTTGAACCCTGGAACGCGTCAGACTGCCAAGTCTTTATGAATGTGTCATAAACATTATGTCAATGTCATGAACGTTTATGACTCAAGACAACCCAAACAATGTCATCTTCTCATTACAAAAACCGAATGACACTTAATGACTGCAGTCATAAACGTTTATGACATTGACATGTTTATGACACATTCATGACTGTGTCATGTAACAGTTATGACAGTGTCATGTCACTCTTATGACAATATCTTCAAGTAAAGTGTTACCCAATAATTTAAAAGGCTTTCCACTATGGCACCATGCTGTAAAATGTACAATTTCAGGTCCAGGTAGTTTTAAACTGGCCTGCTTTAAAATATTTTGGGAGAACACTGCAATCTCTGCCTGCTGCAGAATATTGAGTGAATACATCCATCTTTACAAAGCCTTTCACTTGTTTCCATTTCACAAATTAGTTTCTAGGCCGTATGCATGCCATAATGCATAGGCTGCTTCATGTAATTTACATGTAGGCCCTACTCAGTACATTGAAAAAATATATATACTATTCAAAAAAAGTAGGGGATATTTTATTTTGAGATCAAAATTTTCACATATACAAAGGGATACGAAACCATGTTGTATAGTTCCTTACTGAGGAAGCATTTCCAAAGAAATTCATCACCCAAACACATCAATGACACTCTCACGATCTGCACGGGATGCTATTGATGATCAAGGGGGTTGTGCCACAAATTTGCATGACTCTGAATTGGAAGGTTAGAGCCACTGTAAAGGAAGATTTTGAAGAGAAAGCATCAGATTATCAGTGGTTGAAGTCGTTAATTAAACAGAGACCATGCGCCGTCTAACACAGGAGGAGAGGTTACGTGCCCTTGGCATGCTACAGGTTGGCACAAGACAGGTCGTTGTGGCAAGGGCAATGAATGTTTCCCAGTCTGTCATCAGCAGATTATGGTCCAGACATCGTGCTACAGGGTCTGTTCAGGATAGACCACGATCCGGTCGACCCTAGGGCAACAACTCAGGCTCAGGACAGATTCATCCGCACTATTATCTTGAGAAATCGTATGGTAACAGCAAATCAGATAAGGTCTCAACTTCAAAGGGATACTGGCTTGGTAGTGAGTGGCCAAACCATCAGGAATCGTCTGCACAGATTTCACTTACGCGCCCGACGTCCTCGTGTCATTCCCTGTTTGAGGGATCGTCACATTAAGGCCAGACTCCAATGGTGTCGTCATCATCAACGCTGGGATAATCGCCGATGGAACAACGTAATGTTCTCAGATGAGTCGAGGTTCACTGTGGACTTCCTTGACAGACGCAGGAGGGTTTGGCGCCGACGTAACGAACGTTTCCATGATGTTAACGTCATTAGACATGATCCGTATGGGGATGGATCTGTAATGGTGTGGGGAGGCATCACTGCTGCCGGCAGAACAGACTTGCATGTTGTTGCTGGACGTGTCACAGGGCAGTACTACGGGACAAAATCTTGGCACCCCATGTTGTGCCGTTTGCACGTTGTTATGGCCGCCCGTTTCATTTTCCAAGATGACAATGCCAGATGTCATAGGGCCAGGATCGTTACAGATTACCTCCAGCAGCAGAATATCACTACATTACCATGGCCAGCACTCAGTCCGGACCTTTCCCCCATCGAGCATGTCTGGGACATGCTTGGACAGTGGCTACGCCAACGTCAACAACCTCCTGCCAATGTCCAAGAACTTGCTGCAGCATTGCAACAGGAATGGAATAACGTTCCCCAAAATGACCTGGGGCGTCTCGTTAGGAGTATGCCACGCCCGAATTCGAGCTTGTCTTGCCAGCCGAGGGGTTTTACCGCTACTGACTCTGTTTCACAATGGTGGTAAATTTGCTGTGTGACCCTGTGTTTGTGTCGACCCTTATTCTGGAGAATCTGTCCTTTACTGACTGTACACAGGGTTTCAAATAAATTGACAAATGTTTCCTTAATGTTTTTATGTCATTTTTTTCCTTCCTGACCTCATGATCTGCATTTCATGGTACTTGTAAATCCAATATCCCCTACTTTTTTTGAATAGTAATATTAATGGTTTTACTACTTATCTTGAAGAAGTTATGTTTTTTGAAGGGATTCTTTTTAGTCCTTGTGCCCAAAACTTGAGCATATGTCTTATGACAATCGTTGAAGTTGAGGGTGTTTCCAACAGTGCAAGATTGAGAGGTTCTTTCATCAACTTGGGAAGCCATTGTCTCGAGACCTGCTAATTAGCATGCCTGCCACCTATAGAACTATTGAGGAATCACTGCTGCCTATTTTTGTGAGGTATCGTTCTGGAACCAAAGGCGAGACCAAAAAGATTCAGCAAAAATGAGTTTTATTGAAGCTGGGAGGTGAACCCCCACAGGGCAGAAGGCAACGGTACAGAGTCCACAGTCCAAAATCAGAATCCTAGGGACGTAATCTAAACTGAACACAGGGCAGTAAACACAAAACTCTGGGTCGGGCAAAACAGGTTCGGTACACAAGCACAGGAATGTCAGAGGTGAATCCAAAGCCAAAATCCAGTAGACGTAATCCAATTCGTTAACAGGGCAGCAGAGACAAAACTCAGGGTCAGGCAAAACAGGTACGGTACACGGGCACAGAAGTATCAAAGAAAAAGCCAAAATCAGAATCGGGGACGTTCCAGTCAGAAGTATAACACTAAAGAATACAAGGCATCAACGATCACAGCACAGGGAAAACGTTCTGACGAGAGCTGAGAGCGAAATGACTGCTTAAATACACGTAGGGGAAGTCACATGCTATGATAGGGAACAGGTGAGTTGGATCAGACTAATTAACAAAGGAATGAACATGAGGAAGTTCCTGACTACATGAAATTGGCAAAAGCCAAAACGCGGACAGGGATCACAAGACAGCCTATAGACAGACATACGGCTCTGGTTAGGGAGTTCTAACGTGCACAGATAAGGAGGGAGAACAGAGTCTAACAAGTGCGGAGGTTCCGATGAAACTGCAGCAAAGTAGATTGAGTAAAGCCAAAGGGGTGGAGACTAGAATAGGGCGAATGCTGAGTGCTCGTTCGTCAATTAGTAAAGTGCAGCTATACAATCCTTAGTGCTCGTTAGTAAGTTAGTACATAAACAGTGTTAGTTTGGGTTAGTATCTTTAACTAAAATAATAAACTGTTAGTCTGGTTAGTAATTATAGAAAAGCAAGGTGAAGGAAGCAAACGAGATTGGAAGGAATGATTGAAATCCCAGAAACCATGAAATCACCCGAAAGTGTGGCATGCAATACTGGGGCAGTGAGCGATCACATGACATAAGACCAGACAGGGGGAGACAAAGTGCAATGCATGGAATGAGACAAAACATGGACCGGAATAAAACTGCAAAGGTGGAATATGGCAAGCCAAACAGAGACAAGGCAAAAACAAAACATGGCATGGAATACAAATCAGAAAACGATCATGGTCAGACAAAGCAGAGTCATGATAAACATGGCAAACAAGGCAGAATCACAACAATTTTAACATAACATAACATGTGTGGCAAGAACAGGCCATTCAGCCCAACTAGGCTCGCTAGTTTTTTTTTTTTTTTCTATTGCTTCAGATACTCAAAGACTCAATGGTATCTAGCTTTAAGTCAAGGCTGCTCTTGAAAATTCCCAAGGTTTTTGGAAGGACAGCAACAAAAACGGCAACTCACCAGTTTGTCTGTCATCTTCTATTGCAGCACTTTGTTCATTTTGCAACACAAAAAGATGAAAATATATGGAAAAGACGCACCTTTTTTAATGAAGGTATGCTAGTTCCATAAAGAAATTTATTTTGGTGGTGATACACATCAAGAGCTTTCCAAAAATATATGTTTCATTAAAATTGAAGGATACACACATCCTGAAAAAAGGGGCCGAAAAAGGGTCACCCTCCACTGGGGGTAAAATATGGATCAATATTACCAAAGAACTATAAATGCAACAGGATATTAATTGGTGGCTATAGAAAGCTATTGACCATTACTAATAGCTGATATTACCACAAATCCACATATGTCATTAGATGGGTGTGAAAATGGTACCCTTAAATGTGTAAGTTTTGATACCGTTTGTAAAATTAGCATTTCTGAGAGCCTATAAAACCATAACAAAAGGGTGAAAACTACTTTGATTGGCTACAAAGGGTAGTGCAGTGCCCAGGGAACAAGTCCTGAAAAAATCATGGGGTTAGCTTTATTAGCTCCAGATTTACAGCCTGTTAAAAAACCAACTTCACAAAAACCTGTTACGTTATAGCAGCATTGTGTTGTGATTTCATGACAACAGTAAAATTTTGTTTACAGTCGCAATTTCAAGTTCTTCAGCTCTGATCCCATTGTGCTATGGCACGGCAGTACACAATACGGACCAGGCAGCAGTAGGCCTACATAAATTCAATATTTTCTCGTCATTAATGACTTGTGAGAATAGTTAATTAGTTAAGAAAATTTCGACTTTTGTCTGAATTCCTTCTCGTATACTAACTTGCCTCTGTTTGCACATCAGTACTCACTAGTGAAATATACAAGTAGCCGAAGAGACATGTATCTGAACCCAAGTGAGATTATATATTTTGTAAAAATAAAATGATCAATTAAAAAAACGAAAGAAAAAAGACAGGTTAGCCTGAATGGTTCTGTTAATAAAAATTAGGGAACAAGACTATATTGAATCATCATGTTGCTAGCATGGTGCGCCACTCAGGAAACAGGAAGTTATTTACTTTACTTAAACCAGGATACCAACAAGAACATATTGAAATTGACCTGGTCCCAAACCTGGGCCATGTTAGTACGGTGAGGGTTGCCCCACTATTTTTCCCCCACCACAACACCAAGATTATTCCCATAGCCCCAACTGTTCTGCAACATTGAAAAAAATCTGTTTTTAAAATATAGAACTATTCACAATTAACCTGTTCTTGGGTTGACTTTAAGCAATGGTGTCCAATCTTCTCCATATAGGGCCGGTGTGGGTGCAAGTTTTTGTTTTAGCCCAGTGCCATAACACCTGATTCCACTAATTAACTGATCAGGGGGTTTAGTCAAGACCTTGGTGAGTAAAATCAGGTGTGTTAGTATTGGGCTGTAACAAAAAGCAGCACCCACACCGGCCCTTTGTGGATTAGATTGGACACCCCTGACTTCAAGGTACCAGAATTCCGTGCACCCTTGGCACGCTATACATACAGCCACCATGGATGTTAGCTGTCCTTAGCAGCCTCAGTCCAATACAAAGTCTTGTAAGCAGTGGGGGCGTCGATACTGCCCTCTGCGCTGGCCGTCTGGGTTCTCTGGTGGTGTAGGAGGGGGAGACTGGGCTCGGTCATAACTGCGTTGTGGCCTTACATGATGCTGAAGACATTAAAATGCTACCATGGCACTGTAAGAAGCACCATCAAAGAAGCCAGTTTGCTGAAAACTGGTGGCTATAGAGGGGCAAAATGGAAGTTAAGTGCCTCTGATGTTTGTTTTCTGTGTATAACAATTTTTTAAAAAAATTTGCAGTTGACAGAATGATAACTCCATAATGACATTAATAGTGCCAGAAGTGGAGATGAAAGTATCAAGATCTATTACTTCCAGATGCCTGTGTGAAAATAGTCTGATTGGTCGTGTTGCTGCGAAGAGCTGGCAACATCAAAAGAAGACTTGAGTTTGCCAAGAAATTCAAGCATTGGACACCATTGGACTGGGAACAAGTCCTTTGGACCGATGAATCAAAATTTGAAATTTTCTCACCCAAACGCAGAACGTATGTGCACCATGGGGTTGGAGAACGTTTCAAAAATGACTGTTTAACCCCTTCAGTAAAACATGATGGTGGTAATATTACGGTTTGGGACTCAGTTTGCCCAAAAAGAGCTGATGATCTCATAAAAATCGACGGAATCATGGATGAAAGGAAGCATGAGGACATCCTTATGAGGTACACATTGCCAGCTGGGAAGAGTCTGTTTGGTCGGGGACAAGATAATGACCCTGAGCACACTTCTAAGTTGTGCAAGAATGATCTCAGTTGTACAGAAACATCTGGTGACGTAAAAGTTATGATTTTGCCCGCTCAAAATCCAGACCTTAATCCAGTTGTGCAAATCTGTTGTAACATTGAAAAAATCTATTTGGAATTAACTTCAAACCATATGAAATGGTTTAGTGAGAGAGGAAATAAAAAATATGTGAAACTATGCCTGACAGATTAAATTCTGAAATAATAGCAAAGGGTGGCCACACTAGATATTGACTTTTTCTCTGAAAAACACTTATTATGATTATTATTTTTGTTTTTACTATATATTACCTGTTTACTTATTTTCATCTACTGTATATGATCCAACGTTACATGAAATTAATACTTGAGTAGGCCTACTTGGTATCTAATTTATCTTCATTTTGTTAAGTGTATAATTGCCAGCACACACTACTGTGAGTTTGGTTTAATTCTAATATAAAGAAGTGTTTTGTTTTTTTGTTTTTTTTTTGATATTCATGGGCTTGATTTTCTGCCTTTTTGTCGGAAATAGTTATATTTCTCCAAAGGAAGGAATTATTTCTGTTGGCTGCTTCAATATTGAAAGACTAAAACGTTCCACCATTATTGGGGAGAACATAGAAGACAAATTCCCCATCATGTACAAAAAGAACAGTAGTATTATTAATAGCCATGAATCTATCAATCTAAACATTTGTGGGTACATATGTAACATTTTAAACTGCAGTTTTGAAGTACATTATTCATGAGGGAACCGTCAAGGTCGCCAGTTGATCAAGGATCTTTTCGCAAATGTAGCACTTGGAACAACTTTGCTATTCCTCTGATGGGTTTGGCGTTGATTATTATTATTATTATTATTATTCAGGACATACTGCACCGGTTACCACTTCGACGCTACAACCGCGCCTGCGCACAAACGAATTTTACCGGAAATACGACTTTGTCTCCTGATGTTGCTTTTTTCGCCATTTCTAGTTTCCGACGATTATTTTGGACAAATGGTGACATTTAAATACCTCCTGTACAGTGAACTGAAACTATTCTACTTTGTTCATTTGTCAGCTTGCCTATATCAGCATGGAGGGGAAGGAATTCTGGACCCGACCAAAAGTGGAGCAGCTTTGTAAACTATGGAGAACAAAACCATCACTGCACAATGTTGATTACGAGTATCACGACAGATGGCACAAAAGGCGTGACACCGAGGAAATTGCTCAACTTTTGGGCACGACGGGTAAGTCGGTGTCTCCTGTCTCTCTGAAGAAATCTTTAAAGACGTCTGTTTGGCTAACGGAGCTAAATAAGACGCATTTCTGCTGTCAAGGAGGGAAATGTGAGCCAAATTGACAAAACGGGTGGTAGTGGTAACGCTAAGTATGCCTGTAGCTACTGCAAAGCAAGGGTAATGCAACATAAATTTCCTTTATGGCCAACCAGTTCGTTAAATTGTCATCGTTTTTACACATACACAGTATGTGATCGCCCATAAAATTTAATCTTTTGGGGAAGAACAGTTGTATCAGAATTGTATTCGCTGCAGCTAAATAGATCATTGACGTTGAAATAATTTACGCTTTAGTCGTTATAAACTGGGCATTTGAGAATAATATCTGTCCGAAATGCATCACCGATGCTTTTTTGTCCGTGAATCAAGATTTATGTAAATAAATGTGACCAAATGGCTTACTGGAGTGCAAATTATGTATTTACTGGAGCTGTCAAATGTGGAGCGAGCACAAATGCTGCTGAAAGCACCACTGTACCGCAGGAAACCTTGCAAAATAACTTCTAGTCGATTGAACGGGACCGTATTTAAGTAGCCCCGTACATGTTTCTTTTTTTTCATTTCTAGCAATGGCCAGACTAACAAGCAAAACTGTTAAGGGGACCTATAGCTAAGCAAAATGCCAATTTTGGTTCAAATTTTTAGTTTTGAGGTAAGAACATGAAGTGGTCCTTCAAATAGTCCGTAATATGGAGTCGTGTTCCGAAGGAAAAATTCGTCACGAACACTGTCTTCAAGGCTGGAACAGCTGCTATGAGTTTGGTGACTTTCAATGATGGCCAACGAGGAATTGCTTCCATTCTTATGAAACTTGGCATAAAGGCAGGGGCACACTCAGTGAAAAACTAGCACGAAATGGACAGAAAACGTGTGAATCAGAGTGAAAAACGCGCACTAGAACTTGGAAAAAAAAAAGAAACGTATAGACGCTCGACAAGCACGTAAAACTAGAGAAGAAACACAGATTGAAGAGCCCTGCTGAAAAAAGTCAGAGAAACCATTAGGCAACCATTAGGCACAGTCTATTGGTTTCTAATGGTTCCTGGTGGTTTTGTAATGGTTTCTAATGGCTACTTATGTTTTCCTAATGGTTCGGTTTGTTTTTCTAATGGGATTCTATTATCTCCTACACAAATGTACAGGACTTTAACTGGTCCCTACTAATGATTCCTACAGGAGTCTAATGCTTCCTAGAGAAGTCTTAAGGGTTCCTACAGGCGTTTCTATACCAGTCTAATGGTCACTATACAGTGGTCTAGTGGTCACTACAGGGTGTAGTGGTCTCTAATGGTTCCTAATGTGATGGAGGAACACAGATGTTATAGCCTTTTTTGGCGATCACATCTGTGTGATTTCTAGTGGGTCCTTGTGTAGGCTATACAGCATGTTTGTAGATTGCAGTGTTCAGTGATTTCATTTAATACATTCCAAGATCACCTTTGGCCTTATGCGATTAAATTTGTGATTAAATCATATTTGGCCTTTTGTGATTAAATCATTGTTCATGACTCATCAATCCAAGAGGAGGGAAAAGAACACAACCTGATGGTTTGATGGCTCATGTTCTGAAAAAATTTAATTAAAATCACAAACTGCAATGAGTTGTCACGCCCCATATGTCCTGTTCCCAATTCAGAGGGGAAAATATCGGAATACATACGCAATTACACATATGTATAGACATGTCTCTGCTGCCCAGTGTTAGGACTCTGCTGTAATTTCTGTTGCAGCAGTAGGTTTCTCAGTATGTTTTTCTAATAGTTTTAGATCCCAATGGGACCAGTTTTCTAATGCTTTTAGCTCCTAATGGAACCAGTAGCTTTCTAATGGTATTACATTCTAATGGAACCAGTAGCTTTCTAATGGTATTACATTCTAATGGGACCAGTAGGTCTCTAATGGTCTTGCATTCTAATGGGACCAGTAGGTCTCTAATGGTCTTGCATTCTAATGGGACCAGTAGGTCTCTAATGGTTTTATATCCTAATGGGACCAGTAGGTTCCTAGTGGTTTCTTCTAATGGTTCCTAATGGGGTTCCAATTCCCATTAGACCATTAGAAACCTAATGGTTCCTAATGGTTTTTTTCTAATGGTATTCTACTGGATTTTTCAGCAGGGAGTTATTATGAGGCTGGTGCCTTTTAAGGAGGTAAAAAAAAAATCCTAAAAACCACTAAAAACAAAATACTTAATGTATTCCTCCTGAGAACATTACTGTCAAACTTCGATCACATTATTACTGCCAAACTAAAATCACGTTTTTCTAAAAATACAGATTTTCAACAAGAAAATACAGATTTCTCAGCAACTGTACATCCAATTAACTTCATATTTTGCAGTTTTCTTCAAATTGTGATCTATGTCTGTACAGAGCTCTTTTTGCAATATGTATCTCTGAATATGAGTAAATCAAAATATGCATATTTAATCAGCTGTTTCCCTCTGAAATTGATTTAGGGGGGTCAAAATCAATACTAGAACATGGAAACCTGGAAAAAGAAGCTCTGTAGTGACATTAGGAATGTTTTTTCCTTCACATTACAGCTGAAATTATAACCAAACACTGTTTAGTTATCTCAATAACCGCATTTCTCTAAGTATCTATATAGTCATTAAAACAGCCATTGCCATGGCAACCACTGATGTGATGCTACAGAAACTCAGTGTTTAAACTTGCAATTTCTAAAAGAATTATTTAGATAATAATTCTTAGTTTAGAAAGTGAATATCTTGGAAAAATGTTTGCTTAACTATAAGTCCCATTAAGTCTGTTTAGCTCTCAAGGTTGATTTTATGTTTAATAAAATCTATTAATTTTGAGATGCATGCACATGCACCTTGTCTTTGCTCAACAGTGGAAGAACTACTGAAAAAAATGAAGAACTTACGAAGTCAGTATGCCAGAGAGAGACGGAAGACTCGCTTTTCAACCATGAATAACTGTCAAGTGTCCTCATCAAAATGGTACCTCTTGTCAGTTCTTAAGTTTTTGGAGAAGTCTGATGCCTCCAGATCAAGCATTGAGGAAGCCAGTACAGAGGTACAGTTTCTAAATTATTTATTTATTTATTTATTTATTTTTAAATTCCATTGGTTATCTTTGGGGTCATTCCATGTCAATTCACACAGATTCCAGAAACTTCCCCTGTGACATTTCTCAGGTTTGACTGAGAAAAATTCTAAAATTAGTTTTTGACCCCAAATGAAGGAATCCCAAATTTCAGCTTCATACCTTTAGTCATTTCGGCGTTATGGCCCTGGGAAATTTGGGTGCCAGGCCCATTTTTTTCTGCACTTAATTTCTAACCATATCTAGAGACTAGGGATGGAAAATCTGAAGCTTCGAAACGTTTCAAAACATTCAAACCATTGATTCGAAATGTTTTGAAACATTTCAAAACTTGTGCACAACCCCTAAATGTAAAATCGCCGCCAAAGGTAGAACTCCCCCTAAACATAATAAAAATTAACGCTGAACGTAAAACTCACCCTAATTGTAATAATTTCTAACGCTAAACGTAATAATCGACCTTCCCCCTAAACGTGAAATTTCTAACGCAAAACGTAAATACTCAGCCTCCCCCTAAACGTAACAAAAACTGCCGCTAAACGTAATATCGTCGGCCTGCTGATAAAACTTTGATAAAAAAGTTTGATAAACTTTACAGGAAAATAAAAAATAATAATAAAACTAAAATATAATATAATAGTATAAAAATATTAAAATAAATAATAATATAAAAACATTAATATAATTTAAAATATAAATGTAAAAAAAAGTTTATTTTGCATGTAAGGATAGTGGACATACGAGTTGTTGTTTCTTATCAATTTGGAGATACAAGGTTTTACCAGCAGGCCGACGATCTTCAATGTTTTGTTGTTCATGAAGTGAGCTTCAAGTGTTCGACAATGCATTAAACAATATTTCGAGAATGCGGCGAATTTGACTCATTCAACAGGTGCTGCCTCACTAGCAGCCAAATCCGCCTACCAAAATTTACGTCATATCTATCATAGATAAAGATCGACGGTGATTCCACAAGGATTTTTTGACGTTAGCAAGTGCTGCCTGACAATGACTACCTGAAACATCCCTCTTTCCATAATTTTAACCGCTTTAGGTTTCTTAGATGTTGCCTTTTTCGCCGCGGCGGGCTTCTTGGTTTTCACGGCGACTTTTTTCACCGATTTCTTCTTCGCCTCAGCTTGCTTTTTGTTTAGTTTAAATGAGCCGGAGGCGCCAGTTCCCTTGGTCTGCAACAAGGTCCCCTTTGTGACCAGACTTTTCACCGCCAGTTTAACGCGAGAGTTGTTTTTCTCCACATCATAGCCGCTTGCAACCAGAGCTTTCTTCACAGCAGCCAGAGAAACACCGCCTCTCTCTTTAGAGTCGGATACAGCCTTGAGGATCAGCTCTCCTACGCTGGGCCCGGCTTTCCTAGGCTTGCTTGCCGCTTTCTTCTTGGCAGCTTTGGCCGGAGCGGCCGCAGCGGGAGCTGGAGCGACTTCTGCCATTTCTATTCTCGGACTACCTCCAATCGCAGTAAAGCTTCCGTATGGGGAACCCACTCTCGCCATAACTGTTGCAGGCCAGACTTTGAGCGAATCATATTTTATTCGTGCTATAACTCCTATTGGGGAGACCGGGGATGATAGTAACATTTTTTGTTTGAGCATCTGTAACTCAGGGATTCTTTATGCCAGATCTCTCAAACTTTGCAGCATAGTATCCATGTTTGTTGACTACAAATAGCACTCACTTAGACATCTATAACACAATCACAGAACATGTGAATTAGCATCAAATACGAAGAGTGCACCTGTTACAACCCACCCCGCTGCTGGGATGATTTGTAACACCGGGTGGGGATAGATGTAACACAGAGTCATTCATTTCTGCTGAAATAAAATATTCTAAATTCAATTCTGCAAGGACTTTATTGAAGAATAAAGATTTAACATTATCTACAAAAAGCAAAGTTCCTCAAAAACTTTTCATTCAGAGCAAAACAACTGCTGCATGTATGTTCGCATGAGTGCCCATTTGCATGCATGTGTGTAAGTAGAGGTCTGTGTGTGTTTGTGTGTGCGTGTGTGTAGGTATAAGCGTGTGTGCGTGTGTATGCGTGTGTGTGTGTGTGTGTGTGTGGGTGGGTATTGGTGTATGCGTGTGTGTGTGTGTGTGTGCGCGCGTGTTGGGTTAGGTGTGTGTGTGTGTGTGTGTGTGTCCAGGACTATTCTTTCACTCACTGTTGCAGTTGTGGCAAATGTAGGTGGCTGCCCCTGGGATGCAGGCTCTGTGGGCTCAGAACAGACAGTGTTACAACTATCCCCACCCCAGGCAGCCATTACATAGCTAGCTTTTTAAGCATGTGGGTTTAAAGTTAGCATGAATGCAAAGTACCTGATTAAACTGTAGAAACTGCTGTTTTAGGTATAATAAATGAAATAATTGTATCTACAACACATGAGCACAAGACAAAAAATAATCTTCATGAAAATTTTACTTTCTTACCTGAAAATCAGTTTTTTGGTTATAAAATCCACAAAGTTGCACACAGAGACATGCCATTTCTCCTGTGAGCTCAAAAAGGAAGTAGGGAGTGTTCTATATTGATGACATCACTGCATCTATTTCTGATTGCTCAAAAAGACAGTGTTACAACACTCCCCGGTCTCCACTACCCTGTATGTAATGGAACTGCTGCTAAACTTAATTTTCAGAAATCTGTTATTGGAGTTGAACGACTTCGGAGGACACTATTTACCAACTGTTGCCTTACCGAGAGTACTTGCTCAGAACCCTTGAGGCATGAATTCGTCTCATTTAAGAGACATGTTACTTTAACGAGACTACCAGCCATATCCACCTACCAAGGTTGACGTTACATCCATAATAATTGTATCGCCAATACTATGGTTTTGTGTCCGCGCGTCGTCCGCATCCGGAGACATTTCTGTGAGCATTCTACAGGCGACAACTTGAAACTTAGAGGGGCTCAGCCCCCCTCCATTTATCATCTGATTGAAAAATATTTTTATGTCAAATACCTGGAGAACGTCTTACAGTCTGTAGTTGTGAAAATGTGTGTTCCTATAAATAACTTATAAACGAATCCCCATTAATAATTGTTTTAATTATTTTCATGTGTATAATACGTAGGCTACAGGCCCCTTCCCCCATTCTGATGTGCTTCCACCGCCCTGATAACATTTCAACCGTACCATTATCTAACGCTTAGCACAAGCCCCCCCCACATATGTAACACACCTTGCCGCAAAACGTAAGAATTCCCCCTATATGTAACAAAGCTTAACCCAAAACGTAAGAACTCCCCCTATATGTAATAAACCTTAACGCTAAACGTAAGAACTCCCCCTAAACGTAACAAACCTTAACGCTAAATGTAAGAACTCCCCCAATATTTAACAAACCTTAACCCTAAATGTGAGAACTCCCCCCTAAACGTAACAAACCTTTACGCTAAATGTAAGAACTCCCCCAATATTTAACAAACCTTAACCCTAAATGTAAGAACTCCCCCTATATGTAACAAACCTTAACACTAAACGTAAGAAATCCCCCTAAATGTAACAAAGCTTAACGCTAAACATAAGAACTCCCCCTATATGTAACAAATCTTAACGCTAAACGTAAGAATTCCCCCTTTATGTAACAAACCTTAACGCTAAACGTAAGAACCTGTGTTTCTGTGTAGTGATGAAGTTAAATGGTGATCATTGTACAGTTTTGTAGCTTTCCTCAGATTGCTGAACTGTTTTACACTAGTTTCTTTCTTCTATTTTCTAATTTCACTGCCCTTCATTTGCATCATCGTGTGGCATATATAGTAAAAACCTTCCCGATCGAGCAAACTTCCTGATGGAAAAAACCTCAATTGTAGGCCAGCTCCCTTCAATCCACAAATGACAATTTAATATCTAAAATTCATTGAGGGGAAAAAAAAAAAAAACGCTTAGATCTAGATTTAAGAATTAATAAGAGATGTGGTCACCGAGGCTCCAAATGGGTGTCGCTTTTCTTTGTCTGTTTTCATAGAATTGCGATGGAGCTTTTCATTCCGAAAAGCGACACTACGTCTCCATAGCTTAAAATAAACTTAGCCGGGTCTACTCTTTCCTTATATCGTCGGCCTGCGGATAAAACCTCGTATCTTCAAAATGATAAACTTTACAGGAAAATAAAAAATTAATATAAAATTAAAATAAAATAATGTAAACATATAAATATAATTTAAAATATAAATAAAATAAAAAAATGTTTAATTTTGCATGTAAGAATAGTGGACATACGAGTTTTTGTTTCTTATCAATTTGGCAGATACGAGGTTTTATCAGCAGGCCGACGATATAAGGAAAGATTCGCTCAATGTTTGGCCTGCAACAGGTATGGCGAGAGTGGGTTAAAATTATGGAAAGAGGGATGTTTCAGGTAGTCACTGTAAAGCAGCACTAGCTAACATCAAAAAATCCTAGAGGAATCACCGTCGATCTTTATCTATGATAGATCTGACGTAAATTTTGGTAGGCGGATTTGGCTGCTAGTGAGGCAGCACCTGTTAAATGAGTCAAATTCGCCGCATTCTCGAAATATTGTTTTTGCATTGTCGAACACTTGAAGCTCACTTCATGAACAACATAAGATTGAATATCGTCGGCCTGCTGGTAAAACCTCGTATCTCCAAATTGATAAGAAACAAAAACTCGTGTGTCCACTATTCTTACATGCAAAATTAAACATTTTTTATTTTATTTATATTTTAAATTATATTTATGTATTTATATTGTTTTTTTATTTTATATTTTTTATTTTCCTGTAAAGTTTATCATTTTGAAGATACGAGGTTTTATCAGCAGGCCGACGATATCACGTTTAGCGGCAGTTTTTGTTACATTTAGGGGGAGGCTGAGTATTTACGTTTTGCGTTAAAAATTTCACGTTTAGGGGGAAGGTCGATTATTACGTTTAGCGTTAGAAATTATTACAATTAGGGGGAGTTTTACGTTTTGCGGCGATTTTACATTTAGGGGTTGTACAACTTGCTTGCTCAACAATGGCATCCACTGGCAGAAGTTGTTATTGCTGCATGACTATTTCTTGTTGTTATAGCACTGTTTGTTTATTCTGCCATTAAATGTTCTCATTCATTGAGAATTATTGTGTCAGGTCAGCCTTTTATACATAAATGGACTTGACAATTACATTTATTCTGATTCTGCCGAGTTGGTATTGCACCTTATTGTGATTATAAAATGTGGTATAAAAATGTAGATTCAGAAACATTTTGCTCAAGGATTTTTATTCAGAAATAATATTTCCTGCACATTTATTTTTTCAGCTGGCTTCTCTGCTTCTCTACCATCTAAAATCAAATTACAAGTTTATTTAAACAAAAACAAATAAACAAACATGCTTTAACTTATTGACACATTGGAAAGAGTACCTGGCAAGCTTTAGAAAATCATTCAATCAATCTATCTATCTTATATATTGAACAAACTGTATCAAAGTCCTCACAAAATCTCTCAACGCAACAAAGCACCTCAAACACCAGTATTTTTCCCGCGGCCTTTTAAAGCCTCACTGTGGTCCGATACCGATCATGTGACGTTTCGAAACATCTCTCGAACAACTTGTCAGAACCGGAAGTGATAAAACTTTTTGAGACCGTTCGAACTTCGGTGTTGTTGGGATCACACGGAGAAAAACTTTCATATGTGAGGAAATTCAAAATGGAGCCCCGGATTTCCCATGACCACTTGCTGCCTGTAAGCCCCTCCCACCAGCAGGCCAGGCACATAAAAGCAGTGGTCAACCAGTTTATCACTCTCTTGTCTCTTGGCTCTTGGCTCTCTGGACTCTCTCTTTTGGTTCTGCTCTCCCCCCCTTGGTGAGGCTCCTGGACCCCTGGGGACTGCTCAGGCTGGGGTACTCCTCCCCCACCTCTTAGCCCCCCTCTCCCCCGTGGCCATGCTGAAGCATCAGCCACGCTACCAGGAGTAGAGCAAGCCTTGGAAGCAACAGCTTGCTATTGAGGAGCGGCCAGCCTCCCTCCTCTTCCAACAGCAAAGACACGGACTTTTGCAGCACCGGAACCACTCTTTCCAGCCGGATCAGCATCGTCCACGATCGGATCCTCCAGCAACCTCCAAATCTCCTTCCTCTACTAAGGACTGGTAATGACTGGGCATCCAAACCTTCTTTTAAGACTAAAATTGACTGTGTGTATTTGTAAAATGATAGTTGCTGTGATTGTTTTTAGGATTGTGTTTTAGTAGGTCAGGATGGTATTAATGTGTAGCAGACAAGGTCTTGCATGCAAATAACCTCCTGTAGACTAACACGGCACCATTCCTGTGCAAAACACACACATCTCTTCATTTTAACTTGATACATACACAACACAACATTTAAAGTCATTTAAACTGACTTTAAACACTCTTTCTTGAACTTTCATTGTTGCAAAGACTTGGTCTTTGTTACAGTAAGGTTGCCCTCCCCCACTCCACATGGTCAACAGGGCACCTTTGATCATCCTTTTGTTCCCTCTCACTCACACATGCACGCACACACACACACACACACACACACACACTCACATGCACACACACCCCTCCTTCATTGTGTATACAGTGTCAGTGTTTAGTGTAGTCTAGATTGTGTGTTATATTTGTTTCATTTAAATAAATATTCTTTAAAGACATATGCTGTGGTTATTGATGTTGTACAAGAGTGAATGAAATTGCCAACCTCTTCTATGTAGAACTCCGAATCCTTCAATTTAGCTATTGATTTGGTAAGTTGCTTACAATTATTAATTTAATTATTAATCAATTTCCACATTAATAGCTTAGTGGATATTGAGACTGAGGTTTTGTTAATTGGCTATCGTTTTCCCTTCACTAGGGAAGGGTGGTGCCCCGAGGTATTCATATTAATGTAATATTAATATTACAATATCATATGTTTTTGATAGTCAAATTAATAATATCATTTGGCAAATTGCCTCAACACATGGTGTCCACCTGTGAGGTGTAACCCCAACAGCCAGCACCCTTGTACGACGTGCCATTGCATGTACAACAACGTCGCCACTGCTCGGGCATTATCACCACAAAGGTGCCACTATTTGAGGCATTTCCCCAACATTGGTGTTCTGTGCGAGGCATTACCCCAACAGTGTCGAAATTGTCATCTCTACTAGTGACTCATAATTTCTCTTTCATAAGAGCTACAGGGCGAAAATTGATAAAGGGGTCATTGATTGCCTCCTGTCTTGGAACAAGTGCTTACAAATGGGATACTAGTTCCATTGTATACGATATTAACCCTTTAAATCTGGATTTTGTTTCATGCGATGATGATTTTTGGGATATTGGAGGGTCCAGGTAATTGAGATTTGTGTGTTTGAGGGCTTCCTCATCAAACATGATGACATTAACTCCGATGATTTTCAGGGACACCAGATCATTCATGGGGTTATGGGGGGGGCAAAATTGTCACTGGACAAACAGACCCTTCAGAAACCTCATTTTAGGCAATGATTTCACCATGTCTCCACTTGAGATAGATAATTTGCTTTTAATATGATCAACTTGCACACCTTATCCAAATTTAAGGCGAAGAAAAAGTTTGCTTATCCAGCTCCTTCTATGTGAACTGATTTTTAGCTAAGCTATTGTCATGGTGTGGCGTCCGTCGTCCGGAACATTTTTTATCTTTTTTTTGGCCTGATGAATTTTCGTGTAAATTTGCAATAACATACTACTAGACCACATCTCCTGACCTTTTTCTCAGATTTTTGATTTAATCATTTTTGTCCGTTTTACGGGCCCTTGAAATTTTGGCTCCAATGTTAAAGATAGGACTGAGAAATTTAAAAAAATTATTTTTCAAAAACTGTATGATACATTTTTTTCTAAATCAGGCAATCATCTTACCTTGGTACCATCAATGTACATTGCGAGCGCCATTTTGATTGAATCGACGGAAGTTGGTCTATTGGGGGCGCTGTACTTTATGAATATGCAAGATGGCCTGTGGTGGCCAAATGGTTGCAGATAGAGATTAGGGGCCCTATCTTACGCCAGAGTCCCTAAACCCGTTATTTGGGGATTTAGCATTGCGTAAAAGGCGTTCCCCCGCAAAAGTTGCGATCTTGCACACCTGCCTTTATTTCTAAAACACCTGCGCTACCTGTTATATTATGCATAGGCGTGGTTTGGGCGTTACGCCAGTCAAACCAATCAGTGTGCCAGGTGCCATTGCCTTTAAGAGCAGGTTGCGCTATCCCAAATCCTCAAACCGAAACCCGTGATGGACAGAGGAAGGTCCAGGGCTCGACAAGTACATTGGCCCGATGGCCCCAGACCTGTGGAAGTACTGATCGGGCCAGCGCACCTCGTCTTGTGCTTGCCCGATCGGGCCATCGCCAATCAATGCATGCCACAAGATGGCGCGATCGCGCCGGCGCACATAAACGCCTGTCAAGTCGTCCTCACGGGCACGATTTAACACGTCCGTCAGTCATTTCACGGGCGCGCCACTATTTGATACAAGCGTTTGCCCATTTCACCTACCGCGGTAGACCATGATGATGAAGACAATTTCATAATCAAAACTAGCAATCGCAACATTCTCTCAGATCTAGACTACCAGTGCCAGCTGTGAGGAAGCGTACTCATATTCAGTTCGGTATATCCGACGCATCATCATAGCCCTAACTAGCAATCTCGGACCTCAGTAAAAAAATTCAGAGAAAAAAAAATTCAACGTCTTTATCATTCAGGTTTTGTTCTCGGCATGTTTAGTGTTACCCGCGTGAACATGCAATGTTACATTTCACCAAAAATCAATTTCTGTTTGCACATTATTATTCTTTTCCTCTTATCTATGCATATTGTTTTGGGGAGTTTTCTTTAGTTCAGTAGAATTTATACATTAATCCTGTTTGATCTTTGACATTTTGGCGAGATAACTTCCTCCAAATTCGCGGTATTCTCCTCAGTATTGAGCTCTGCTGTGGAGAGGTAAGATGAAATAAGTGCTCTTCAGTGGTTTTGTAAAATGCTAAATGGAGTCGAAGATACTTCTTTGTAGAGGTCAAAGATTTTGCTCATTATTGCTTTGATGGTTACTTTGGAGTTTATACATTTTTATTTTATCGTGTATGGCACTTCTGTGAAGCATGCTAATTTACTTATCGTAAGTCCAGGCTAATGGAGCATTAGGTGGTTTCTCATGCGGTTCGCCGTTTCTTCCATCTCTAATTTAAAGGAGAATGTTCCTGCCAGACCTATGTAAACATTAATATATACCTTGATGCTGTAAGAAATCCACTGGTGTAACTTGAACTTCAAGTTACACCAGTGGCCAAAAGACGCAAAAATTACGGTGGTCTTAATGTTCTGGCTGATCTGCACTTAGTGAGAACGGACCGCTTTTGACAGGCGAAAGCCTACACCCAGAAACGGGGCTCTGTTAAATCCGTGAATGAATTTTTCTAACAACTACACATAATTTATTAACAACGCGTGAAGATTTAACTTTTAAATCATTGGTACCGTTATCCTCCAGTGCGACAAGAAGTTGTGTTTTTATGCATGCTATGTGAACACTAATGGGACATGCCTTAGGAGAGGTCTTGGCATGGTCCTCAGTGGTTATAAAACATCGTATTTGCGGTGCTTATGTGTGACCGAGAATGGAGCTCTGCTTATCGCCCGTCTGCTTAACTCAATTCTGTAAAATGAGCGATCATGACGATATGAATGTTTTAATGTGTTTAATTTATAAACAGTGGCGGTTCGTCGGCCATAACAAAGGGAAGCCAAAACCTCGCCCTTCAAAGCTTAATGACAAACCTTCCGCAGTTTACTTTTCTTGATCAGCAGTTGCTCTTGCGAATTGGTAGACGGACAGTCAAATTTATTTGCGATAGCATTGCTAGACATTGCACCACGAAATTAAGAAGGGTTTTCTTTCACACATGAATTACGACGTAAATTACCATAGGCCTACGTCTTTATAAATTTCGCGCTCAAGTAGCTCGTGAAACGGCATAGATTAGCAAATTGATCTGTGAGGCTCATTAAGCAATAAGCTGTGCAACATCGCATTCTTTACTTCCATATTAAGATTGTAGAAAACAGATTCTCGTGGCTTCTTGCGAAACTAATTTATACTAATTTTACTAATTTAATTTCTCGCAAACTAATTTATAAAGACGTATTGATAATTTGCGTCGTCATTTGCTATCGAAAATAAATTTAACTTAAGTCATTAAGCTTTGAAGGGCGAGGTTTTGGCTTCCCTTTGTTACGGCTGACGAACCGCCACTGTTTATAAACAATAAGCTATGGATGTTTGTTAAGGCAATTTGTGTAAAATCTATGGGAAAAAGATTTCCTAGCTGCAAGTAAAAATCCACTGAAAAAGGTCATCAAAAAGTCAGGCCAGTGAAAAGTTGGTTTGGGCCAGTGGAAATGACCAGTCACTGGCCCTATAGGGACAGTGAATTTTTCAAAACTTGTTGAGCCCTGAAGGTTGCAACGTTTCTCCGAAGACGAAGTTAAATTGCTCGTGCATGAGGTCAAATCCAGACTGGGGAGGATCAAAATCCCATTTTAGAAAATACCCACAGCCAAATCAATGCCTACATTGACTGCAACTATTTGCACTTTTTTCTTTATAAAGCGACTTTGAGTATTTAATAAAACGCTATATCAATTGCACGTATTATTACATTATTAGTAGCCTACTGATCGCACAAATTAATTACCAGGCAGGCTGCAGATGACATGACTAGCGGTGTCGCAGCCTCGCTGCCAGCTGGTCTCTCATTGCCCCTGCTACTGCTGGCACTATATCAGCATTTGGAGTCGGCACCTGCACTTCAGCTTGCCGCCTTCTATAGTCCGGTAATAATCTATCCTTAAACTTCAGCAGCATTCCATGGCGTAGGGCAATGTTGTGCAGCACACAACATGCCACAAAGAAAGATGCTACTTTCTGAGGACCATACTGTAAGACCCCACCTGACCTGTCCAAGCAGCGGAACCGCATTTTGAGCACGCAAAATGTTCGCTCAATGACAACTCGTGCGTGTGAGTGTTTTTATTGAAAGCGAACTCCCGCACACTTGTTGGCTTAATGTATGGCACCATGCACCACGTCTTTAATGGATAGCCATTGTCACCCAACAGCCACCCATCCAGAGGGGTGTCCCACTGGAAGACTGCAGGAATGACCGACTGTTCCATTATAAAAGCGTCGTGGCTACCTCCGGGATGATTTGCGTATACATTCAAGATGTAACCCCATGCATCGCAAATCACCTGGACCTTGATGGAATGGGTTCCCTTACGATTCACGTAGGCGCCACTGTTCAGAGCCGGAGCCCGAATCAGAACGTCTGTGCAGTCGACGGCACCCAGAACCCTACGGAACCCATATCTTGCCAATAAATCCCGCTTTACCTTGCGTTGTCTCTTGGGTGTCACAGGGATGCCAGTGATGTACCTACAGGCATGTCGGACTATGCTGGCAGTGACTGCAGTTATAGCCGAGCTTACGGCAGATTGGGTCTTGCCTCCAGTTGAGCTGAGTGGGTGTTGGAATGACCCACTAGCATAGAAAAATAGTGCCACAGTAACCCTAACAGCAACGGGCAAGGTATACGGACAGCTGGCAGCGGTGTCTACATCATCTGCAACCAGGTGACATAATTCCATCACTGCATGACGGAAGAGGCGCAGTTTTGTCACGCATTCTCGTTCTGTGGGAAATAATACTTGTATTGTATTATGATAGTTTTAGAATATTATATATAATATCATTAATGTATATTATATATAATAATTATTTATTATTTTAAAGTGGGAAAAATGATTGATACAAAATACAAACAGTATAGACTTACCTGAATGGCCCAGGTAGCTGTTGCGCTGGCGGTACACGCGTTCTGGGCGTCTTCTATTATTTAACTGGCGATCAAGGCGATTTAGTACCATCTCTGCCATTTTCTCAGGGGTTTAACTGAGGCTAAAGCAAGGTGGCTTTTTATAGGCGAGTTAATTCGGGTGGAGCCGCATGGAGCCGCATGTGCACGTCCACATGTGTCCAAGTGGACGTGCATTGAAGCCGCCTGGGCGCGCTCTTGTAAAAGCCCAAATGGGTAGCGGGTGGTTTGAGGACCCGCTATACGCTTTCCCTCACATGTGTGGTCAAGATAGCAATTGTAGGCAAAGCGCATAAACACGCCCTCGGGCACACCTCCAGGCGCAAATAAGGGAGTCGGCATAATGTATAGCGGGTAGTGTGGCCGCAAGATACCGTTTAGGGATAGTGGAAGCTGCTGAATGCGTAATTCACGGGTAGCGGGTAGTGGCAACGGGTAGGGCAGTGTGAAAGATGGAGCCCTAGGTTTGCATTATCGACATATAGGAAGTCATATATGACCTATACTTTGGCAATATTATATGTGACCACAGATGACTTTGAAACTCGAACTCAAAGGTCAGGGAATACATATATAGACATATATTAATATATATATTATATACGATATATATTCGTCAAACTCGAGGTCAGGGAATATATTAACAATGTTAAAAGATATGACTTGAGATTTCAAAAAATTATTTCTCAAAAACTGTCTAAATCTGGCAATCAACTCACCTTGACACACTTTATGTACAGTGCAAGTGCCATTTTGATTGAATCGACGGAAGTAGGTCTAGTGGGGGCGCTGTACTTTAACATTGGGTCTTATGGAGAATGGGGCAAATCGCCTGTGGAAGGTAAATGGTTGCAGGTAGAGATTAACTTTGTATTACTGACATATAGGAAGTAATATATGACCTATATTTTGGCTGTGTTAAAGGTTGACCTCAGATGACCTTGAAAGGTCAAACTTGAAGTCAAGCAAAATGTTACAATTTTCAAAGGCCTCTAGGCTTGAAAATATTGAAGATTGGGAACGTATATGCATTGAACACTTATAGGAAGTCATGTATGAACTTTCATTTGGTGGCCTTGAACTTGACCTTCGGCGACCTTCGAAGGTCAAACTTCACATAGTGAAATTTCAATGACTTCTATCACCAAAATTATTACAGATAGAGCTTAGGTTTGTATTGCAGGCATATAGGAAATCATGTATGAAGTTTCATTTGGTGACATTGAACTTGACCTTCAGTGACCTTGAATGCCCAAACTTCACAGTGAAATTTTAATGACTTATATCAGCAAAATGGTTACAGATAGTTTCGGTTTGTATTGGAGATGTATAGGAAGTCATACATGAACTTTCATTTAGTGGCCTTGAACTTGACCTTCGGTGACCTTTGATGGTCAAACTTCACATTGTGAAATTTCAATTACTTCTATCACCAAAACTATTACAGATAGAGTTTAGGTTTGCATTGTGGCCATATAGGAAGTCATGAATGAAGTTTCATTGGGTGACCTTGAACTTGACCTTCAGTGAACTTCAACGGCCAAACTATACAGTGAAATTTCAATGACTTATATCAGTAAAATCGTTACAGATTGAGTGTAGGTTTGTATTGGAGAAGTATAGGAAGTCATATATGAAGTTTCATTTGGTGACCTTCATATTGACCTTCGAAGGAATAGAGAAAATTCAATGACCTCTGTCACTGAAAAGGTCACAGATGGAGCCTAGGTTTGTGTTACTGACATAGGAAGTCACATATAAACTTTCATTTGGTGACATTCAGCTTGACTGTTGATGACATTTGAAGGTCAAACTTGACATAGTACAATTACAATGACTTGTATTGCCAAAACGGTCACAGATGGAGTCTAGGTTTGTATTAGAGACATATAGGAAGTCATATGAACTTTCATTTGGTGACCTTCATGTTGACCTTCAAAGGGCAAATGTGACCTAGTGAAAATTCAGTGACTTGTATCACTAAAACGGTCACAGAAGGAGCCTAGGTTTGTGTTACTGACATCTAGGAAGTCACATATGAACTTTCATTTGGTGACATTCAACTTGACTGTCAGTGACCTTTGAGGGCCAAACTCGGCTGTGAAATTACCCTTACGCTTACGCTTAAGCGTCTGAAGAAGAGCTTTCGCTCAAAACGTCACACTAATAAATTATTTTTGCATTGGAGCTCTTTTTGGTGTGTGGACCTTTTTTCGCTTTTACGGTATATTCTTTTTTGGTCCAGCCCCCATGCTTAATATGCTTTTCCATGATGTGCGTGTTGACTTTTTTACTCTGGCTTCCCAAACTCTAACATCCCCCAAAATGGTACACTGTCAAATCATAAAATAATCATATATTTAACACAAATCAACTTTTGACGTATGAAATTCAATATGAACTAATGATTTTCTCTTTGAATTTAGCATGAATTTATCAATATAGGAGCAGCTGTACATCAATGGTCACCAGTAACCTCTCCAAACACTTAACATGCCTTTTCTGCGTGATGAAGTTTAGAATTTTGTCAATTTTTCTTCAGAGTCCCACTAGCCAGCACACATACTCATTAAAGGAACTACTTATTTAATGGTAAGAACATTCACCCTGCAATGAAAAGCTAACAGTTCCCACTTCCAAGCTCGCGACCTTATATAAACACTTATCACACCTTATAAGGAACAGGTATAATTCCCTAACTCAGTAATATCTAAAATATACCTTATTTTAACAGAATAGACATTCCATTATCAGGAATAATCAGCCAATTTTGTACCCCAAATTGAACAGAATGGTGCAATGAATGTACCAGGGGGTCTACCAAAGTGCGTGAGCTGCTTGCATTTTGAAGAAACAAAAACCTCGACATTCGATTTCATTGAACACGGTATAAAAACAAAAAGCCACATTGAGCAAAATACAAACAGAGTAGCAGTATAACCTTTCTTCATTGAATCCTTCCTCCAGCGACAGATGTATCGGGTAGAAGGAACCCTCCAGTCCTGTTTCATCCAGAATAATTCCCATTGACCATGTCCGTACCTCTTTTAATTGGATGTCTTTTTTTCTTTGAAAGCGCGTCATTTTCAATTGCGCAACCATGCCCAACATTAGGAGAATACAACCCACCTTACTTTTACGGACAGGTTTGTATACTATTCTTATTGTCCAATCAATGTCTTTCAGTTACTGTGGAAAGTTTAAACTCTCTGGAATTGGGTAAGAAACTAGTCTATCAATACATTATTACCACGGAAGCTTCACGTGGGCGTGAACTATAAGTGTGTGTTAAGCAGATGAGCCTTAGTTAATAATTGAGTTATGGGCTATCAACATGAGTACTTACAAGGATATAAGGGAGTGCTGAATTCGTCGATGGAGGAGTCTATGCATAAATCCATGGTGTTTTTTTCATACAGCACCCTCCATAATTATTGGCACCCCTGGTTAAGATGTGTTAAAAGCCTTAAAATAAATTCAATTTTTATTGCAGAAGCATACTCTCACACTGAAAATTGTAGAAAAATGTAACCTTCAACTCAAGTGAATTTTAAGGGAAAAAAAATCCCTGACTAAGAAATAATTATTTTTCATAAAATCACCTGTTCCATAATTATTGGCACCCCTAACAATTCCTAGGAAATAAATGTAATTGAAGTATTTCTGTCATTTCTACAGTAGTTTACAAAGTTGATCAGAGTATCTAGGAACATTTAATTAGTAATTCATCACTTCCTGTTCCCCTGGGGTATAAATATGACGTGACACAGAGGCCATTTCTCTTATCCACTCTTCAACATGGGAAAGACAAAGGAACACACCATTCAAGTAAGGCAGATGTGTGTCGACCTTCTAAGTCAGGCAATGGCTACAAGAAAATAGCCACTCGCCTGCACCTGCCCATATCTACTGTCAGAGGAATCATTAAGAAGTTTAAAACAACTGGAACAGTGGTAAACAAGCCTGGACGAGGACGCAAGGTTATTTTGCCACCACGCACAGTGAGGAGGATGGTAAGAGAAATAAAAAGTTCTCCAAAGCTCACTGTTAAAGAATTGCAACAAATGGTAGCATCTTGGGGTCACAAAGTCTCCAAAACAACCATCAGGCGCTATCTACATGCCAACAAGCTGTTTGGGAGGCGTGCACGGAAAAAACCTTTTCTCACTCACAATCATAAACATAAACGTCTGGAGTTAAGCTAAGCAGTACTGGGACTTCAACTGGGACCGTGTGCTTTGGTCAGATGAGACCAAGATAGAGCTTTTTGACAACAAACACTCTAAGTGGGTCTGGCGGAACACAAAAGATGAGTATGCAGAAAAGCACCTCATGCCCACTGTGAAGTATGGGGGAAAATCGGTGATGCTGTGGGCCTGTTTCTCTTCCATAGGCCCTGGGAATCTTGTTAGGGTGCATGGCATCATGAATGCTTTGAAATACCAGGACATTTTAAATCAAAATCTGGTGGCCTCTGCCCGAAAGCTGAAGATGGGTCGTTACTGGGTCTTTCAGCAAGATAATGGCCCTAAACATGTGGCCAAATCTACACAGAAATGGTTCATCAGACACAGAATCAAGCTCCTCCCATGGCCATCTCAGTCCCCAGACCTCAACCCCATTGAAAACCTGTGGAGTGAGCTGAAGAGGAGAGTGCAGAGGAGAGGACCCAAGTCGCTGGATGATTTAGAGAGATTGTGCAAAGAGGAATGGTCGAAGATCTCTCTTTCTGTATTCTCCCATCTTGTGAAACATTATAGGAGAAGATTAGGTGCTGTTTTGTTGGCAGAGGGGGTTGTACAAAGTATTAACATCAGGGGTGCTAATAATTGTGGCACACATGATTTAATGTAAAAGAATTATTTCTTAAAGTGGGATTTTTTTCCCACTGAATAAATGCACTTGAAGTAAAGGTGGATTTTCCTCTTTTTTTCATTGTGGTCCTATATTATTTAGAAAAAAAGTGAATTTATTAGAAGCTGAAGAACACATCTTAACCAGGGGTGCCAATAATTATGGAGGGCGCTGTATGTGATGACTATAATTGATAGTAGAATGGCATAGTATCAATACTATGTCAAATTTTTGCTTCAGAAAACTGATTTTCTTTACTACTAATTAGGATACCATTGGCTCACTGTAGCTGAAGTGATTGCTTCAGAGGACGATTTTTTCTGAACCAGGGCTGTGCAAAATTCAGAATTTCAGAATTCAATTCAATTAAATGGATGAATTTGAATTTGAATTTGAATTGACTCCACCCACAGGATGTTGAATTGAATTTGAATTTGAATTACAGGAAGTGGAATTGAAATTCAATGCAATTCAGAGAAATTCATTCTCATAACATATCAGTGAGAATGAGACTTTTAACATACATTTTTCTTCCAAATGGAAGTACAGACACTAACATTGAGCATACATTTCCTTAGTGTTGGAAAGCTTAGCAATATATCTTCATTTCAAAGTAATAAAATGAAACAATGTTTTTGTAAATGCAGTACACTAAATATCCTCTCAACAGGTGCAGAGGAAGCAGGTATGGGCAGATATTTACATGCAAGTACAGCTAGGTTTGGGAAACTGTTTTGATTTTCTTTCCAGAACAATAAAGGATTGGCATCCTCAGGCAAACATGGTGTGCTCAAGTAAACTGGGAGCTCATGTGAGGCTGTGTCAATTGGGAGAGCAGCTGTTCGAGACTCCATGTAGGAAAAGAGTCTGGGCCGTTTCCTTGGTTGAGTACTAATGTCAGAGGTGGCACTGACTTTTGGACAGATAGACTCAACTTTTGCAGCAAGGAGATTTTTGATAATGACCTGTTCTTCGCCATTACACCAGTCTAATTTAAATCTTGGGTCAAGCGTTGCAGCCATCTGAAAGCATTCCATGTCCTCAAATTTTCCTAGTCGTCTCTCGAGTGAGGTTTGTAAGGTGGACACAAACTTCTTGTTCCCAGTCATCTTTGCATTTTTGATTGCATGCCTCAGTCCTCTGACACAAGGAATAACATAGCTTGATGTGACAGCTTTCTCTGCCTGACAACGGTCTGTGACTTCTTCAAAGGGTTCTAACACCTCACAAAGTTCCTGAATGATTTTCAGTTCATATGCAGATTGCTGAATTGGGCAGTGGAGCTCAGCAAGGACATCATTAGGAACTTTAAGGGCTGACCTCAGCATCTTCAACTGGCTATTCCAGCGAGTGACATTAGCAGGTTGAAGTTTGTGCATTCCCTCCAGAATCTCTGTAGCATGGGTAGATTTGTGGCAAAAAGCAACAAGTTTCTGCACCTTGCCCAGGAGGCTTTTTATTGAGCCAGCATCATCTAAGGCATCACGCACTACCAGTTGGAGACTATGCGCAAAGCAAGATATTCTCTCTGGTGGAAAATACATAATCTCCTCTTCCATATTCACCACATCAAGATCACAGGTGTCATCCTCTTCATCCTCACTCTCACTGTTAACATGAACTGGTGGAAACAGAGTAAAAGCCTTTATCATGTTGGATGCATTGTCAGTTACAATGAATGAAACCTTGTTCTGAATATTGTACTTGTCCAGAACATCGTTATAGACCTGGCAAATATTTTCAGCTGTATGTCTCCCTTTAAAACGCTGACAACTCAGCAGTATGCTCTGCAATTTGAACTCCACTAGAAAATGGCTAGTCATCCCAAAAAAGGATCTCATTGATCGATTTGACCATAAATCGATAGTCAGACAAATATGGCCAGTTTCTGCCATCAGATTTGCTAGATATGCTTTCATTGTATCAGAGCGTTGTGGAATGAGGGTCTCTCTGAGAGCTCTTCGGGTGGGCATTGTGAATGAGGGTTGGGCCAGTTCCAAGACATTAATGAAATCCTTATTTTCAACAGTAGAGAGAGAAGGAGACCATTTGAAATGAATGTTACAATACTATCTGTCAGAGCCACTTGATGTGTATTGGTTGGTGACCACTTAGAGGTTGAAGTTGAAGGATGACTGTCTTCATCTTGATTTGGTTGGCTCATGCCACTGCTGGAGGCAGACTCCATCAACATTTCAGGGTGTTTCTTCTGTAAGCAGAAAAGCCAATCAATATTCTCCTAAAGACTCTTCATAATAAAAGTGCCAGCAAGTTTTTATGGGGTACTACAGTTACATTTGTACTGCAAAAATTATTGGATTTTCTGGCTCTCTACAATGCTGTGCCCAGACTCCTGCCTACAAGGCTACTTTGCTTTCACATGATATGCCAAGATTCATGATTTGGACTTGCACAAACAAATGAGACATAGTGATTAGATGGACATTGTATTTCAAAGAGAGTCAGGTAGGAAATAATACATTAGTCTACATGTTTCAAGTGGTGATTAAAATGTAATGTATTACTGATTGATTCACAGTTCCCAATGCAAATACATGCCCTGGTCATCAAACTAAAAGCTCAAATTACATTACAGATTACAAATCTGTAAACTTACCTGGAGGTGCCGTTTGAAATTTGAGGTAGCTTTTATGGAACCGCGGACTGGAGTACTGCAGTAATTGCAGACTGCGCTGTGATTTCCATTTGTTGTGGGAATTGGTTCACCAAAATGAACGAGGACAGATGTCCTTTTACCTGTGTTATTATTTTGCATATTGCTGTAATTACAAAAGTCAAAGTATAAACCAGCTCTGGCCTTCAATTATTTATGGTTGTTATCAGTTTATTTCACTAGTGTGCTCCAAACAAAATGTCCGATATGTTTGGACAGCCATTTTAAAGACTTGGATAAAGCAAGGTATTCTGGGAAATGAAGTGCTGTTCTATCATCATATCAAACAGTTTGAGAGTTTTTACAATTTTAGTAATCTGTTTTATCTGAGTAGGCTTTTAACGTTAATAAAAACAATTACTACACTTTACTATTTACTATAATAAAGAATTGTATGTATAAAGTCCTTATAATAATATTTGTATGAAATTCATGTTGTAAATAGGCCTATATACTCTAAAGCTTCATTGTTAAATACACCATAATTTTGCATCATGAATTTATTTGAATTTCATGGAATTTCAATTCTACTTCCTGCAATTCGAATTTGAATTGCAATTCTGCTTTCTGTTTGCAACCTCAATTCAAATTCAAATTCAAGAATTGAATTGGAATTTAGGGGTCATTCTCAATTCAATTCTGAATTTCGTACAGCCCTGTTCTGAACTGCAATAATTTTTTTTGAACCGCTGGATACATACTATGGGCAAGTATATTGTGCAGTTTGCACATCATGCTGAGCTGAGGAGTTAAATTCAGGCAACTCCTGAAAAAAAGGGATTGGAGTGAACTCGTCCATATTCTAAACCGTGTTCAAGCTCGGATTGCTTGTGAATATTCAATAACTCAGAGCCGTATATAGAGAGAGTCTGGCCAACTCGAATCATGGGCGCCATGTTTGCTACCAACGGCAGATGATTCTACGGCTTAACCCTATGGGCCGGATACTATGGTCGCATCAAAATCGCTAGTTTTAAAATACTAAGAAGACTCGACATAGCATGACACTTTGCTTGTAGGATTATCAGGGTCCCTACACATGAACTTGAACATTGAGAACATTGTTCGTAGACAAAGAGTTTGCTTAAAAGACGTTTTTGTTAGCACGGGACCTACCTCGTGTTGTCTTCCAGGTTGTTGCCTTAGGTGAGTCCAGTGTTAAAAGCGGTACTTAAAGTGAAAACTTGCTAGCTACCTTAAGTTAGTTTTTACCAGAAAATAATGTCTACGAATGTTAATTAGACATGTTCACTAGTTTCAACTAGCGAACTAAACCTGGTTTCTGTCACATGTTGGTTAGTAATCGGGTTGCTAGCAGTAGTAAATACAAGCCAGCTGGGTATTTCAAATTATGAGGTGAATTTCAGTGGAGAAATACCGTGAAGGTGCCATTATTAATTAATTATTTTATATGCAGGAAGCACAGCAGCAAGCTAGAGAAACAGAGCAAGCTGTTGAGTATAGAGGTATATCAGGGCTTCAGGTGAGGTCATAATTATGACTTGTTCTGTGGAATTATAGGGAGAGTATTAAAGTTAGTCTCATGATGTTCAGCAAATATAACCTTTGAAAGTCAAAATGTCCCAATCAACTTTTGCTCAGTGGGGGAAATGAAAGAAACACGTAATTGTAAATCTAACATGATCCAGACTAATTAACGCTCGGTTTGCGGCTTGTCCAATTCATAGTCGGTGGTCCATTTTGAGGTGTTTATGGCGGCTGCAATTGCGTTACCGCACATTAAGATGCTTAATAGAGAGGATTGCGAGCTGGCTTGCTAACGTAGTTGTATATCCACCCACTTGGTATCAATGTCCAGGTTACAAGATCTAAGCGGGTTTCATGAGTGCGCAAACCATCTGGTTTGCAGGTGTCAGTTAAGGTTGCGTCAAGTTTATGTATGTGGCATCTTTGCATGACAATTTTGGAGGCGCCTTGTGTAGCATAATTAAAAAAACGGAGAAACGCTCGTTCGGATAGTCTCTGTATACAGTAAAGGCAGTGTCTGCACTCAGATTTACAAAAATTTTCCAGCGAGCGCGCATAGCGCGCTTGCATCACATACGTGTCCCTACTCCCTACCAATTCTCACATTAAACCTGCGCCCTTGGTGCCAAGGAGGCATGGGTTGCTATATGTTGTTTCACTTATTTAACATCTAACATGGTACGACATATTTAGTTTTTTTTAAAACCTCTTTGCGCAGAATCAAATCTGGCTATTTATGCATTACCCCATTTCAGGCTTTATAATTGAAGATTTGAGCTGCACAGAGAGGGGGGAAATAGCTTAAATGAAACAAGACACTTGTAGCATTTAGAATTCAATTGCATTTCAGTTTATTTTCATAATTTTAGTACAGAATAAGTGCTGCAAACAAAAAAATACCTTTGTGAATATTCAGCGTTGAAATTGTACAAAAATACCTAGAATTGAAAAATGGCTGGGTGTTAAAACAGTAGTTGATGAATTTGATGAACAACGGGGGATCATAAACTTTTTGACCAAAAGTGCATTACATCTGAGTGTGATATTCAAAATTACCCACTCTCTGAGCCCTCAAAATTGTGCACAGTCAACCGATAAAATAATTCTATTTATAACACAACTTTTGACTCATGAAGATCCATATGAATTAATGATTTTAAAGTGAAAATTAGCCTGAGTCATCTGTATAGGCATGGGTGGACATCAATGGTCTCCAATAGTCTCCCCAAACCTAAAACATGCTTTTTCTCAAAGATAAAATTTATTGTAGAATTTTGTCCATTTTTCTTCAGAGCCCCATCATCCAGCACACGTGCTCATTAAAGAAACTGCTTATTTTACAGGGCACTGTTGATGGATTCAAAGTCATTGGTAGCCTCTTTGAACGGCTTCAGAAATGCAACGACTGTTTGCAGGCTGTTCAAGTTGATACAGCCAATCTTTTCCAATTGATTGCTGATGAGGAGAACAGTACATACAGTACATCATCATATTGCTGTAGTACAGACTGGCTCATGCCGTAATTTGAATTCCACCGCGAGACAACAGTCTGTTTGAGCGAAGTCTTCAGTTTCCTTTGCTGGCCAGAGTGTTTGAAATAAGCAACCAGCCTTTTTACTCCTGATAGCATCTGGGAAACCTCAGGAGACTGGTCCATTACATCAGCTGGGAATGAGCTCACCAGAATTACATTAAGAATGTGCGCATTACAGTTCAGTCGCTCGAACCCTCGCAGCACAGCCACAGTGTTCTTTCCTCGTCTGTGACAAACACAATTTTACTTCCCAACCTGGATGGGTCAATTCCAAACTCTGAGTTTCTGGAACAGAAGAGCGCAAGTACTATACCCCATTTTTGCCACGTCCACTTCAAATAGTGCAGCAAATAGCATTTGGCAAACAGGCTGGAAGTTTTCTTGTATGTAGTGAATGGTGTTTGACAAGAACAATGTTTTCCTGTAAGATTCTGTCCGGATGGCAGTGTGTCAATAGTCACAGCATTTCCGTACTTACCAACAATCTTAGTTATTTTCTCCGAACACTTCTTGCTTTATTCCCTGGGCCCTCTTCTGTACATCTCGGGAGACTGTTGAAGGATGGGGCAGCACTGCATAAACATCAAATGGTACTTATGTTGCTCCCATGTTCATCATTTGTTGGGCAGTTTAGTAAACCCTTTCCCAGAGCCAGTGTCATTCAGCCAAAAGTCCACTCAATTCATATCCTCACATAGATGGTTTCCTTATTAGCGAACTCGCCAACCGCAGGTTGTGTTAAGCTAATTGGCTCTGTCCTTTCACAGTTGTGCATTTATGTTGCTGCAAGCTCAACATCCCTGTCTTGTGACTTATTTCTGGCAAAACTTCTGGTTCCCATTGCATCCAAAATGACCAATAAGCTTTCCCAGATGTCTGATTTTCCTTGTTTTTTTTTTTTTTTTTTGGTGATCTTGTATTCACTGCCTTTAAGTCCATTTTCGATATCTTTGATAGAATCACTGTCGCCCTCCTGCTCTTCCATCTTTAACGTGGGGAAGGCTAGGTTGGCTTTTCTTAAAATAGCTGGCAGCAAACCATTTTGTTAGCTATGTTACTCTTGTCCACAAGGAGACAGGCCTGCGCCGCTAAGCTACATCATGTGACAACACTGATGGCAGGCAGAACACAAGTGATCTACTGTGGGTATTTTAAACTGAATCAATGATGAAACAAGGCAGAAAGCATAGCCTAGCACAGGCCTTTTCTTGAAAAATCTTTAGGTGCGCAAACATTTGTGCCTGTAAACTTGATTTTTCCACCTTAGGTGCGCATTTTATTTATTTATTTTAGACGCAGCTCAAATGCTATTTCAGGTGCGCAAACGCGTGCCTTTCATAAAAAGTTAAGGTGATATGAATGTTGTGCATAATTCATCAAAACTAATAGGCTGCAAACAACATATTATTGTCATATTTTAATATGTAAAACTAACATGGGTAACACATCCTTTCATTCCTACATTATATTTTTCATATATAGGCACGCAAATGTGCGTTGTAATTGCAGCTTTAGATCTGCCCGGGCTTCAGTTAAGATTAGCGATACAGGCATACTTTAGTTACTCACTTCGATGTGTAACCCTCGGTTTTCGAATTGGGTAGCGTGCTCGGGGCTGAGGAAATGAGCGGTTACAATTGGTGGTTCATGAATCACTTTAATCTTCATTAATCACACCAACACGGCTAATGTATAGCTACATCCAACAAACAGGAGCGCAACACTCTTGATTCGCTACTACTTCCCTTTCTTTCTGTCCAGTCCCTCCTTCTTCAGTGAAACAAACACAAGTAGGAACCAACATTTTCTTCACTCATTGTATCCAACCCATGCATCACAAAATCAGTGCAGCAACTCAGGTTACAAAATACTCAAACGGAATATAATGCATACAATAACTACAATTACAGTCTTCCCTTGCTTCAAGTAGAAATGTCCTCATTTCAATGTACCTCCTATACAACAGCTCAATAAAACAAACTGCATTAAAGATGGCAATAATGAAATAGAAAAATGAGTAAGGCAATGTATAATTGGTAATTAAGACAGGAAACATCACCTGTAGGAAAATCATTCAAGTCTAAGCAAAGATGTCTGAACCTGAGGAATATCTAATGATCAATAATGAATGCATTAACAGTGTCATTCAAAATCAAAACGCCTCATTAACAATAACAACATATTAAGGCCCGTCAAAGTCCAACCCAAAGTCCTTTCAAGTAACAAAGTCTTTGTGCCTGAGAGGCTGCCTAACCTGGCGTCCACATCGGGATGTGACATGCAGAGGTCCTTCAGAAGATGGGGGATGTCCATCAGTTGAGGAAGGGGAAGGAGGGGGAAGACTGGGAGGACGAGAGGAAGGTGGAGCACTGCATTGGGGGGCAGCCCTGACAGGAGCCGGTGGGAGCTTGCTCATCACCCAGGCAGGAACATGAGGTGGAGTGGGTGGGCGAAAAGGCAGGGCCCCCGACAAGGCAGTAAGATGATGGGCTGATGTCAGTGATGTGGGTGCCTCAGCCGGAGCTGAAGGTGCCTGGCTGCTGACACCCGTAGTAGGCCAAGTGCCTTTGTATGGTTTGAGCCTATTGTGGTGAACAATCCACGTCCGGGAGTGTGCATTCCTTGGATTGGTGATTTCATAGGTGACGCCCAGATGTCCGTCTCTGCTCAACCTTTGCTGGACCACAAAGGGGCCCTTCCATCTGGGAGCAAGCTTATTCATCCGTTGCGCAGGGTCATCCAGGAGAACAAGATCTCCTGGCTGGTGAGGGTGAAACACAACTTTCTTGTCATACTGAATCTTTTGCTGCTGCTTGGTTGCAGCAGAGTTTTTGGCAGCATCTTTGAAAGCATGGGACAACCTTTTCGTGATGTCCTGTGCATCAGCTGCAGGTGTTCCTGGTGTAGAGGAAGTCACTACAGGACTACAGTTTAACAGCACATCCAGCGGAAGATTTGGTTCTCTACCATGTACTAGAAAGAAAGGGGAAAATCCGGTACTTGAATGAACACTTGAGTTGTAGGCAAGCTCAAACTGCGGTAAATACTGATCCCATTCGCCACCACTTTGAAATATGTACTTAGCGAGTTGATCTTTTAGTGTTCTGTTCAGTCACTCCACCATACCGTCAGATTGAGCATGGTATGGGGTTGTGCGTGTTTTATTAATTCCCAGCAAGCTTCAAAGATGCTTGATGAGGTCAGATTCAAACTGGCGGCCTTAGTCAGTGTGAATTGACTCCGGCAAGCCATGTTGTCTCACATAGTCCTCAAAAATACACTGTGCCACAGTAGTAGCACGCTGGTCTTTCAGTGGAAAAACATTGTCATAGCGTGTAAAATAGTCCATCACAACCAGAACATACCTGTTCCCTTGTTTTGTGACAGGTAGTTCTGTAAGGTCCGCAGCAATCTTTTGAAATGGCCTTTCAGCTTGGATTGACTGTAGTAGGGCTTTTTCATTTGGAATTGGGGAACTCCGCATTTGACATGATAAGCACAATATTTTTGAATATCCCTGACCATGTATGGCCAGTAACAGATGAGTCTGGCTCTCTGCAGTGTGCGCTCCGCACTCAAATGACCACTAAACTGGTTTCCATGTAGCCCTGCTAAGGCTGTGGGAATAAGAGTTGCAGGCAGAACAACTTGGAAGGTTGCAGGGGTGTGACAACTTTGCTTGACTGCCCTGCAGAGGATTCCACATCGAATGCTTAACTTTGGATACATGTGCCAGAGTTTCCTCAGTGTAGGAGAGGAATGTTTAAGACGGCCTAACAGTGGCCTAGGAGACCGATCCTCTAACCATGCTAAGACAATACTGAGAGTTTCATCCTTTTTTTGCTGGCTCTGCAGAGTTTCCAGGTCAACTGCCAATGTGTGGCTAACATCAGAAATACCTGAGGTGACGGTACTGTCACAGCTATCAGAGGAGGTGATAGTAGAGATGACACACTGAACCGCTTTGCTATGAGTCTCAGGGTTGGCGCGCGCCTGGACATCGCATCCGCATTGGCATGTTGTTTACCTTCTCGGTGCACAAGGTTGTAGTCGTACACGTCCAGCTCAAGTATCCATCGGCTATGTCTGCCAGTAGGGTCATTATACACTGGGGCTTTCCTCAGACTCAGGAGAGGCTTGTGATCCGAAATCACTGTGAAAGAGCTGCCAGACAGAAAGTGTTTAAAATGCCTCACAGACCAAACAACTGCCCAGAGCTCGCGGTCAAAGGTACACCACTTCTTTTCTGGGGGCCTGAGCGTGTGGCTAGCATAGGCGATGACACGCTCTTTATTGTCCTGATGTTGAGCCAGCACCGAGCCAATGCTGTCCTGTGAAGCGTCCGTGTACAGCAAGAAAGGCTGTGTAAAGATGGGATGTGCCACAATTGGTGGGTGTGTGAGAGCATGTTTCAGCGACTGAAAAGCATCTTCGCACTCAGCAGCCCACTTAAAAATTGCTCCCTTTTGTGTGAGAATGTGCAGAGGAGCCGCAATGACAGAAAAATTCCTCACAAACCTATGCAGAACACAGTCCAATGAATGCTCTCACCTCCGTGGTTGATCTGGGTGTAGGCCATCCACGAACCTTCTCAAGGTTCCTTGCATCAGGTTGGAGTCCCTGATTGGAAACTACATGTCCAAAAAAAGTAACTTGTGTTCGCGCCAGCTGGCATTTTCTGGCTTTCAACTTGAGACCCGCAGAGCGAAATCGGCTGAACACTTCTTCGAGGCTCTTTAGGTGATCTGTAAAAGAACGGCTGAACACAAGGACATCATCTAAGTAAATCAAACATTCCTTCCAGTGCAGGCCATGGAGAACCAGCTCCATCAACCTTTGAAAAGTGGGTGGAGCATTGGTCAATTCCATAGGCATCACCTGGAACTGGTACAAAGCACTGCCAGTGTTGAATGCCGTTTTTTCCTTGTCATGTGGGTCAAGTTCAACCTGCCAATAACCACTTGATAAATCCATTGTGCTGAACCAACACACGCCAGACAGGCTATCAAGGGCTTCTGCAGGATGTGGCAAGGGGTATGAATCTTTAATGGTGGCTGCATTCAATTTTCGGTAATCTATGCAGAATCTATAGCTGCCATCTTTTTTTTTTTCCACGAGAACAACAGGTGAAGACCAGGGGCTACAACTTTCCTCAATGATGTCTTGAGAAAGGAGCTGCTGGACCTGCCTGTCTATCTCTGCTCTGATGTTGGGGGAGGTTCTGTATGCTCTTTGTCTGATTGGGGGAGTGTCAGCTGTCCTGATACTGTGTTTAACTATGTTAGTACGTCCATAGTCTTGGTCATGAGCGCTAAAAACATCACTGTAAGTCAGCAGTAAAGCTTCAAGCTTTTGTCGCTGTTCGTCTGTAAGTGCTAAGTGATCAAGGTCAACATCGGGTAATGTCGGCTGAGAGGAGGATTTGGCTATCATAGCAACTGTTCCATCGTTAGCTTCTGCAATGCAATAGTCATGTACACTACTGCTGCCTAATGGATGAAAGTCACCAAGCCTAGTGTCACATGGAACCTGAAGTTTACTGTTTGCAGTGTTCATCACTCTAACATAAGTCTGTCCTGCCTGAACAGGAGCAAGTGTGCGCGCTGCTAACAAACCTTGGAAACTAGGGGGACCTGGTTCTAAAACACCTAGATAGTCTGTTTTGAGATCTGGCACACCAATAGTGGGTTGAACCTTAGCTAAAACTGTCATCTGTGACATAGCAGGAATTATAACAGGAGACAAAGTGACAGCGTTGCAGCTAAGGGGAGCAGTCTCAGTGGTACGCAAGAGAGGGATAGTGGCGCGGTTCCCTATTTGTAAAGAACCTTTCCTCACATCCAAAACTGCATGATGGGTGAGTAGAAAGTCCCAACCTAAAATCACTGGTTGTGTAACGCTTCTGACCACTTGAACAGTATGGGTGAAAACCTCATTACCTAGCCTAATCGTCAAAGGAAGTGAGCCTAGGTTGTCTAAGTAGGTACCATTGACTGCGGTCGGGAAAAGTTCAGGGTGTTGCATAGCTTTTGTTCTTAGAGAAGGAACAGACATTCTAAAGTCTTCACTAATCAGAGATATGTCAGAACCTGAGTCAATGAAAACTTTGGTGACAATGTTCTCTATGACAGCCATTACATATCGTGTGGGTTCTCTTTGTGGGCGTGGCAGCACCTGTATTGGGGCCTCATCTCCAGTAACAGCAGACACTTGGCCCTCAGCATCTGCTACCATTCGTTTCCCTGCTCCGAGGGGTCTCCTTTAAAGCTCATATGATGGCTCCTCTCTCTGTACGGCTCTTGTGACTCCCTAGCATTGTGGGCCTGGTGGGAGTCATACCTAGGTCTAGATGAACCATGTGAGGGAGAGTAGCTGATGGGTCCAAAAGAGTCAGCTAGGTGTCTCACATCCAAACGGTCAGGAGAGTGACGCCTATCCGGGCTGTAGCGCCTGAAACAATCCTGACTCCTGGCAGAATGACGGTCATGTTGATGTGGAGAAGGGGGGGGGAGGGAGAATAGTGCCTGTCATAGGAAGATGGTGAGTACCTGTAATGGGCATGATCGCTGTGTAACTTGACGGATTTGTGATAGCCAAGAGGAGAAAAGTAGGTGCGACGGTCGGGAGACACAGATGGAGAGCGGCGATAAATACCTTTACCATGCTCATCCCTCCGTTCACCCTGAAAGTCATATTTTTGTTTGGAAAATTCTGTATGGGAAGCATGGGGGCAGGCAAGGTGGCTATACTGCTGTCCCAGCAGAGTAACTTCAAGCTTGAGTGCCTGAACATCGTTTGAAAGCTGCCTAACAACATCAATGAGTCCAGCAGATTGGTCTGAGTGTGACTTTTCTCGTTTAGTGGAAACCATAGCTGAGACAGGCTCACCTTGTGATGCGGGGGCAACAGAAAGCTGTGTGGCTGCATGTGAGGAAGCAAGTGGGGGAAGGAATTTCAAAGCTTCCTGTGCACGTTCCCATTTACATGCAATGGCTAAGGCATCCTCCAGTGTAGCAGCACCATGCTCATGACACTTAGATTGAAGAATGGGGTCTAACCCAGCGACAATCCTTCTGAAACGTTCCATTGTAATAGCTGGCTCACCATAGTTGGGAAATGCCTCCAACACTAGTCTTGTAATTTCAGCAGCATAAACTTCTAAAGGCTCCTTGGGCAAACGCTGTCTGGCATTTACAAAAGTTTGGAAGTGCAGCATAAATTCCTTTCTCCCAAAAACATCATTCAGCTTAGCTACACAGGAATCATAGTCCTGCTGCACATCTGGAGGTAATGACAGCCAGTATGCTAATGCATCACCACTAAGACGGGTTGGAAGTATAGTGGCAATATCTAGCTGTTGTCCATCAGCACAGGCTTTTACTGCCAGCTCCAGCCTAGTTTTCCGAAGTGAAAAACTTTCTTTATCCTTACCGTCTCCGTAAAAATACGGCGGTAATTCGACTCTGTAGTGAACCACGGTCTTTGTTGAGTCTCGTTGGGTTGTGCCACGTGCGCCGTCATTATCAGGGAGGGATTCGTTGTCCTCTACGTTATCCACTAATGACTGCCGGGACATGCTATACATTGTCCAACACAACGCTTAAACGAAAATTCTTCGGTCAGCTTACGTCTTTATCAAATACGGAAAAGTGTTCAACAGTCGATGCAACAAGCTGTTCCAAACTTACGGAAGTCACTGGCAGACCGCAGCTATTTCGTAACCAGCGTACACGTGTTGAATACCTTGGCTAATTAAGACGAAGATAAAGAAAAAAAAAACACTGCTGCCACCAGTCTGTAACCCTCGGTTTTCGAATTGGGTAGCGTGCTCGGGGCTGAGGAAATGAGCGGTTACAACTGGTGGTTCATGAATCACTTTAATCTTCATTAATCACACCAACACGGCTTATGTATAGCTACAACCAAAAAACAGGAGCGCAACACTCTTGATTCGCTGCTACTTCCCTTTCTTTCTGTCCGGTCCCTTCTTCCTCAGTGAAACAAACACAAGTAGGAACCAACATTTTCTTCACTCATTGTATCCAACCCATGCATCACAAAATCAGTGCAGCAACTCAGGTTACAAAATACTCAAATGGAATATAATGCATACAATAACTACAGTTACAGATGTGGCCTTGGAACATAATGTTAAAGACAAAAATCTGGAGCTCAGCAGCTTTTTAAGTCGCATTAATCGAAAAACTGGAATGAATATAAAAGCGACGTTTCGCTGACTCAGCTCAACAACGACCAAGTACCACTTGAAAACGGTAAATCAGCCTACTTGGTATTCTCTCCGCACGTACACGTATTTTGCCTGCCTTAGAGGTGAACATTAAGATTGAGTTATTACATGTCAGCTATTGGTAATGTGAACCAATAGTTATTTAGGCTTCTTAAAATGAAACTGAATTAAAAGCTGCATCTCCACGACATCGCGAGCAGTCCAATACTGCAGCTTGCAGGTTTAACACAAACATAGCACGCCAGTCAGTATCTCTGAAAACGAGAGCGTGATAACTGATCCTCTCGTCACCGAAGCCAGTCTGACTGGCCTAAACCGTAAGAAAACTAACCCAGCAAAACTTGCCCGTTTGCTTATTTCCTTTATTAGCGGAATGGGATTACACCATATCAAACTTTACGTCGCGGATAATTTTGTAGGCATGTAGGGCATTTTAGCACAATTTAATTGTTTAAGTGAAGGCGCTTTTAAGTGGCTGGGGCCGGTAAGTTTACTGAACGCCGTTTACGTTCACTCAGCATTTATTCATCGAATCATGGCGAAAACTGCAGTCGAGATCTGAATCTCGCTGCAAAAATTAGCAGGATTAACCGAATGATCACGCCAAGTTTCACCGTCAAAACAACCTAAATTCGGCGATGAAAACTTTCTTACGGTAAATGAAAGGACGCTTAATTCCGTAATCCACTCCGGCCCGTCCTTTTTGACAATTTTTGCGGGTTTTATGCCCTTAGTTTCCACATCCATGTAATAACAGGGTTTTATGCCCTTAGTTTCCACATCCATGTTATAGCAGGGTTTTATGCCCTTAGTTTCCACATCCATGTTATAATAGTGGAAAGCTGGGCCATATGCCCAGCTTTCTTCGCTACTTTTACTGGTTGAGGAAACGCGCAGTTCCATTGGTTGAAGTAGTCTCGCATGGCTGGGAATCCACCAATGAGAAACACTTATGTCCACACTGTTAGTCATGAGTCTTTGCGCGCTATGCGAAAGAGTTTGGAAATGTCTGGATGGCGCTGTAGTTTCGATAGCCAGGCGCGCAAAAATGGAGCGTGCTAGCAGAACTTTTGAGGCATACATGAATATTCCCACAGAGTAAATGTTACCGCCTGCACCTGCCCGCAACAATATGAGCAAAACCCACAACGCTAAAAACTGTAAGGGGACCCGTATGACCTGCAGGCATCCCGCAATAATGCAGACCTCTAGTGTTGTCACATGTCTGATTTGGAAACCGCAAACAAGTAATGTTAAATATGTAAACTGATAGTGTCAACCAATTGAGTTTTTGTGTATTACACCTTCTGTGCATTGGCTTGTTTCGTGAAGGGATTTGTATATTTGTTCACAAATTTGCAGGTGGCTGAACAAAGACTGAGCACAGACCTAGAGGAAGACGGGGATTTGCCGAACCAGGCACAGAATGGCAAAGCTAGCAGTCAAAGCTGTGTTGATAATGTTGCCACAGAGAAGAGGATGAGACTGGCTTGCGAAGAGAGATCAGATGTTGGGAATTCCAGGGACCCTCTCACCGAAGATACTTTTGATATTTTTGGAAAATTTGTGGCTTCAGAACTCAGGCAAATGGAAACTGCACAAATGCAGAAGGTGGCAAGACTGCGCATTCAACAGGTGTTGCTGGATGTTCAGCTGGACTCTGTGGTGTAGATTCCTCATCCAGAGTAAAACAGAGCCCCACAGATGCTTAACTTCAGACCAATCATACCCTCAGCAAAACTCAGCTATGAATCTTTGGAAGTTAGCCTGTGCTGCACATTATGAAGACAGAGCAGTGAATGAGGAAGTTCTGACCTTTTGTTTGCAAAATAAATTCTGGTAGTATTTTGAAAATGAGTCACCAATTTTAATTTGAAGCTAATGTAATGTATGAGCAGCACATAAGTGTTCCCATATTTTTTAAAATCAAAATCATAGGACATAAATGACTTTTTTTACTCATTTGCTATATGTAATGAAGTTTTCAGTTACAAAAACCTGAGTGATGTGGTTTCTTTGATTCTTCAATCAGCTTCAGTATGTTTCTTGCTAATGTCCTACTGGAAATCAACGCAACGCATTTTATCTGCCCACAACCCTTGGCATAAATGATTGAATCACAACAAATGGAGGATGTTCATCCAGGTTTTTATTTCATTGCAAATAAATGTATGACACAAAACGTTTTTGTTTATTAGCCTCACATTTAGGGTTCATGAAACACACCTCAAACCGATTAAATTATTTTAATTAATGGCAAGGTTTTTTCATAACCAAGTTGCGTAAAACAGGGAATCACTCCATGTTGATGAAAAAAATTATGAAATCACCTTGTAATGGGCATTTCTAAAAGAAATGGCAGCACAAATTCGAATATGCAAAATAGTCTGCAATTAAAAGAGAGTGCTTGCAGACCCTAACAAGGTGTTGGACTTGGTATGAGCAAGAGAGCTGGCAATTGAAGAAATGGAAAGGATTATAAAACTGCTCCAAGAAGGACATTCAACACAGGAAGTGGAGAATAATGTTGGTTGTTCCTAGTCAGCTGTGTCTAGAATGTGGAACAAGTATAAAGAAAATGGGAAGGTTATAAAAAGGAAAACATTCAGGTAGACCATGAAAGACATCAAAGAAAATGCCTTCAGAATAGAAAATGCACAGCAAAACAAATGAAAAACAAATGGGCAGAAATGGGAGTCAATGTTTGTGATAGAACTGTAAGAAATCGGCCAAATGAAATGGGATTTACATACAGAAAAGCTAATCAAAAACCAGCATTAGCACCTTGACAGAAGAAAGCAAGGTTACAATGTGCTGAAGAGTGTAATGGCCGGTAGAGTGCAACGACCGGAGAGAAACTGAGCAGCACAGACAGTGTACAAACACAGAGAAAAAGACAGACCAAACGAAAATACTTGCGCTTCCAAAGGATGTATAATAGTCTAAAAAACGGAAGCAAAGCGAGATAGAAAAAATGGAGAAGAAACTCGAATAATCAGAAGATAGAAAGTCATACAAAACCTGACTACAGATATCTTTGGCTATAGTGCGAAGCTAAAAACAGACACTCTAGCGAAGGGGGCATGCCGGACTTCCTGCTTATATAGAGTCCGGGAAGGCGCCGCCCCAGCTCGATCAGCCAGCTGGGTAAAGAATCCGATAGCCAAAGAATTCGATATCGTCCCGGGACGAGAGCCGCAAAGAAAAGTCCAAACCACACGCACACCTCACAAACCATGACAAAGAGAAGCAATCATGGAGTGTGGATGATTAAATGAAAGTGCTATTTAGTGATGAGTCATCAATCTGCATCAGCCACATCAATGATGCAAGAATTTTATCTGGTGTTGTTTCAATGAAACGTATAATGGTGACTGCTTGAAAAAAAACGGACAGATTTCCTACCTCAACAGTCAATGTGCAGGTGTTAATAAAAATTTTGGACCATTTTCTGATTCCAACTATAGAAAATATGTTTGGTGGTGATGAAGTCATTTTTCAGGATGGCAATGCATCTTGCCACTGAGCAAAGAGAGTAAAAGCTTTTCTTGAGGAAAAGCATTTCAACTCAATGACATGGCCAGCAAACAGTCTGGATCTCAATCCAATTGAAAATATTTGGTGGAAGTTAAAAAAGATGGTCCATGACAAGGCCCCTCTCTACAAAGCTGATCTGTCAATTGCTGTTCGAGAAAGTTGGATCCACCTTGATGGAGATTATTGTATTTCATCTGTGAAGCCCATGCCTCAAAGAATTCAGGCTGTCATAAAAGCTGCAGGAGGAGAAACAAAGTGCTAATTCTGATTTTTCTTTCTTTTTTTTGTTGATGATTCCATCATTTTTTCCCTCAATATTTAGTGATTCCATATTTTTTTTCTCAACTTGATTATGAAAATATGCCATTAATTCGAATAATCAGATTTGGGTTTGAGGTGTGTTTCATGAGGCATGAATGTAATCTAATAAAAATAGTTTTGTGTCCCATCTGCAATTTGTTTGTTTCATATGAAGTAAAAAAGCCGGATAAACATCCTCAATGTCTGGTGATTCCATTTTGCCAGGGGTTGTACTAGCAAATGAAATAATGAGAGAAAAACACGCATCTCCCCATGGAACAGCAGAGCAGCTAACAGTCCTATTACTTTCGGTCCCTTAAAAATGGGGGATTACTTGTTGAATGTGGTGTAATTCCTACACTGTTCATTTGATCTGGATGCAAATACCCTCATCAAGTTGAAGCAGAAAATCAACACTTTGAGCTCATATTCATTATTTAATTTAATCTACATTATGCTGCAGTAGATAGCTGAAATAACAACTTTGTGAATGTGCAAATACTTATTCAACTTACTGTATATATCCATCAGCTTTAATTGTACCTAAATTGTGCAAGTTACCCTCATACCATGGTAGACACTGGATTTAGAACTTTCCATTGGTATAAAAGGGGATGGTCCTTTTCTTTTCCAGATTGAAAAACACAATGTTTATTATTATCATACATGGATTTTACGGGTAGGCTGGTCAGACGACATCATACATTCCTGCTGTGTATCAGTCCATTTTCAATGAGCAAAAACCTGTGTGTCTGGGTTTCTGGACACTGCTGATAAATAGCCCCCCCAGTCTTAACCCCTTTGCGCAGAATAGAAATAATGCCAATTTTTTCCTGTTATGCATGACCCTATTTAGGCTCTATAACTCAGTATTTATGTCACGGAGACTCTGGAAAATTATTCCAGTGAAGTAAGACATTTGAAAATTCAATTACAGAATTATTTAGGAATGAAATTTTGGAATTTACGGATGCCGGCGTCTATATCTGCGCAAAGGGGTAAATTTTCATTTATGGATGCGACAGTAAATGGTGTTATTGACCAAAGTTTTCCAAAGTATTGGTTACATCCATCACAAGTTATAACTGTCAGAATCTATCAGAAAATGATGATTTTCGCTTTCAATGCAACGCCACCTAAAGGATCAAGAATCACAGACATTCAGTATTGATTTTCATTCAACCTCATCCTTTAGACATGGATATATTTCCAGACTCCCTGAAACATTTATTAGTAGAAGCTGGAATCCTTAAAATCCTTGGAATTGCTCATTGTGCAACATTGCTCTTCAACTGTTGGATTTTTCAACCCAGCAGTTTACCTGTTCGTCTGATTTTTTTTTTTTTAACACCCCTCTACCTTCCTAATCTCGTATTACCCCTTTACAAAAGGGGTAATATGAGGGGTACAGCCTGTATGTGACAGCAACCAAAACTGATCATGAGATGAGGGGTCCGAGACGATTGAGGGTGAGCGCAAGTACCGTTTGACGCTGTCTACGTGAGCAAAACATGCATGCACACGGCTCCTACAGAAAATCAATTTTTTGCCCATCAACAGGAGTAGGAACTCTTCGTTTCTGACTGTGGGCACCTGCCTCTGTAATTTTTTGGGACTTTATTTCCCTGTTTCTGTCTGAGAATGGAAAAAGGGACTGTCGCTGACCGACCACAGTAAGGGCAGCCATGTGTAACTGGGCAAAGACTGGGTTTTCTGTAGGGCCCGTGCGCACGCAAGTGTTGCTCACATAGAAGGCGTCAAACGGTACTTGCGCTCACCCTCAACCGTCTCGGACCCCTCATCTCATGATCAGTTTTGGTTGCTGTCCGGAATCTGTCACGTACAGGCTGTAACCAGATGTGGCGCTCTTGAGCTGCCATCGTCACTCGTGGCTGCCCTAAGCGGGGTCGGTCAGAGACAGTGCCTGTGTTCCATTCTCGGATAGACAGCCGACTGATTGTTGAACGGCGACTGTGCAAATGACGCACCACATCTCGGCGGCTGAGATCTGCCCGTAACATGCCAAAGGCTCTTTTTCTCTCTCCTGTGTCACAAGCCGTTCCATTTTCTTGATGCAGTAGCATTTTTCGTTTTTTTTTTTTTGTTGTTGTTGGCTTTATGTAGGCTATTGACCACACCAAAAAGAGCAAGTCAAGTGTCACTGTACACATCACGAACAGCTCAATATTTGTTGGTTATTACTGAAGTGCTTGGCGCGTGCACGTGGTGCGCATCAGGATTACAATACCACGCGTTTTTCTTTATTTCCTCTCGTGCCTCACTGGTAAAGCAATAAAAATCAATCGATTCTTCAATTTGCCGGAAATAGAGTACATACCTCACCTGTGCGTTTTTAATGGCGCTGAGTATATTATGGTCCTATATATTATGGAGTTCACGGTACATTTAATGCAAAAATACTTAAAATGACATGTCCACTGCCTTCATTTTTTTTTACATTTAATTTGTGTTCGTGACGAATGTACCGATGTAAGCCTATTTGAAATAATTCAATTTTTCCCAGAGAACATAGTGAATTTATGCATTTATTGTGTTGTAGCACTAGGTGGCAGTATTTCATTTAGTAAAACAGTTTCTCTCCCGGTGCTGTCATTAAATATGTTAAGTGTTTGAAAAGGAACTTGATCTGTGTTGCTGCATGCTTCCCAATAACAACCGATAAAGTTGCGTCATCCTGATATTGAATGGAAATAGTAAGGTTACAAAAAAGTATCGAAGCCTTTGGATGTGTCCTAAAATCAATAGTAAAGCACATGTACAGGGAACATAACCATGTAACCAAAGGTTGGTCAAAAGGAATTAAATAACTTTTAATTTATCTGAACACGTATATTCGTTCATGAAAATCTTGTTATTTTGTGGTGTCCAAGGAATTCAAGCACTTACTGGAATTTAAGATGCACAACCGTCTTGGTATGTATGCTTATGTCAGTGGGAATGAGGTGCAGATGTTTGGCCATGAGCCCATTGGTTCTTTCTTGAACCGCTGATATGCTGTGCAAGATTGCAGGATTGGTTTTGCCTTTCAAATTCCACTGTTTATTATCTGTGCCACAAAAAATTAACAACCATGAAATTCTATTTACTGCATAACACTCCCCCGACCCATCTTGAAAAGGAACCTAATGCTCAGATTGAGTTTCATGACGATAATCAGTATAAAGGACATACAGTGCTGTGAAAAAGTATTTGCCCCCTTCCTGATTTCTTCTTTTTTTGCATATGTGTCATGCTTAAATGTTTCAGATCATCAAACAAATTTTAATATTAGACAAAGACAACCCAAGTAAATAGAAAATGCAGTTTTTAAATGATGAGTTCATTTATTAAGGGTAAAAATCTATTCAAACCTACCTGGCCCTATGTGAAAAAGTAATTGCCTTAATCCTAATAACTGGTTGTGCCACCCTCGGCGACAACAACTGCAGTCAAATGTTTGCAATAACTGGCAATGAGTCTTTCACATCACTGTGGAAGAATTTTAGCTCCTCCACTCCTCTTTGCAGAATTATTTTAATTCAGCCACATTGGAGGGGTTTTGAGCAAGAACAGCCTTTTTAAGGTCATGCCACTGCATCTCAATAGGATTTAAGCCCGGACTTTGACAAGGCTACTCCAAAATCTTCATTTTTTTTTTTTTAAGCCATTCAGAGGTGGACTTGCTGGTGTGTTTCAGATCATTGTCCTGCTGCATAACCCAAGTGCGGTTGAACTCAAGATCACAATCAGAGGGTTGGATTCCCTTCAGGATTTTCCGGTAGGGAGCCGAATTCATGGTTCCATCAATTATGACAAGTCGTCCAGGTCCTGAAGCAGCAAAGCAGCCCCAAACCATCACACTACCACCACCATGTTTGACTTTTGGTATGATGTTTTCTTTTTATGAAATGCTGTGTTAGTTTTACTTCTGATGTAATGGGAGGCGTACCTTCCAAAAAGTTCAACTTATGCCTCGTCATTCCACAGAATATTTTCCTAAAAGTCTTGGGGATCATCAAGATGTGTTTTGGCAAATGTGAGACGAGCCTTCGTGTTCTTTTTGGTCAGCAGTGGTTCTCCCTTAGAATTCTCCCATGGATGCCATTTTTTGTCCAGTCTCTGTCTTATTGTTGAATCATGAACACTGACTTTAACTGAGGCAAGTGAGGCCTGCAGTTCTTCAGATGTTGTTTTGGGGTTTTTTGTGACCTCCTGGATGAGTAGTTGATGTGCTCTTGGAGTAATTTTGGTAGGCCGGCCACTCCTGTGAAGGTTCACCACTGTTCCAAGTTTTCTCCATTTGTGGATAATGGCTCTCACCATGATTCGCCAGAGTCCCAAAGCCTTAGAAATTGCTTTGCAACCCTTTCCAGACTGATAGATGTCAATTTCTTTGTTTCTCATCTGTTCTTGAATTTCTTTAGTTCGCAGCATGACATGCTGCTTTTTGAGATCCGTTAGCCTACTTCACTTTGTCAGACAGGTTCGATTTAAGTGATTTCGTGATTCCACAGGTCTGGCAGTAATCCGGCCTGGGTGTGGCTAGTGAAACTGGACTCAACAAATGTGGTAAATCACAGTTAATTAATGATTTCACGGGGGGCAATTACTTTTTCACATAGGGCCAGGTAGGTTTGGATAGCTTTTTCCCCTTAATAAATGAAATCATCATTTAAAAACTGCATTTTGTATTTACTCGGGTTATCTTTTCTTATATTAAAATTTGTTTGATGATCTGAAACATATAAGTGTGAAAAATATGCAAAAAAAGTAAGAAATCAGGAAGGGGGGCAAATACTTTTTCACGGCACTATAGATCACAGCTTCCTGATGTGACAGAGGCTACAGCGGCACAGGAGGTAAGCCAATGTATAAATTTTATGTGCCTTAATTCTATAACTAGCTTATTTAAAGAAAAGATGTGAAAAGTACTTTTTTTTTTTTCCCTATCCCAAAACCATAATTAGTACAAAATCTTTTCATGTATCCATGTTTTCATGGTGTCCATCCTACATGATATGTGTTACATGGTTGAAATGAAAGATTCGCAATTCTTTTTTGAATTAAATGAAAAGGCATGCCTGTTGTTATATGTACGCATAGACTTTATTGAGTAGTCTCACACATTTTTCAAGACTACTTTTGATTGAAGGCTCTGAGGCACCTCTATGGTAACATTAGCCTGAAAATTTGTGCTACTTGTTTGAGTGCATTTTGTTTTATTTAATTGTCTAACTTTGGTTTATTGAGAGATAACCTGATAAGAAGGGTACTTGCATTAAAAATGCTTCAATTGCCTAATGTGTAAAACATGGACCACATATTTCTGATACCCATGTAGGCCATGAAATACTCACCTCAACTCACCTAAAATGCTCTGAATGTCTCTGAAATGCTTCGTCAGTGTTGTAACATTGCCATATCATTGCAACAATATTGTGTTATTGTTTTGAGTGAGCAAAATCCCATCAACATACTTAGTCATATCCGTTGCCTGGATGAAACACATTGCAACAGCATTGTTTTCATTGTCACTCAGGTTCTCAAAATAGCTAATTAGTCTGAAGATGCCTGGATACAAGCTATTTTCATTAAAACGGTTTGATCCAACCCTCTGTTTTACATTCCAATCACTTTCCAGAACATTTGTGTTTCCTGTCCATTGAGCACGTGCCACCTGCTAGAAGGGAGCTTAGGTTGACTCTGGGAAAGGTTTCGATCACAGCTACTGCCATGTAACTCATCGTTACTATCTATGGTAAACATACAGGATTAAGTCTCAATCTCAGGTTTGGATATCATTCCAGATGCCTAGCCGCATATTTTGACTAGAACGTCTTGATAAATAGAGAATATCATATGGGCATTTTCATATCATACACTGTATCAACCCGAGACCCCAATATCTTCCCGAGAGCTGATACTGGTCGAGGGTTGACACACGGTGTGATATGAAAATGCACATATGATGTTCTATTTATCATATACTCATTTTGACCATAATTAACGTTGCATTTTATCCAGAGCGTTTATTTCAGGTTATTATTGTCATCATTACAGGCCAGTAGCGCTAGAATTTGCTTTTAGTCAGCGGTGTATTCAAGCCAATCGAATGACTAATTTGCTAGCTAGCACGCAAACGCAATCTTCTCCATTAAGGCAATAAATTTGCATTTCTATGATAACTTACACATGAAATGTTTTACCACAGCCCTTCGCATGAATATTGCTGCAAAACGCAGCATTACGCACACTGTTTACAAATAATTCTGTATCAAGTTCCTTTTCTATGACAGAGTCCAGTTCAGAAATTTCAGCCGCTAAGGAATTCATGAGTCTCTCCGCAATGACAGCGTCTAATCAGCGTCAGCAGCAATGCGTTGCCAACAAAGCTCATGACTCTTGCTATGGCAATGGTTGCTGCCACTGATTCGCGATTTTGCCCGTTGGGCAGATACGGGTGATACAGAATTTTTCCCGGCGAGCTGATACAGCCTCGTGCCTCGCGCTCGTATCACAGGTGCAGATTCCCTGTATTTATAAGGAAGTATATGATAAATGGAGGTATTCAGCCCTAGATATTTAACTCTAATGCTTTCATTCTGCTCCAAGTTTGCGAGCCAATTTCGGGTGGCTGTAAGCGAGTCAATTTCCCTACTTAATTAGTTCTCTGACTGAAATGCCACAATTGCAAAATAAGGCACAACACACACTAGTATTGTAAAGAATACGTGAAAACGGAGCCCATTCAACTTGTACCAAGCATTAAGAACTCACAAGGCTGCAGCCCCGATTACAGTCATTGCATGTACTATTCACTGTATCCGCTGCACTAAGTGCACCCAAATAAGCATACGCGAGACTCACTGTTGGTTGCACTTGCACACAAGCATATTTCATTCATTATTCAGGCAGATTCAACTTCTGACCATAAATAGATGGCGCCTTTCTGGAGTAAAAAATTCAATGACATAGAGGAGGCAACGTCATTGCTATTTTGCTGCTGGTTTTGGAAGAGAAATCTTTTGGAAAATTTATAATGGGGTTCAGACACCATCCATCAATATTCGAATTAGAAATAATTTTGTCACAACCCTTGTGTGATTTCCTTGTGTGTTTCTCCACAATTCAGCAACTAGTGTGCCTATTTGCCATATGTGTCTTGTTATTGGTTCACGTCTTCTGTGTCTTCCCTGTCTGGCTGAATTTTGTTACATGGTTGTTTCCTAGTAACCATGTGATAGGTATTTAAGCCCTCTGCTTTATGTGCAAGTTGCTGGATTTTAAAGTTGCATTCGTACTAATAACCCAGTCAATATTATTATCAGTAAAACTTCCTTCCAAACTTTTCTTGTTATTTCATTTCATCTGGCCAACTATCCAACGGCATTTTGGCTAAATAAAATAGCCAATTAAATAATGGGCCAACAATGTTAAAACAAGCTGCCTAAAGCTAAATACAGTTCGATGTGGTAATTAGCAAGCAACTCTTTTCTACACTTATGGAGACTTGGTAGGTTTTATCCCAAATGCTTGCTCTGACTAAGCCGGTAATCTGACCCTCAAAACAGGAAACACTCCACATACTCCTTTATATTGGTTCATGGCTCCAACCACCTCTGTATAAAAACAATACATATTACTTAGGGACACGATGATGGCTAATCACAAGATTGTGCTTCTTAGCCAGCCAGCTGGTTCATTGCTAAAGACACTTATATGCTCAGTTTAAGGTGATTATGACATAAAAAAAATTTTTCCCTGTTTTTGGTTGTTTGAAATATGCAAGAAATGAAAACTGTTTTTTAGAAATGACCAAAAAATATTTTGTCGTTACTTCCTGCCATCTGAAATTCAGATTTTTCCCTCCAAAACTGTCCCAGAGACTAAGTCCAAGAATGCCGTACTCATGACGTCAGTGTAATTGATTGCCCTCTCAGCATGGCTCAATTTTGAGTAATTTTACTTACACTGGCTTGCCAAATCAATGAGGTGCTGCTACACAAATTTGTGGCATTTTGCCCTCCAAGTGGGATCTGAGGGGAACCCATGCATGGATATGCCTGGTGCGAAAAACATATTTGAACAACTCGAGTTGTTCTGTGCTCCAGCTCCACAATATCGACCCCCTCTCTTCACTACCTTCCTCTTTTGCTTTCCACCGCGTTTTGTTGTGAGTCCAATCAAGTGACTTCACAAGAGTACATCACGTAACTTTTTCGGTCATGTGTCCTCGCGACAAATTTCAAGTCAAAATAGCACTATTTTGGAATGCAAAAAATGGGCCCAATTACATTTTTAGAAGTGTTTTAATGTCAGAATGCTTTTTTTTTACACACATCAAGGAAACAAATACAGGGGGAAAAAATTGTGTCATATATGCTTTATAGTCAGAAAGCAAGTGGCCACAAGACATACAGTTTGTAGACAATAAAGGGGCTATCATATCACCTAAAAGATATCACTATTTAAATTATGCAGTGCCCTTCAAAATTATCTGCAAATTTAGTGAATATGAGCAAGGAAGGCTATGAAAAATATCTTTTCTGTGTATTATCTTTGACTTTCACTCAAAATATTCACAAAAATCTCATATTTTCATTGAAATAAAATTGTAAGAAAAAAGTGTTGACGATTAAATAAATATAATTCTCTTTTAAAAAATGTGTGCCACAATTATAAGCATCTACAGCAGTGCTTCCCAAACCTCTCCTGGAGGCCCACCTGTCCTGCATGTTTTAGATTTCTCCCAGCTCCAGCACAGGTAATTCAAATGATCAGGATGTCATCAATCAGCTTTAAGGGGTGATTAACCCATTTAAACCGGGACAGCATGTGCGCATTTTAAGAACGTGTCGTCGCCGACACAGATATGCGCGAAATTTTGAAAGTACCGTAATTACTGTAAGTTTTGCGCAATAGAAAAAAAATCCAACTGTTCCTGAAAGCTGAGAAGCTGTGCTTCAGCCCAAATACAGGTTACTATGGTAAACGTGGCAGCATGATTCTCTGCTGGGATTTTTACATTAGGCCTTAAAGGGTAAATGAGCTGATCATTTGAATCACCTGTGCTGGAGCAGGGAGAAATCTAAAACATGCAGGACAGGTGGGCCTCCACGAGAGGTTTGGGAAGCACTGATCTACAGAAAATCCAATAATGAAGTATATTTCCATTCATATTTTACATTTTTAAGTTCACCTGTTTGATGAGGAACTCCTAAGTGGTCAATCTTGACTGCTTGTTTCAATCGGGTAAAACTATGAGTTGACACTGGCTAAATCCCCAGCGTCATTCAGCTCCATGAGAAAGACCCCAGAACACCGTGATGATGAGAGATGAAAAGTTGCACAAATCAGGAAATTTAAATGATAAAATCTACGATTGATTTCCTCTATTAAGACAATAATTAAGAAGTTTAAAGCGACAAGAGATGTTACGAATCAGCCTGGAAGAGGGCATGTAAATACATTGATTTTACGCACCATGAGTAGGATAGTTGGAATGGCGAAAGGGGCTCCAAGGACCACAACTTGAAAATTGCAGAGGTTACAGTCTTGGGATAAAAAAGACTCCAAGACTACCATCAGACGCCACCTACCACACCACAAGTTGTTCAGGTGACTTGTCAGAAAAAAAGCCTCTGCAGTCAATCAACAACAAACTAAACAGCCGACAATTTGCTCATTGTCACGGAGACTTTCAGTGGAACTGGGGTAAATGGTCAGATAAGACCCAAATTGAGCTTTTTGGCAACAAACATCAAAGTTGGGTTTGGCGTAGATGGAAAGCTAGCCATACAGAAAAGCACCCGATACGCACTGGGAAGTACGCTGGTGGATCTCTGGTGCTGTGGGGCTGTTTTCTGTCCTCCGGCCCCGAACATCTTGTTTTGATACATGCCATCATGGATCCCATCAAATATCAGCAGATATTTAATGAAAACCAAACATCCATGGCCAGAGCCCTTAAAATAGGCTGTGATTAGACCTTAATGCAGGACACTGATCCAAAGCACGCCTTAAGATCTGCACAAACAATGGCTCGCCGACTGCAGAGTAAATGTTTTGCCATGGCCATCACAGTCCCCTGACCTAAACCCCATAGAAAATCTTAAGGATGAGCTGAAGAGTAGGTTTCTCAAGTATCAACCTGGGAATCTGAAAGGTGTGGAGACAGTCTGTATAGAAGAATGTTCTCAGATCCCATGTCATGTGTTCACCAACTGCATTACACACTATAAAAGACTCAGAGTTGTTATCTTGGCAAAGGGAGCCTGCGCATAATATTAAATTGTGGGGTGCGAGTATGAATGACATTGGTAAATAAACTTCTTCTTTCTTGCACTTTGCCATTTTGAGCCGCCATTACTTCAAAGTTCCCATACTATGTTATGTTTTGGCAAGTTTTTATTTTATTTGATCTCTAGAAATGAGGTTTATGGCCTTTTTAACAAAAATCCCAGAAGAATTCATAATATCTAGGTTATTCTTGCCAGCCATTTTTTCTTCCCTAAACGCAGGCTGTTTTGAGTGGGTGTCCACTCTATGATAATGAGATGCTGATTGGCCAGTCTGGTTGAGAAGAGCTTCTGTCTTGTTCCACCATGCGCCAATGCATTGTGACTAATATATAAAAATCCCCAGGCTAAATTAGTCATAGTCTTTTGACACACAGGAACTGATTTAGGGATAAACCACACTATGAGTATGGAGAGGTGTGCAGACGTGGCAACTTTGACGATGACACTCACATACACACCCAAGCACGACATGCCCTTACCATAGAGTAGTGCGCAGTGATGATCATACACTTAACAAAAATAAGATAAATCAGAAACCTAATACTTTATTTATTTTGTGTAATATTGGATTATATAGATGATAACAATTCAACAGATAACAATATACAGTAAAAAAGAAAACAATGTCTTTTTGAGAAAAAAATTCAATATCTTGTGTAGCCTTTGCTTTGCTTTGATTACAGCATTTAATCTTTCAGGCATTGTTTTCACATATTTCTTATTTCCTCACTCACGAAACAATTCTATATTGTTTGAAGTTCAGTCCAAAGAGATTCTTTCAATGTTGCAACAGGTTTGCTCAATAGGATTAAGGTCCGCACTTTGAGTAGGCCAAGTCATAATTTTTATGTCACCAGATGGTTCTTTATGACTGAGATAATTCTTGTATAACTTTGAAGTGTATGTCGGGTCATTATGTTGTTGAAAATGAAATCCCCACCAATCAGTCTCTTTCCAGCTGGCAATGCATGCCTCACAAAGATGCAGTGATACATCTTTTGATCCATTATTCCGTAGATTTTTATGATATCACCGGCTCCTTTCAAGCAGACTGAACCCCAAACCATAATCTTACCATCTCTATGTTCAGAAGGAGTTAACCCTATAATGCCCCATGTATCATATATGATACACCAAATTTGAAGGACCATGTCCACCTGGTATGATGCAACACAACCACGACTGCTCACTGTATCATATCTGATACACAGTGCTGCCACCTGGAAGGAAGAAGTGAGATTACAGGAGTGGTCTCTCCCCTAGTCACTCACTTCAAGGTAGTAGCTCCCATGTGAATGGGAATTCATGAATTTCCTTGGACTTTGGCAGTGAAGTTCGGCATTCCAAGGTAAATATTACACAAAAACTTATTCTTATACATGTTAAGGGATAGCTATAGATAGTAGAGAGCATATAAATAATTTGAAATTTCGAGTGTTGAGTTCTTGAGGGGTGCTGATTTTTGGCTGTATCAGATATGATACTCCTGGAATTAGAAGAAGTTCTGTTCAGCAATGTATATTTTGCTGTCACAAAACCTAATGATGAACAGTGGATCTGAATACTACCCTTCAATACTTCAAAAATATTACTGAGTCATATTTTTCCTATAATGATGTCTGTGTCTGGGCATTATAGGGTTAAACAGTCATTTTTTAAAATGTTTTCAACTCTATGGCACACATAAGTTTTGCGTTAGGGTGAGAAAATTTCAAATTTTGATTCATCAGTTCAAAGGACTTGTTCCCTGCCCACAGATGTCCAATCCTTGAATTTCTTGGCGATATCAAATCTTTTTTGACGTTGGCAGCTCTTGGCAGCAACACAAGCAATCAGACCATTTTCACACAGGCATCTGGAAATGTAGATCTTGATACTTCAATCTCTTCGTTTCTGGCGCAATTAACGTCATCATGGAGTTGTAGTGCTGTCAAACGCAGATTCTTCATTATTTATTTATTTATTTCAGTTGTCATACACAGAAAATGAACATCAGAGGCGGGGGGGGCACTTGCTTGGTCCAGGGGGCAAAGGGCAGGTGCTATAGCTTCACCTAGAGTCTATCTGTGCACGCCTATGCACCTTCTATACTGGAACACCTGACAAGCAGATGTAATTTTGCAGAATAATGTTGCCTCAAACCAGTTTAAACAAATTTTTTGGCATCAGTAGTCATGGAATGAGCCTTCAAACATGCATTCAGATTAGGCACGAGTCAAAAAAATGAAATTTGCGACAGCTTTCAATTGTGTGTAAGCCGAGCTCTGTTTTCAAGGCTAAAACAACAGATTTTTTGTGTTTCCCCTATATAAGCCGGCCCCCCTTTCCGGAGATTAAATTTATATTAAAAATATATGTATATATATATATATATATATATATATATATATATATATCCCTGTATAAAAGAATTGGCTTAAATTCAAAAGGCTGGCAAAGAAAAGAAATAGAATTTCTTGTGCACTTCTAAGTTAAAGTCGCACCACGTGCAATACCGAAAGATGAAAAGACGTTTAAGCCTAGTTAAAGCCCAGTTTATGCTTGACGCAGTCGCGAGTGCGCGAGGTTCGCGCGCCACAAATGACGTAATCGCGCACCTGGAGAGAGCCGCGCGTGCTGGCGCTTCGCGAGGTCGCGCACCTCCAGGATTTTGAAACTTGTCGCAAGCCGCGCTTGTGTCGCCCATTTCAAAATGGATGAATTTGAGGGAAGACTAGCTGAGCTGCTTCTACTTCTACTGTTTTGTGCCTGGTTCTTCTACTTCGTATAATATTTTTTCTACTGCCCCCTGTCTTTGCGCCGAATACTGCAACGGAGAATGCGCCAAGTATCAATGCCTCCGCGCTCTGTTGAGGTGCGCGCGCAATCCGCGAACGGAGCCAGGTGAAGGTATAACTAGGGCTTTAGTTGACCAATCAACACTGCGTAATCCCATAACACACTGTCCAGTAAATGACACATTCCACGCGCATTGACCCATGAAGTCTGTATTCAGTCACAAATTTTTGCGACAACTGGGGAATTTAGCTTTCTACAATAATGTACAAAACAAAACAAATGTGATATGATGCGATGCGATTCCAGTTTCAGTAGTAAAAAAGAAAATTTAAATGTTTGGGATTGTTTTCTTTATTACCTCCATCACCTAAGGTGGAATGAGGTTAAGTGATGGATGCCGTTTGTCTGTCTGTGTGTTTCTGAACAAAACTACTAAACCGGTTTTGATGAAATTTGATACAATATGGATGAGTTTTTGGTGGTGATTCTGAATACATCCGGGGGGGAACGATTGATTTTGGGTTTTGCTGCCACCTGGCGGTAAAATGTGGCGGAGGTACTTACGAACTCTGAGTGTAGCTCTTGTTTCGTAATGTGATACCGTCGGTATAAACCGACCCCTGCTTTTAGGACCAAAATTTAGGGCTACATTTTCGGCTTATACACCGGAAAGTACAGTATAGAAAATTAATGTTTTGAGTACTTTAGTTTATTACCAATATTTCTACCTCTACTGCATGTACTAATGGGATTTCTTTTTGTTCTCAGTGCCTAAAATAGTACAAATTCCAATTCCACTGAAGTTGGGACACTATGTTTAACGTGAATAAAGACAGAATACAATGATTTGCAAATCCATTTCGACCTATATTCAATTTCGTACACTACAAAGACAAGATATTTTATGTTCAAACTGATAAAGTTTATTGTTTTTTTGAAAATATTAACTCATTTTGAATTTGATGCCGGCAAAACGTTCCAAAAAAGCTAGACATGTCTACCACCTCTCCTTTTAACAACTCTCAATAAGTGTTTGGGAACTGAGGACACTAATTGTAGAAGCTTTGTAGGTGGCAGGGGCGGCTTTAGACTTGAAAATTCCGGGGCTAATATCCCTCCCTTTATTGACAACAATTAGTCCTGGCTAATTCTAGATGGTTTTCCTTAATTAACACGTTTTCCAATTCAAGAATAATCAAGTGGCAATTGAAGACACGGCTTCTCTCCCCCATGCGATCTAAAAGCAACAAAATAATGGGCTACATTCAGTACAGAAAAATAATTTAATTATATTTAGGTCTGTGCACCGGCACTCAGCAACGACATTTCAGAACTCTTCAGCGAATGAAGGTAATTTTGGTGAGTAGCACGTGGTTTCGTCCGTTTACATTTTCCAATCAGACAGCTGTCTATTTTTTACAGCGAGTTGCGTGACCGTGCTGCAAAAACAGGTGTACATTGTATTTTGCGCTTCATAATGTGCCATACATTTTCAATGGGAGACAGGTCTGGACTGCAGGCAGGCCAGTCTATTACCCACACTGTTTTGCTACGAAGCCACGCTATTGTAACACATGCAGAATGTGGCTTGGCATTGTGTTGCTGAAATAAGCAGGGACGTCCCTGTAAAATATGTCACTTGGGCGGCAGCATTTGTTGCTCCAAAACCTGTATGTACCTTTCAGCATTAATGGTGCCTTCACAGATGTGGAAGTTACCCATGCCTTGGGCACTAACACATCCCCATACAATCACAAATGCTGGCTTTTGAACTTTGCGCCTTGGGCGGCAGCATTTGTTGCTCCAAAACCTGTATGTACCTTTCAGCATTAATGGTGCCTTCACAGATGTGGAAGTTACCTATGCCTTGGGCACTAACACATCCCCATACCATCACAAATGCTGGCTTTTGAATTTGTCGCCGAAATTACCTTCATTCGCTGAAGAGTTCTGAAATGCCGTCGCCGAGTGCCGGTGCATAGACCTAATTATAATTAAATTATTTTTCGGTACTGAATGTAGCCCATTATTTTCGCTTTTAGATCACATGGGGGAGAGAAGCCGTGTCTTCAATTGCCACTTGATCATTCTTGAATTGGAAAACGAGTTAATAAAGGAAAACCATCTAGAATTAGCCAGGACTAATTGTTGTCAATAAAGGGAGGGATATTAGCCCCGGAATTTTCAGGTCTAACGCCGCCCCTGGAATTCTTTCCCATTCTTGCTTGATGTACGACTTCAGTTGCTCAACAGCCTGGTGTCTCCATAGTCGTATTTTGCGCTTCATAATGTGCCATACATCTTCAATAGGAGACAGGTCTGGACTGCAGGCAGGCCAGTCTATTACCCGCACTGTTTTACTACGAAGCCACGCTATTGTAACACATGCAGAATGTGGCTTGGCATTGTCTTGCTGAAATAAGCAGGGACGTCCCTGAAAAATATGTCACTTGGGCGGCAGCATTTGTTGCTCCAAAACCTGTATGTACCTTTCAGCATTAATGGTGCCTTCACAGATGTTGAAGTTATCCATGCCTTGGGCACTAACACATCCCCATACCATCACAAATGCTGGCTTTTGAACTTTGCGCTGATAACAATCTGGATGGTCCTTTTCCTCTTTAGCCCGGAGGACACGACGTCCATGATTTCCAAAAACAATTTGAAATGTGGACTCGTCAGACCACAGCACACTTAGGTTTTCTTTTTGTTGTCTCATTTCAATGTAAGCATGGTAATATTTTGACAATACTGTATAATTGTACTGTAAATGTAGTTCACATCAGTGTGTAGTTAAATGTACAACAGTGTCTAAAAGGTTTTTTTTTCATGTCTTTAACAAATATATAATATACTGTATGTAATGATTCTTTTGTGGAATTGATGTACAAGTGATCAGTCGCCCCCAGGGAACTGGCACTTTCAAGCCAATACCACGATCATTCTTGCTTTTTTAGACTCATATGAATTGGTGTCTAAAGATCAGCAAAAGCCCACTGGTGTTTGACAAGACCCTCTGCTCTCTGTTATTTCAAAGAAGTGGAAATTTTGAGACAGACACCACAATTACCCAACAGGCACAGCTTGCTAACATTACTTTAAAGGTGCCCTGTGTGATGGACAGCCAAAAATTAAAGTCATACTCTACACACTCCAAAGAAAAAGGGGGCAGTATACCTGCAGAAAGTGAGTTGGTCTACCCTAGCGTAACAATCGAGAAATGGCAGTCTCTCCTCCCATCAAGCCTACTGTCCATGATTCACCCCCACCTTCCCAACGACCCCATAGCCGACTATCTACAATCCAAACAGGGCCGCTCTGACTCCAAAACTGAAATATAAACACATGGACAAACGTCAGTTGATGTCAAGTGATTCTGTACTATGACATCTTCAAGCTACTCCCCTTCGCCCGATCCATTAAATATGTCCAAATTACGTGTCATTGTTCATTCGAAATAAATTCATTAGCTAGATAACATTCGCTGCTGTTGAGCAAGCTAGCGTCAACGTAACGTTAGCTAATGTTAAACGCTAAAGCTGAACCAACATTTGCGTGAATAAATCTATCTAATGCCGGACTTTACCATAACCAGTCTCTGATCCCAAAATCAGCTGGCCAGTCGATCGCCACAGTTAGTTGACCATCACTTTACCGTACGTCGTCAAAACAGTTATAGCGGAGTTCAAAATTATGAAGTAATCTTAGCTGCACATGTACAAGACTAGGGACATGATCATTTTAGAACATTACGTATGCCGCCCGCCTGATGATAATTTCACAGTATGCAACCAGTTTGCCTGATATGCAGTCTTCATTAGCAAGACCTCTTCTAGCAATCAAGTATCATTAGTCACAACTAAACATTCTGTCATGTTTCATTACATTATGCAAAGTTTTCCGTTACGTTTCGTGCGTTCATTTAGGGTTCATTATCATCGAAGCCATTTCAAGCTTCTTAGCTAAAGTACCTTCCACACGATTGACATCAGGTTCAAGTACGCCCTCAAGCCGTGCGATTTATTCATGCACTGCAGTTTGGCTGGCTGTTCTGTTGCCCGCATACCGCCACCCATGGCAGAAACTGGTATTATGACACAGGACGGTGCGCAGCTAGTGATTTAGCGTGCTAATTCAGGTTGATATCTCTGCAGCACTATCCCTTGTCATCTTTTTTATGACATCATTGCCCTTATTTCTTTTCATTCTTTTGTTGTGTCTAGCTCATTTTTTGGATATTTTGACCTCAGTTCTTACACAGGGCACCTTTAAAGTTGTGTGCTTCTTATTTTTGATCCTGACCTCACTTAAATTCTAGCAGGTGTGTATTGTAAATAAACTGTCTAAGGATCCGTGTCCTCTCTGTCCCAACAAATTTCAATATAGGAAATGATAACAGTGAAAAAACTGTTACGGTTTCACTCCTGCAGCTTATTTGTGAGTGAATGCAGAACACGCCCTTTATAGTGCTGTTTTCCCCCACCCAAACATTGTGACGCATAACAAGTCAGCTCCTCTCAAATGCCAATGTGTACAACTCATCAGAGTTTACACCAGGGCACGTCCAAGCACAAGAACAGCAATAGTTTGTAATTTTTCACACAACTGATGTGTCTGCAAATTTTTGTGAGTTTTCTTGCATGGCAAAACCCTCAAAAACGCGTTCTCGCAGCAGAATAAAAATAATAATAACGAAGAAGAAGAATAAAAATCCCATCAAAAACAATAGATTCCTCACACCTTTGGTGCCAGAACCCGTTCCGGGCCCTGGCACCGGTCGGTGCTTGGGCCCTAATTACGGATAAACAGTACTTGGAATGTTAACTGTACAAGTAACACAATGTGGACAACAGGATACTACTTTCTTAACAGCAGAATTTCTCAAGTGAAGCCATGTAGGGCCACGGGTGTCATGAAAACAGTCTGATGCTCTAAAGCGCCACCAAACACGCGGCCATTTTGGAACGCAGTTGCTCGGATTCTCACGAAATTCGATTAGGCCATAGAAGTCATAATGAAGTTTTTTGTCAATTTTTTTGAAATTTTTTCGCCTCACAGGAAGTGAGCTATGAGCCATTTCCTGCGTTTTTTCAGATTTTACAAAGACATTTTTGAGGGCCTTAGCATACTCGAAAACTCGCTAAACTTTGCTGAGAGGTTAAAAATATGAAGCTCTTCGATCTGATATCCCCATTGGCACTGGGTGTGATATGGTGGCTCTATAGCGCCCCCTTATACATAATTGCATTTTTGATGGTCTCTGCATGCTCGAAAACTCACAAAATTTTGCACACGTATTAAGCCGGTCATACGTTTTACTATGATGTAGGGTATTGCGGACACCTTAAACGGTTACTTTGTTGAGAATTTTACCTTAGAGCGGGTCTTTATTCGGCCAGAGGGCATGTCCAATGCTCAAGATTATTTAGCGGAAATTGAGGTTAGGGATAACGTAGTATTAGACAAGTTGCATAAACTAAAGGCAGATAAGGCGGCAGGTCCTGATGGCTTATATCCTAGAGTGCTCAGGGAAGTTAGTGAGATCATCTTTAAGCCGCTATCCGCCATCTTTAGACGGTCTTTAGAAACTGGAGAAATACCAAATGATTGGAAACAGGGTAATATAATACCAATATATAAGAAGGGGGACCATACTGAGCCAGGTAATTACAGGCCAGTCAGTTTAACTTGCATTGTGTGCAAAATATTGGAATCTATCATAAAAGATGAGCTGGACTTATTTCTTGAACGTAACAATATCTTGAGGGATAGCCAACATGGTTTCCGTAAAGGAAGGTCATGCCTGACAAACCTTCTGGAATTTTTTGAAGAGGCCACCAAGACTTATGACCAGGGCAGGGCTTATGACATCATATATTTGGATTTTCAGAAAGCATTTGACACAGTACCGCATAAGAGACTAATTTTTAAAATGAGCTCCATTGGAGTTACAGGAGGTATTCTGAAGTGGATTCAAAACTGGTTGCAGGACAGAACACAAAGAGTGGTCGTCAGTGGTATCTCATCTGAGCTAGGTATGGTGGGGAGTGGCGTCCCCCAGGGATCGGTGTTGGGACCCCTGCTGTTCCTCATCTACATTAATGACCTTGATAGGAATATTGAGAGCAGATTAGTGAAATTTGCAGATGATACTAAATTGGGAGGTTTGGCAAATAGTTTAGAGTCCACTAAAGTGATTCAGGATGATTTGGATAGAATCCAGAATTGGGCAGAAATGTGGCAAATGAAATTTAATGTAGCGAAATGTAAAGTAGTACATGTAGGTAATAAAAACATTAGACGGATTACTTAGTGGGAGGTTTTAAACTGGAATGTGCTCCACAAGAGAAGGATCTGGGAGTGATTGTTGACCAAACCCTCACAGGCTCTAGCCATTGTGCCGTAGCAGTTAAAAAAGCCAATTGGATGCTGGGATACATTGCCAAAAGTATTGAGTTCAAATCCAAGGAGGTGATGCTTCTTTTGTACAACACATTAAATCAGACCACATCTAGAGTATTGTGTACAGTTCTGGGGACCATACTTTAAGAAAGACATAGAGGCTTTAGAGAAAGTTCAGAGAAGAGCCACGAAGCTAATTCCGGGTATTAAAGATGAAAGCTATGAGAAAAGGCTGAAGATCCTTAATCTTTTTAGTCTTAGGAAAAGGAGACTAAGGGGTGATCTGATTGAGGTCTTTAAATATGTTAAACGGATTAACAAAGTGAATTATGTAGGATTCCTTCAACCAAGTGTTGTTAGTAGAACTCGGGGTCACAAATGGAAGCTGACCAAAGGTAAATTTAGCACTGATATTCGGAAATATTTCTTCACCCAAAGAGTAATTTCGGTGTGGAACAGCTTGCCTGACCATATTGTTGAGGCAGAGACCTTGGGAGTTTTCAAGAGCAGGCTTGACTTAAAGTTAGATACCATTGAGTCATTGAGTATCTGAAGTGATATATTCACGATAGTACAAAGAAACTGGCGAGCCTAGTTGGGCTGAACGGCCTGTTCTCGCCATTCATGTTATGTTATGTTATGTTATGTTTACAGGCGGGCGTGGCAAAATGGCATTATAGCGCTCCCTAGAAAATTTCAATGAAGCAGCCCTCGCAGCCCGTTTAAGTTACATGTACAAAATTCGGAGTCCATGTGGATTATGCTGAGACCTAAAAAAAAGTATCTTGGTGCCATGACCTAGACTCAACAGGAAGTCCGCCATTTGTAATTGAAATTGCAACTTTTTTTGATTTTTCGCCATGAACAGGCGTCGTACTTTAAAGAACTCCTCCTAGACATTTTATTTGATCAACTTAAAATTTGGCCAATGATATCTAAAGACCTTGCCGATATTACATTGCAAAGCTTTTTTGGATTCATTGAACAATGTATCCGTGACATTGCGGCGAATTTCGACGTTCCACCATGAAACAGGAAGTTGGTTTTACAACTTTACAAACTTTACAAGCTTGATAACAGTCTCCTCCAAAGTATACATATATGCTGATATTAGATCGGGAGTGGCCAGGTGGCTCCACAGCGCCCACTAGCCACGGCCATGTTAAGATAAAAGTGCTCGAATGTTCATGAAATTTGGTGTGATCATTGAATTTGTCATGCAGGGTTATGGTAATTTTTTAGAAATTTTTTGGCCAAACAGGAAGTGAGCTATGATCCATTTCCTTCATTTATCCAAATTTTACGAACACATGTTTGAAGGCCTTAGAATACTCCAAAACTAGCAAAACGATGCAGAAATTATAACTGTCTTATTGTCTTCAATTTGATACACCAAATGGCACTTAATGTGGGACAATGGCTCTAAAGCGCCCCCAATCATTTTTTTAAAAGAATTGCCCTTTTGAGGTTCAAAAAATGCTTGAATACTCACAAAATTTTGCACACATATTAAGCCAGTCATACCTTTGCCTATGATATTGGGTTTATACGCATGGGTATGGCAAAATGGCTTTATAGCGCCCCCTAGAAAATTTCAATGAAGCAGCCCTCGCAGTCCTTTTCGCCTACATGTACGAAATTCGGTGTCCATGTGGATTATGCCGAGACCTAAAAAAAAGTATCTTGGTGCCATGACCTCGACTCAACAGGAAGTTTGCCATTTTTCGCTGAAATTGCAACCTTTTTGGATTTTTTGACTTTAACAGATGTCGTACTTTCACAAACTCCTCCTAGAGATTTTATCCGATCAACTTAAAATTTGGCCTGTTTCATCTAAAGACCTTGCCGATAGTAAATTGCGAGGCTTTTTGAATTCATCGAACGATGTATTTGTGGCATTGCGGCGAATTTCGATGTTCCTCCATGAAACAGGAAGTTGGTTTCACTCGCACAAACCTTGTGATACTTGCCCAAAACTTTACAAGCTTGATGAAACTTTTGTCCCAAGTATAATTCTATGCTGATATTAGATCGGGCGTGGCCAGTTGGCTCCACAGCGCCCTCTAGCCACGACCATATTAAGATAAAAATGCTTGAATGTTCATGAAATTTGGTGTGGTCATGGGATTTGTCATGCAGGAATATAATAATTTTTTTGAGATTTTTTTAGCCAAACAGGAAGTGAGCTATGAGCCATATTCTGCGTTTTTCCAAATTTTACAAACACACGTTTGAAGGCCTTAGGATACTCCAAAACTTTCAAAACATTGTAGAAACTGTATTTATCTTATGGTCTTCGATTTGATTTGCAAGTCGGCACTTAATGTGGCACAATGGCTATATAGCGCCCCCTAATCATTTTTTCAAAAGAATTGCCCTTTTGAGGATCTCAGCATGCTTGAAAATTTACAAAAATCTTCACACTCATGGAGCCTGATATTACTATTACAATGACATAGGATTTGTACACAAGCATGTCAAAATGGCACCATAGCGCCCCACAGAAAATTTCAACAAAACAGTTCTCATTTTTCAGTTCACCTACATGAATAAAATTTGATGGAGACATGCCAAGACTTAAAAAAAAGTTACATCGTGCCATGACCCAAACACAACAGTAAGTCCATCATTTTGAATTGAAATTTCAACTTTTTTTTCATTAACAAGCGTCATACTTTAAGGTACTCTGCCTTTTTATTTCAGGAATTGTGTTTGCACTCCACTCAGGAAATAACATTGTTCACAGTCCAGCACTGTCCAATGGTTCTGAATGCAATCCTGCACCCATCAGGATCTTGCCACCACCCCCAACATGCACGAGGGGTGCGAGGGCCCTTTCAACGCTGCTTGCAGCTTTAATTACTATTTATTTATTGTGTGGTCCTTCGATTTGTATGAAGTCGTTTTGAAAATGGCAATGAGGATTCAAAATATTCCTTTAAATAAAACATTCCAGAATAATATTGATCACTTTTATAATATGCGCTCAACAATACCTCACCTATATAATGTTTTATGTAAAATGTTCTGCACATTATCTGTGTCACATCTTTGTTTCCGTAATTTCTCCATTTTTTTTATTGTTTTGTACTGTGCATTGAATTTTTCAACGGAACTCATTTACTAACATTGGCAAGACAAAAAAGATTAAAAGATTTGACATGAAGCCATTTTCTATATGCACAGCTTTTTTAGTGCAATGCAATTTCTTAACTTCCAACAACATTTTAACGTCACAGCAATCTGGTTTCAGGCCTGGACATAGCACCATTATAGCAGCTTCATTGGTTATAAATGATTTAGTAACAGCTGTGGATAGTAAACAAAAATGTGCGGCTCTATTTATTGATTTAGCAAAAGCGTTTGACACAGTAGACCATATTATCTTATTAAATAAGTTGTCCTCCATTGGTCTTGATTACAGAGCATGCTCATGGTTCCAGGACTACCTCTCAAATAGAACACAAGCTATTATTTCTGGGGATGTGCAGTCTCAATTTTTAAAGGTGACAAAAGGTGTATCCCAAGGTTCCATTCTTGGTTCAATTTTATTCACAATTTATATAAATGACATTGCTCGTAATGTAACAAATTGCAAGGTTCATTTTTATGCTGATGACACAATGCTTTATTCCTCTGCTCCAACATGCTTACAGGCCCTCACATATTTACAATCTACTTTTATCATTATACAGCATGCTCTAGCTGATCCTAAACTGGTTTTAAATACTGATAAAACAAAGTTCATGATCTTTTCTGCACAGAATGCAATTATGCCAGGTGACTCCATTTTCTCAGTGACTGGTGCTCAAATTGAGCAGGTTCAGTCTTACAAATATCTGGGTATCTGGTTGGATCATGACTTCTCTTTTAAGACGCATGTGTCCAACCTGTCCAAGAAACTTAGAATAAAAATCAGGTTTCTTTACAGAAACAGGTCCTGTTTTTCTTTGGACAATAGGAAGAGGATTGTCGAGGCAACAATATTACCCATATTTGATTACGGAGATGTCCTTTACATGCATGCCTCTATTAGTATCTTAAGATCCTTGGATGCAATCTATCATAGCGCATTGCACTTCATCATAGGTGATGGTTTCCGAACCCATCACTGTGTTTTATATAATTCTGTAGGGTGGTTTTCCCTTCATTTTAGAAGGAAGCTACATTGTATTTTATTTATTTATAAAGCTTTGCTAGGCAAACTTCCCTCATATCTCACTAAGCTCCTATCCATCAAAATCAGAAGTCGGCATACCAGATCACAAGAATGGTTTTTGTTAGAGGCTCCCAGGACTAGAACAAATTTGGGCGGTACCTCTTTTATTGCATTCGCACCTTGTATGTGGAATAATTTACAGGATACCTTGAAGCTAGACAGCCTTATCCCCTTGTCTCGTGTCCTTCAAGAAATTAGTGTTCGATTTGGTTTACAATTTGCTAATGTGTTATATGTATGGTAGCATGTTATATACTGAAATAAAATGTACCTGAATTATTAAATACCCATCCTTCTTGCTTTTCTGCGTTCACTTTAACGCTGAAAAACTCTGGAAACAAAACAAACCCAACAAGCCCTTGGTTTTCAGATTTTCATTCCTTTGACTTCAGGAACTGTCTACTTTTAATGAAAGGAAAATGTGACAATTTCAGCATGATTTGTTCAAGCGCAGGTTTCACCTTTTTCCTCCTTCCTCTATCAAGCACAAATAGAATCCATTGATAAGAAATTGTTTTGAAATACTCACTTACCGATCCCCATCTCCCTATCATTGCTAAATATTTTTCTACAGCAATTTAAGTTCCGAGTTAACGTACGTTGACCATTCCGTCAATATTGGAGAGGTAAGTCACAACCTACATTTGGAGTACTGAACGGAGCTAAGACTTCATTAGTTTTGCTCAGCACAATATACCCATGAAATAACATTATTATGCCATTTTTTTAATAATCCATGTGTGAGCCGAGAGGTATGTGCTTCCAAAAAATACCTGCTCATTTTCTGTCAAGATTTGACGTACGTTGCTCAGGCCATTAATTTCCAAGCAGTGCGAATTCCAGGAAATCTCAACTAATCAATATCTGCATCCATGCGCGCAGAAACCCGACGTCAAACATTTCCAGTAAATTGATGCGAATGGCGAGTTTGAGCGTCTGCAGAGGGATCTGTCAAGGTTTGTAACGTGCGTTTTTTTCAACGTACATTGAATATAAACCCTGATAATTTGTTATTTACTCAAATAAGTGCGTTGCCCTTCCTTGGATACTTAATACCTTGATCTGTGAACCCTGAATCTGAAGTGCAAGCGATCACTGTCATCGTTTTGGGTTGGCGTGTTTGCCAGGATGGCAATGCACGTCGAAATCGGACGGAATATGACCAACGCACGTAAGAATGTGACAGAAGTTTTTTAACATACGTTGAACTCAGATTTTTTTCAACGCAAATTGTCTAATAATGTGAGTGGAAAGTGATTTGATTTTTTCAGCTGTCGTTATTGGTAATTGTATGCAAAGTGAATGACTTGGTCGGTGATCTTCATTGGTCTACGGGTCGCAGCTGGGTGTAGACAAAGATGGTCTGCGGTCGTCAATACTGATTTGTGGCATTGTATGTCGGTTTGATGGCTATATCACAATACAAGTGGAAATTTGACGGATTTTTTCAACGTTCATTTAGTAATGAAACCTTCCAACTTGGTTCATGTAGTTGGCTTGGAATCTGTAGTGACAAGGTACCTGTCAGTTCGTTACTCATGCCAGATCTTCCCATACGTAACTTCCTTTGTCATGCTTTAAATATTTCTGTGGAGTTTCTGGCTGATTTCATGAATGTACGTTGAATCTGACAGAAGTTTACTGCAGCATATTATAGCAGCGATGTACGGCTCTCTCGGACCAGGGGCCTAACATTTTGTGTAACTATGTTTAACTTTTTAATTCTTCATTTGTTTTTTTTTGTTTTTTTTGCATCTGAAAAAATAATTTATTAGAAAGCAGGGGATGAGAAGATAATCCCTATATCCCAGCCCTATGAAGGAGGCAGATTACAAACCCTCCCCTTACACACTCTCATTCCCTGTTGGCCCAACTGATACAGTATTGGTCCTGTGGGTCAACTGGGAGGAGACGCGCCAAGATCACTGACCACAGTGGAAGCGCTGAACTTTGAGGATAAAATGGTTCTGCAAAATGAGTGTTATTCTCATCTCCGAATATGTGCTCAGCTCCCTCCCTCCATGCACACCTACGGTATATTATTAATGGGGGGAATATTTGCAGAGGGGGGCTCAAAGATGCTCTGAGTATGTAAATTGAGTGTGGTGCTTGTTGCAAAAGAATTATTGCTGGTATGTGGTGCACAGCGGGGGCTGGGGGGTGGCATCTGGGCTGAGGCTGGGCTGGGGGGGGGAAGTTTCTGTATGGAATTATATGCATGTTCAAGCATGTATGCGTGCTTGTGTGTAGGTGTTTGTATGTGCATTTTTTTTTACTTTTTTTATTGTGCACAAAAAGTAATTATAAATAAGGAGCAAACAAACAAACATAAACAACCAGTTACACAGGAAATGAACAGAAAACATACATAAACATACAATTACAAAGTAGGTGAACAGAATATATACCTGACTAAGTACAAATACTGGAGCACAAAAGAGATGCAAGATTAGGGTATCAAAAAACCTGGGGAATGAAGGAAAGAAAGGAAACGAGAGGTCTATGTGTGTATGAGCGTGTATGTGTGTGTGTAGGTGTGTGAGAAAGTGTGTGCATACATATTGAGACCAATATGAAGGTAGTAGGCCTATGTGGTGAGATATTTAACAGATATCTTTAATTTGAGTAATTTGTATACATCATAAACCCATGCAGTAACATATCGGAGGTGTGGGAGGAGGACAGAGTGAATGATGCTGATAGTGGAGTGAAAATCATAACATTCTTTTCCTTCTTCCCTTTCTCCCTCCCCTCTTAAGGCAATACTTTGATGCTGAATAAATAAATAAAGTAAAAAGAAAAGAAAAAAAAAAAAAGAAGAAAAAAGGAGATTTCTAAACAGAAGCCATAATAGTAATAATGGTGAGAGAAAAGAGAAAGAAAAAAAAAACCCATTAGATGAATGTGTGTGTGTGTGTGTGTGTGTGTGTGTGCGTGTGCGTGTGTGTGTGCGTGTGAGTAAGAATGCGTGTGTGAGTGTGTATCAGAGGGAACAGGAGTTGGGGGGGGCAGGGGGAGGGGGATGATGCAGTGAGACTCAGTGGTTCTCCATCACCACAGAGCAGCGAAGATCTCATCTTCCCGGGGTGTATCTTGATTTCCCTTTTCAGGGCCCTGGTTACGCTCACAACCACAACCATTTCGCCAGACTGTAGAGGGCACTGCCTCCACCCTTAGGTGGGGCCTTATCCCTCAAGTCGGCTAGGATGATGATACGATGTGTGTGAGATGGAAGGATCAGTATCCAACCATTAACACCACCTCCAGGGAATTGGCTGATACCAACCAGAGCTGCTGCATAACACTGCTTTGGAGGACCAGGGGTTGGGGTTAGGTGGGGATGGAGGGTTGGGGGAGGGTGGGTTGAAGGGAGGGTAATGCATTTTTATGTGTGCGAATGTGTGTGGTGTGTGTGCATGTATGTTTTGTAGTAAAAAAAAATAAATAAATAATAATAATAATAATAATAAAATAAAAATGAATAAAAAGGGAAAAGAAAAAAGGAAGAAATTATACATATATAAAAGAAAAAAGTTAAAAAGAAAAAGGGAAAAAAAAAGAAATACATTTTTAAAAAGATATAACATACAAGAACTGTAATCATAATGGTGTTGAATGATATCAATGGGTCATATAGGTCATATACAGGGTAGTAATCCAGACGGAGAGGGGAGAAGAGAAAGCAGAAGAGAAATATGGAAGATATGTTTGAGGAAGCGCAGACAGTGAAAGTGGATGAGGAGAAAAAAAGGGGAGGGGTGGGGCAAACTGAATAAGAATAAATGATAAATAAATGGTAGATGTGAGATGGGGGCTGTGAATGTATAGTGAGTGGCAATTATATTTATCCAGGTTGGTTCGCAGGCAAGAGGCAGTGAGTGAAGTAGTGGGTGTTAAGAGTTAACTGTGTGAATGAATGGAATCCAGGTTGAATCAAAATCGACAGAATTATTTTTAAGAGAAGCTGATAATTTTTCCATTTTCATATATACTCAGTCAGTAGATTTTTCCAGTGTGAGATGGTTATTTTTTTCCTTGATTTCCAGTTCATGAGGATAGTTTTCTTGGCGATTATTAGGGATACCAAGAGTATTCTGTTAGACATGTTGGTTGAGTTGATGTTTGATGTGTCACCGAGTAAACAGAGGGAAGGGGAGAGAAGGATGTGGCAGCCAAGACGTTGGGTGAGGAGGTCGGTGATGTCCTGCCAAAATTGTTTGATAGGTGTGCAGTCCCATGTGGCATGCAAATAACTATCTGTGGTGGTCTGTGTACAGTCTTAACAAATTTCTGTGTCTGCAAAACCCATTTTAAACATTCTTTTCCCAGTGTAGTGTACTCTGTGGATGATTTTGTATTGAATGAGTTGTATGTTTGAGTTGGTTGTAGTGGAGAAGATGTTTTTACAGATTTGGGTCCAGAAGTCGGCACTGGGGGTGATCTGTAGGTCATGTTCCCATTTTGTTGAGGGTAAGGATATTGTTTGGTCGTATGTAGCAATTAATTTGTATATATTTGATAGCAATTTTTTTCTGGAAGGGATGTTTAATATGTTTGATATTAGTGGGGGAGGATCTAAAACATGTGCTTTGATATTGATTTTGGACGCAGTACAAGATTTTATCTGAATAAATTCAAAGAAGTGATTCTCCCCAATGTCGTATTTCTGGACCAAATCACTGAATGAGGTAACATTGTTATTGTGAAAAAATATGTTGAAGGTGTGTAATTCCTTTGAGAATCCATGATGCAAAAGTAGAGTGTTTTTTGTTCATTAAAAATCAGGATTATTCCATATGGGAGTATGTTTGTTAGGCAACATTGTGGAGTTGGTTATTTGATGAAGTTTCCACCAGGCTGTCAGAGTCGTAGCAATGGCTGGGTTTTTGAAACATGGATGATGTGTGATGGAACGGCTTATGAATGGCAGGTCTGAGATATGGATATCTTTGCATAATGTCTGTTCTATATCTGCCCAGGTATTGTCGGATTGATAGGGATTTCTCAATTTGTGGATACATTGGAGTTGATGAGCAATGAAATAAAGGTGGAAATTTGGTGCTTCCACTCCTCCTTGCGTTTTGGGCTTTTGTAATGTTGCTAACTTGATTCTAGGGGTTTTATTTTTCCAGTAGAATTTCGAGATGATTGAGTCTAGGGATTTAAACCAGGAGGGTGGGGGCTTGCTTGGGATCATTGAGAAAAAGTAATTTATTATTGGTAATATGGACATTTTGATTGTTGCTATTCTGCCTATTAGGGATATTGGTAGGTTCATCCAACGTTGAAGGTTGTCCTCTACCGTTTTGAGAAGTGGGCTGAAGTTAAGATTGGTTAACGCTGACAGCCTGGGGGAGATATTGATTCCTAAATATGTGAAATTACCAGTGCACAGTGAGAGGGGGGAGGTGTGGGCTGCCATATCCCAGCTGTTGGGGGTAAGTGGGAGGATGGTGGATTTTGACCAGTTAATGGTGTAATCAGAGATTTTAGAAAATGTGTTTATCAGGGAAATTGTTTCACGCAAGGAAGAGGAAGGGTTTTGTAAATACAATAGAACATCATCTGCATAAAGGCTGATTTTATGGTGTATATTTTTTGATTGAATTCCTGTGATCAGTGTATTTTGGCGTATGGCGGCCGCAAGTGGTTCTATGAATATGGCAAATAAGGGTGGGGAGAGAGGGCATCCTTGCCTAGTACCCCTGTGCAAAGTGAAGCGTTGTGATGTTAATCCATTGGTGTTGATGGTGGCCATTGGTGCAGTGTACAAAATCCTCACCCAGTGTAGAAATGATTCACCGAAACCAAATTTTTTAAGTGTGGAAAATAAAAATTCCCAATTCACTTTATCGAAAGCTTTTTCTGCATCTAATGAAACGCTGGCCGTGGGTGTGTTTGTGAGAGATGAGCAATGAATTAAGTTAATGAGTCTGCGTAAATTGTTAGAAGAGTGTCTACCTTTAATAAATCCAGTTTGATCAGGATGGATAATGTATGGGATGACGGTTTCAATTCTGGATGTTAATGCTTTACTGATGATTTTGGTGTCTGTGTTGATAAGTGATAGTGGGCGATAGCTTGACATGGATGTGGGATCTTTATTAGGTTTAAGTAACAGTATTATTGTGGCAGTGTTCATGTCTGCGGGAAGTTTGGATTTTTGTTTGATTTCAGCAGTCAATCTAAAGAAGGTGGGTAATAGGATATTCCAAAAATGCTTGTACAACTCAGCAGGGAAGCCGTCAGGACCGGGTGATTTATTGTTAGGCATGAGCTGTAGTGCTCTGTAGAGTTCTGTTATTGTAAGCGGTTGTTCAAGTGCATATGCTTGGTTTTCAGTGAGGTGCGGTAAATCAATATTGCTAAGGAATCTATCAATGTCTTCTTGGGATGGTTTATGTGAAGGTGAGTATAAGTTAGTATAGAAATCTTTGAATGTGTTATTAATTTCTTTGGGAATCTGAACAATCTTCCCTGCTGAGTTCATTATTGTCGAGATCATTGTTTTTTCTTTATTTCGTTTGATTTGGTTGGCTAAATATTTTCCAGGTTTGTTACTGTGTTGAAAGTTTTCCTGTCTCAGTCTTTGTAGGAGGAATTGAGTTTTCTTGTTCATATATTCATTAAGTTGTAATTTAAGTTTCCGTAAATCATTTTGAATTTGTGCAGTGGGATTATTTGTATTGGCATTTTCCAGTTCTTTAATCTTCTGTTCTAAATACATTTCCTGTTTGTTCTCTGTTTTTTTCTTGTGAGTGGAGTATGAAATTATTTTACCTCTTAATACTGCTTTGCCTGTTTCCCAAAGTAGTGACGGAGCTATTTCTGGTGAATCATTTATTTCTAGGAAGGATGCCCACTCTCTTTTGATGAAAGTGTCAAAGTCAGAGTCATTTAGTTAAGAAGTGTTGAATCGCCATCTGTAGGAGGGTATATGGGGTTGATTAATATCAAAGGTAAGGGAGACAGGTGCATGATCGCTGATGGTAATGGGGTGTATTTGCATATCTGAGATTTGTGAGATAATTGAGTTGCTGGTTAAAAAGAAGTCAATACGGGAGCAGGAGTGATGAGCTGATGAGAAGAATGAAAAGGGTATTTTAATCGCCAAACATCGCCAAGACCAAAATCACTCATGAACTGTTTTATTGTTTCTGTTGATTGGTGGTTACGTGTGGTTTTTAGATTGTTGGATCTGTCCAGGGATGGGTTCATGACTGTATTTAAATCCCCTCCGATGATTATTGGGGTGTTGGAGAAATTGTCGAGAGCGGCAAAAAAATTGCAGAAAAAGGATGGGTCATCGTTATTTGGACCGTAAATGCATGCTACTGTGATTGGGTTATTATGTATTATGATATTTATAATGAGAAATCGTCCTTCAGAATCAGTGATGGAGTTGTTGAGAGTAAATGAAATGTTTTTGTGAATCAGGATGGCTACCCCTCTCTGTCTGTGATTGAAATGAGAAAAAAAGGTGTGGTTGAATTGTGGTGTTCTTAATTTATACTGGTCAGATTCGGTTAGGTGAGTTTCTTGAAGAAGACATATATCTGCATATAGTTTGCTTATTTGGTTTATTACCTTAAGTCTTTTTGCCTGCGAACCAACTCCACGGATGTTCCAGGTGAGAAATCTGAGTGGTTTCATGTTGAACAGACGTTAGGGTCTGTTGTGTTTCTGTGTTTTGGATTCAGTGTTTGCCTATATGTGTGCATGTACGAGAATGTGTGTATATATGTGTATGTGGGCATGTGTGTTATAGTGTGCGTGCTTGTGCGTGCGTATGTAGGAAATAGAAAAAGTGGGCAGAGTTACCTCTATGAATGTGGTACATGGGTCTGTTTTTTGAGGGGGATCTGGGGTCAGGTGAAAAGTGCGACAGACTGAGAAAGGACAGGGAATTTACAATAACAAACAAACAAACAAATAGGCAATGAACACAAAAAATAATGAAGGGTAACAGTGCTGAGGTGATGGAGGAGACCAGCGTGCAATGTAATATATACAAATGTAATGCATTACAGTGAATAATGAGAGAGAGAGAAAGAGAGAGAGAGAGAGGAAAAAAATGTCTGTGGGGGAGAGCTGTACAGATGTTGATTATTGAATATAGTCTGAATTGAGAATTAGAAAGTAAGAGCAGTGGTAAAAATGGAGAGAAAGAAAGAAAAAGAGGGAGGGAGAGAGCTGTTAGAAAAGCCAAGGGGTTATAGTTATGTCTCTGTATAGTTTGCCTTGAATGAATAATTTGTCAACTAAAATGACTGCTTTTTTACCTTCTTGAATGTGCCGTTTTCTGATTGGGAAGAGTATCTTGCGTCTGTCCAAAATTTCGCGGGGGAACTGATCATTAAGTCCAAAGTCCGTGCCTTTCAACTGAATACCTTGACGTTGTGCAAGTTGCCTCTGTTTGAAGTGTTCGAATTTTGCGACGATGGGACGAGAGCGTGCGTTGTTGGGGTTTTTTGGTCCGATACGATGAACTCTGTGAAATGTAATGTACTTTACCGTGTCCGGAGAGATTTTTAGGTGAGTGATCATGAATTCCTTTAATACTTGTTCGGGGTTTTCGTCCTGCGCGTGTTCTTTAATGCCAGAGAATACCAGATTGTCTCTCACGCTTCGCGCTTGTAAATCCAGAATGGCTCGTTTCATGTCCTTGTTTTCTTTTTCGATTACTGTTAGCTTAGAATTAAGTGACGTGACGGAGGTGCGGAGTGACTGGTTTTCTTTTGTGAGAGTGGCTATCTGCTCCTGGCTGAATTCCAGGCTTTCACGGAGTGATTGAAATTCTTTATGCAGAACTTCGATTAAAGCGATCCTTGCGTCGAGACTGGATAGATTATTGTTTATTGCGAGAAGAATGTCACTAACCTGGTTGCAGCACAGTTTATCGGGAGAGTTGTGGG